>JAINUG010000222.1:1160000-1400000 GCA_029706075.1 Aldrovandia affinis
GAAAATAAAAGAAATGGCATGGGAATAACGTAACTAATTGACATAAAGAGCACGTTAGATAACGACCAAAACAGCAGCTACTGCAGCGTTAGGTAAGTTACAATCCTAGCTAACGTTAACTAAAGTGGGCCAATAAAAGTACAACTTAGCCTGCAGTTTCCTTTGCTTACCTTGTTCGGTTTCCTTTCGTTTTGCTGAACAAAAGACAGCTCCCAGTTTTTCAGCAACACTTTGACATCATTGTATCTGTCCATTTCTTCGACCAATATTTAATTCGCTATATACCAAAACTATACTAAGATATGTCGTTGAATATGAGTCATTAGGAAGCTAGCTAGTGAGCTAATGCCTCCGGACCGTAGCCAGTTCTGCTAAACATCAGTGTCAGGGAGGTACCGTTAGCTAGCTAGTGTTCGCTAAATATTGTACTATTACATAGGCTATGCCTCCTATTCAACGGCTTAGCTATCATCATTAGGACAATATGATAGTAGCAAAGTTGCTATAATGAACAAGCTAGTTAGCTTGCTGCACCTACACAAAGTGTTCACATTAACTAAAGGGCATCAGAGATGCAGAATGGGTGGTTTAAATTTTTAGCGCGCAGTGAAGTTGACGTCCGGAATTCTACCAATCCGGGCTTCTTGATGGGGAGACGTGACAGATGAATCAGCCTATCAGAAATAACTGAACTATAGGAAGTGCGACATTTCAAAGGGGGCAGAGGGAGCTCTCACGGGAGAAGTTGTCCGTAAGCACTGGCCCAGGACCAGCTAACTCGACCCAAATCCTAACCTTAACCATTAGGAAGAAAAACGGGAAACTGACTTCAGGCCAGCGCTCAGGGACACCCGAAGTAGCTGACAATCCGGAAATGTTTCAGAGACTCGTCCTGTTATTGGCTGTACGCATCGCGTCACTATCAACGCAGGGCACAGTGGAATTCACATAGCTCCGCATGCTGACATGTGGGCCCTGAAGTCACTTAGCTAGGTGGCAATTTGTTGAGAGTAAGTATGCACTCTTCATTTTATGTAACACTTTTTTTAACGAATGTAACTTGTTTGGGGGGTATTTTCATATAACTAAAAATTACGGTTAGAATTGTTCCTGTAGCGATTATTTACACAAAATAAGCTAGCTAACTGCTTGCTAGTTAAAGTTGATAATATTGTCTACATCTGCTCGTTATGTAGCTAGTGTCCTATAAATGATAAGGTTTTACACAAGCTAACGTTAGCCAGCTAGTTGTTCTATACGTCTAGTTCACATCCCTTTACTCCCCATACAAAGAGTAGGGGTTTTCGGCTAACTAACCTTTTGTATCTTATTATCTAACTTGCTTTCACATCTGCCAGCTCTCAATGAAAAATATCGCTGGTGTTTTGCTAGCTAGGCTTACATTTCAGCATGTCTGTAATGTCAAATGTGTTGTTTCATAACGTAGGTAACGTCAGCCTTTGTGTTTTATTTTGACAGGCAATTAACCAATTCCTGGTTCAGCGTTGAACCAATTGCATTTGAGTACATTACGGATAATGATGCAAACTACGATGCTGAGTGACGAGGAGGCAGAAGAAATGTTGTCTTTCCTCACGCTGGAAGCGAGGGCAGATTTGAAAGGTCAGGCCACCGAACACATTCTGGGTATCACCGGCACCAAAGACGGCTGCAGGTACCTACGAGGGAGACCTGACTTTCTTAGGGCTTTGCTGACCCTCACCCGGGACCACTCCATCGCCATCGTCAAAGACTGCTACCACGCGCTTGTGAACCTCTCCGCCGACGAGACCCTGCACCAGGCCCTGTTGAAAGATGCCAACGTTTTGCCCACCCTGTTTCGCAATCTCCAGGACCCAGATTACGACTTTGCAGACAGGATCTGTACCATTCTCTCCAACCTCTCGCGCCACAAGAAGACCTGCAAGGAGGTGTTCAGGGTGCTCCAGGAAGAGGAGATTGGCCTGGCCAAAATAGTGGAGATTTTCTGCTCAGAGGGGTACAACAATAAGGCTCCCCTGCATTACCTCGGCCCCCTACTGTCCAACCTCACCCAGCTGCCAGAGGCCAGGCAATTCATCCTGGACAAGGAAAGGTCATTGTTAACTCCACTTTTGTTATTAGTTGGCCATAGGGTGGCAAATGGGTGTAAAGTTTCTGGTAAATTTGGGAATTTGGCTAATCAAGAAAAGCACATCAAATTTTATATATATATATTTTTTACAGATTATCTTAATTACTAACACAGCTGGAGTAAATAATAATTCATTAAACTATTTTGTATTCACTATATATTTTTTCTTCTGGCTTTGTTTGTTTTTATAATCACAAAGTTCTGTACATATGAAAGACAGAGTCGTCCTTACAAGGTGGATGAGCTATTTGCTTCCCCTATTGGTGATGCAGTATTGTGTACGAACAGCTCATGCTTCCATCACATGATCTTCAAGAAAACATTTAGTCAGAGCATAATACTTGATATAATGGGGTTGATAAACCACAGTTGGACACGGATGCCATCATAAATGGGTACATTGTTAGTGCTATAATATAGTGATGCTGATCTAGCCTAGTCAGAACTTTGCTCAATAGATAGTTGATAATTCAGTGTAGTAGCTATGCTTGCTGCTATTGTAGCTACATTTTGCAAGCATTTATTTATTGTTCAAAGACAAGCTAGCAAGTTACCACTTGCTATTAATTGGATGTTACAACTTGCAAGTTCAATAAAGTTAAAAATAATACTTTTTATTAAGTTTGAAAAACATGTTTTCATTTGTATGGAACAGTACGTGTACTGTGATTGATAAATTCCCATTCAATTCCCAAAATTCAGATAACTTTCCTATGGAAAGTTTCCTGTTTTGAAAATTTTGCAACGCTAGTTGGCCAGCATTGACATTTTAGTAATAATGCATGTGTCCCCAGTGCTGGCCCTGTAGTTCAGTACATTTTCCTGCTGTGCTGAGCTGAGGCTAAATTTGATTTGTTAGATTAAGGCAGTGATTGGACAAAATAATTGATTAATTTGTTTGAAGGGAAAGAGTTCTGGGTATGTAGCCCTACTAGAACACAGTGGGTACCCCTGTAATTAAACAATGTTGAAACAGTACGTAGAGTGTTATCCCATATATTCAAGTCTTTGGTCTTTCATTTGAACTGTCCCCGTTTAGGTGTGTGGTCCAGCGGCTCCTGCCTTACACGCAGTATGGTGATTCGACGGTCAGGCGTGGCGGAGTGGTGGGCACGTTGAGAAACTGCTGCTTTGACTACTGTAAGTGATAAACGACTGAAAATGCTATACTCCCGGCACATTATGTCAGGGTAGATATTAGCTCCAAGTTGAAATCTGAGTCAAATAGTGTCTGTACTGTGAGTGATGTAAATGCAATGTGCAGACCTTTAATCATGCATTGATTTATGTGCAACGCCAGCCCATCATGAGTGGTTGCTAAGCGATGCAGTGGACATCTTGCCATTTCTATTGCTACCCCTTGCTGGCCCTGAGGAGCTGACAGAGGAGGAGAATGAAGGTAATTGTGAGAAAATAAATGTTAAAAAAAAAATATATTATTATTATATTAATATTATATTTTATACAAGTAATACAGTATTGCATATATATTGAAGTAAGTTCATTGTATTCCACAAAGCGTGTGTGCGATGTTGATTTGTACACTGGTTACTGGCCCTTTCCAATTGTAGGACTACCTGTGGATCTGCAGTATCTTCCCGAAGATAAGAAGAGGGAGGAAGACCCTGACATTCGCAAAATGCTCATTGAGACTATGCTCCTGGTATGAGTGGTCGCATGTAGATGGAAATCCTTTAGCAGGGTGCACTGACCGTCCTTTAAATCACGTAGCAAATCGATTTATTTGTCAGTGAAAGCCTCGTGTACCGATGTACCAAATAAAAGCTACTTTGTGAATCCACACTGCATACTTCTTATTTTGGGCAGCGCACATTCAGGGGCATTAAGTTAAAAGTTCTGAAGCCAATTACTTTTTTTTCCCGTCTCTAGCTAACGGCCACGAAGGCGGGCCGTCAGATTTTGGACAAGAAGAACGCGTACGCCATCATGAGGGAGTTCCACAACTGGGAGAGGGAACCTCCCGTCGTGGCGGCCTGCGAAAAGCTTGTACAGGTACGGCAGGAGCTTGGCTCCAGAACAAAGCCAGGTGGTGTTTTGAGTGAAGCCCAGTGTATTTTTTCACTCCTTCCATCGCCGGCTGCTTCACATTTGCAATGTCAAAGGAATTCCAGTGCGTGAATTTTCCATCAGGGTTCCGTTACAGCCCTGCATCACCAGAGAGCTGTGCATTGGATTTATTTATGCCCGTTGTTGTGCTTGGTAAGGCACCAGTTCCTCCTCTAAATTTAAACCAGCATTCTGTGCAGAAATTTACTGCTTTGGCTTCTTAGAATGGATAGGGCTAATTTGCTGGAGAAAAAACTTTTGTGGTTGAGTGGCAAGTCCCATAAGTGGGAACTGCTCAGTGGAAAAGATTGTCACATTGTCTCGCATTAAACCTAATAATGTCTGGGGGATCCTTTTGAACCAGAGTCCAGAACGCACAAGTAGTTCAGTTGTTTGAGCCCATGAAATTGCGTCCATAAAGCATCAAGTTTGACAGTGTAAACTTTGATTTAGGGTTCATCCTGGACTAACATGCTTTTGCACAGAATTCTGGGGGCAGAGGGGGTAATAAGGTAGTCATTCGAATTCTTGATTTACTGTAGGGCAGAATGACACGTGTTCATCTGGCATGTTTTCTAAGCAGTAGTAGTAGTAGTAGTACTACTTAGTAGTTAAAGGGACAAACAAACTGATTACCAACAATGTCGGTGCTTTTTCCCCTCCTGGGTGGTGTCATAAGGATTTTTATTTTGCACGATCCTTTGGGGCATGGAAATCTTGGGCGATTTAATGCGTCAGTGACCAAACCACAACAATAAACTGGCACGTGTGCGTGCATGCTCCAGTTGGCTACAAACAGAATGGTGCCACCAGGTTTAAAAGCCAATTAAGAAGTTTGAGCGTGCAACGGGATTACATCCTGTATATTTTCACATTTTCATATTTCATCCTTTATAAATATTGGAACAGATGGCATCCCGATCATATATTTGCCAGACCGTGGGGCAGACTCTTGTAAACTGGAACTGTCCCACATTTAATTCGATCAGTAACCCTACACAATTTTAATGGGAAAATAAGGGTACATGAATGAATACACATAGCCAGGGGTTTATCATATGACGAAGTACAGTATATGTGTAGCAGTGGTTTGCTCAAATGACACTGGGCCTTCCTACCAGGTCTTGATTGGGGACGAACCGGAGTCTGGAATGGAAAATCTGCTGGAAGTGGACATCCCTGAAGATGTGGAGGTTAAGCTGAAAGACATGGACGAAAAGGAACAGGAGCAGCTGGAGAGGGAGAAGGAAGAACTTTTAAAATCGGAATCGGAAAATAAGGAGAACGAGAGCACGCCCCCAGATGGACTGAGCAGCTAAAAATGGGGGACAGCCTTACTGATGTTACCCAAGACAAAGTACCACTGGATATGATGTACTACCAGAGCATCTTAAAAATGGGAAGTTCTTACAATACATGAAATGTGGTATCAGAAAGAATCATGCTTTGTCTAGTGAATTACCTGAAATGTTGCCGTTAATGAAATGCAGCATCAGAAAAGGCTACTCCATCTCAAATAAAATGATTATTGTGTTTTTATAAATTGTGCCTGTGATTGAAAAAAACCCCACTAACCTTTTCTTTCCCAGTGTTACAGGTATGATACGCAGACGCCTGCAATGATGTCTATTGCTGTATTACTGCACTGATCTAGTGCGCTAACTATGATTGTTCTTACCTTGTATTAATGCACATCTTGTAAGTCGCTCTGGATAAGAGCGTCTGCTAAATGCTTAAAATTTAATGTACGTAATGTAATGATTGCACCCTTTCAAGGTGAAATCCACGTTCATGGATTCAGTTGTTAAAACAATTCAAAAGGTTATTGCATTTCTACATCCAGTTGATATTTACAGTAAGTCAGGGTAATCTTACTGTATAATACATGGATTCAAGTGCAATAGTCCGTGGTGTGAAGGCGGAGGCTCGTCCTTGCCGGTGATGTTGGCTGCTCTTGTACTATGTGCCCCTGACTCAGTGGGGAAAAGATGCCATTAAACAGTCAGGGGTGCCAGGGTTCCAAATTCAGTGGGCAGGTGTTAAATATAGAATGACGAACTAACAATAGCTATTTTTATATATTTAATAGTAATATACAGGTAACTGCCAAAATGAAGGAAACCCCAACATAAAGATCTTAATAGGGTGTTGGGCCACCAGGAGCTGCCAGAACAGCTTCAACTAGGCATACATTCTACAAGTGTCTGGAACTGGCCATTCTATAATAAAAAGGTATAGCAAGGAGAAGCTGGAGTGTGCGGCTCCCTTTTATTCGTTTATAGTTTTCCCGGTAGTCGGCACCTTGTTAAAATTTGGGTGTGCTGCCTCTTGATTTATAATTATGTAGGATTGAAAAATTAAACATTTGAAAATGTAACAATAGTGGAAGCCCAACTAAACTTAAGCACGTTCAAACTACAAAGCGGGCTTGGCAGCTTGCCAATAACAGAATGGGGGTATAAAACTGTAAATATGGGGGAAGGCTTGCACTATCCAGAGTCCAGGCAATGATCCACAGTCTACCAAATCAGGCCCTCCAAACAGTTCAGGGTCAAGTTTCCCAAAAAATTCCACACAGGCTCTCCAAATCTAAGCTGCTGAATTCCCCCAAATCCTCTCTTCTCAGGGCCCTGGGAGGAGCTCCTGAAATAGTGCACACACGTTCCCAATTGCTTTCAGATGCGATGCTTTTCAATTCGGGTGCAGGGGAGTGCGTACCGTCGGTGTCCTTAAATGTTGGACATATCGTCCCTCCATGACACATCACAGCGCTCTTCTCTTCCCTGTAAGTAAGTAAATTACAGTAAGTTAAAAAATGACCTGAAATGAGCAGTGGCCTCCTCAACAGACCTCCTCCTGGCAGCCGCGCCCCCACCTTGCATAGGAGGGGGGAAGGGGATAATGCCATTCGTAGGTAATGGCATTCATCAATTATCTAGCCTCTTCCAATTAAATATGGGGATTAAAGTTAACAACACTATATACGGGAGGGAGGCAATTGTAATTATGTAGAACGTCTGATGGTTTTATTGTCAGTTGAGAAGTCTAATCTCAGAGCGCCAAAGAGCAAAAGCGTAGAGGAATAGATAACCAAGCAATAACTGAAAATGAATTAACTACCATTTAGTTAGCATTGTTATCATTTAGCTCATTTAGACATAAATTATATGTATATATTCCATTTATCCAAAGCGACTCACAGTAGTAAATGCATACATTTTTCAGTGTATATGGTATCAGCAAGCTCATAAGCACACCTGGAATTTAACTGGCATGTTAGCATAGTTAACATAACTCATTTAGACAACGACCTTATTAATATTATTGTTATAAGCACACTTGGCATGCAGAGACAATGTTAGCATGTTTAGCATGCTAAAAAGCTAATTTGGCTATCACTAAGAGAGGTTGACTTTCAGCTACAAGAAGTCGTGCAGATCTGCTGTAGAGATCAATATTAATTATTACATTTAAAAAAAATATATATATATATACAGTGGGGAAAATAAGTATTTCACCCCCTGCTGATTTTGTGAGTTTGCCCCCTTACAAAGAAAGGAATGGTCTATAATTTTCATGGTAGGTTCATCTTAACAGTGAGAGACAGAATATTTAAAAAAATCCCAGAAAATTACATTATATGAATTTTAAACATTTATTTGTGTTTTATTGAGGAAAATAAGTATTTCACCCCCTAGCAAAACATGACTCAGTACTTGGTGGAGAAACCCTTGTTGGCAAGCACAGCGGTCAGACGTTTCTTGTAGTTGGTCACCAAGTTTGCGCAGATCCCAGGAGGGATTTTGGCCCACTCCTCTTTGCAGATCCTCTCCAAATCCTGAGAAATCCATTTTCAGTGTCCTGGCTGAGGGAAGGAGGTTCTCACCCAAGATTTCCCGGTACATGGCCCCATTCATCCTCCCCTCGATCCGGTGAAGTCGTCCTGTGCCCTTAGCAGAGAAACAGCCCCAAAGCATAATGTTTCCACCGCCATGCTTGACGGTGGGGATGGTGTTCTTGGGGTCCAAGGCAGCTTTTTTCTTCCTCCAAACACGGCGAGTCGAGTTGATGCCAAAGAGCTCGATTTTAGTCTCATCTGACCACAGCACTTTCTCCCAAGCCTCCTCTGAATCATCCAGGTGCTCATTGGCAAACTTCAGACGGGCCTGTACATGTGCCTGCTTGAGCAGGGGGACCTTGCGGGCACTACAGGATTTCAGTCCATTACGGCGTAGTGTGTTACCAATGGTCATCTTGGTGACTGTGGTCCCAGCTGCCTTGAGATCATCAACAAGCTCCAGCCGTGTAGTTCTGGGTTGTTCCCTCACCTTTCTCATGATCAGGTTCACTCCACGAGGTGAGATCTTGCGTGGAGCCCCAGACCGAGGGAGATTGATGGTCAATTGGTGTTTCTTCCATTTTATAATTATCGCACCAACAGTTGACTCCTTCTCACCAAGCTGCTTGCCAATGGTCTTGTAGCCCATTCCAGTCTTGTGCAGGTCTACAATTTTGTCCCTGATGTCCTTAGACAATTCTTTGGTCTTGCCCATTGTGGAGAGGTTGGAATCTGATTCATTGATTGATTCTGTGGACAGTTGTCTTTTATACAGGTAACGAGTACTTAATTAGGAGTACTAATCTAAGAGGACTAATCTGTGTGCCTCCTGGTCACATAACCGGTCTGTGGGAGCCAGAATTCTTGCTGTTTTGCTAGGGGGTGAAATACTTATTTTCCTCAATAAAACACAAATAAATGTTTAAAATTCATATAATGTGATTTTCTGGGATTTAAAAAAAATATTCTGTCTCTCACTGTTAAGATGAACCTACCATGAAATGTATAGACCGACCGTTCCGTTCCTTTCTTTGTAAGGGGGCAAACTCACAAAATCAGCAGGGGGTGAAATACTTATTTTCCCCACTGTATATAATATATATATATATAGTACAGAGTGGCATAAGAAGATAACATTTATCATGAAGCAACATTCTGATGGCAAAGTATATTCCTTAACTGTGCCTTTGATTTTCAATGCACATATCAGAAATATTTTTGAACCTCATGAACAAATCTGAGAATACTCCAAAGATAATTTTCAAGAATACCCCAAGGTTCATGACAAGTTAATTTTTTGGTGTGCTCTGGGGGGCTGAAATTGCGCTGTTCAATTTCGCATTTGCTTTTGCCTGTGGTATAAAACTAATTGAACGAATTGCATTCAAACTTGGCATACTTACAGTGTGTAACTTATAGTATCTACACTCCAAGTTTGACATTAATGCAATGGTGACTGAGATAGTAGGTGACTGCAAGTAGGGACAGATTGATTGGCTTGTGGCGACCATGTTGTTTCACCTAAAAATCTGAAAGTAACAAATCTGGTACACAGATGATGTGTACCAGGTTTTGTGTAATTCAAAGTAACAGTTCATGAGAAGATGTAATTTAAATTTAAATTTTTCAATATGGCAGAAAATCCAATATTGTGGACTTTATGGGTCCTTATGGGACAAATTAGTTCCTTGTGATTAAAATGTTGTGACTATAGCACCACTATTTTGCCAGTTGATGCCATGTTGGCAGGGCTTTTTATTTTTTGAGTTCCCCTGTGGATTTTATAGCCTGTTTTCCAAAGTGGTGGAAGAAGAATTCAATTCTTCTGAACAAAAACAATAGGGTTCCTGCAGCTTCGTTGCTTGGACCCCTAATAATAATAAACATTATTTGTAAGGAGCTTTTTAAACATAGTGTGCAAATTGGTTCATAAGCATTAAGAAGAATATATAAGTATGTACTGCATCTGTTTTCCAGTGGAGCTTCAGCAATAGAGACCCCACAGAGTCTCTCCTTACCCCTCTGTGCTTGCAGAGTGTGGGCATCGGTGCTAAGCTGGAAGATGTCCTGCAGTAGAGTCTCGGGACATGGTTTGGCCTTCAGCGTGGAATGAAGAACTATTGACGTGTGGCAAATTATCAGAAATTATTTCCCATTACATAAATGACATAAGGTGATCGGAAACCTTTATGGATTCTGTTATTATTACCAGAAGTCCCACTTGCACAAAACAGAAGAAGAAGAAAAATCACTCTAATGAGGTCATATTCCTGTTCTGTATTCTACACTTGGGTCCATATTAAAAGAAAATGGGGGAAATGGATCGTGGTCACTTTTGTATAGAATTATTTTGATTTGGTTTCACTTGCGGGGCATTGTTTGAAAACCAGCAATAGTCTGAGTCAGTTAAATATCACTTTCAGTCTAATCTCAGCAGTTGATTTGTGAGCCCCTCTGTTTATGAAACACTATAGTTTCATGACTCCGAGCACATTATCCAGAGCAGACCTTTTTTATGGGCAGACAGGGCTGCCCACGTTTTCCTCCAGAGCTCTGAGTGAAAGGTTTAAGGAGCCAGACAAGACAGAGAAATGGTTTTAATGGTATTAACCAACATCAAACATTAGGGGCCAACAACCATAATGACTTTTGCACCAATTTTAATTAGGAATGCATAACACTGAGACGGGTTGGCCTTGCACGTATGCGCATGGGGGATTAAAACAATTTAAATCAATCTACCTTATTCCTGTTGGGAAGACCAGTTTGAAAAATGAACACTGAAGACTGCTCACAATGTGGGTATGTATAAAACTATAGAGGTATCTACTAGCTTCCTTCACCTATGGCTTGTGCTGTTCTAATTCTAGTTGGAAAAAATATAAATGTCCCCCCAGTTACCAAGGTTCTGCAGAGCTGTTTAGAGTATTGTAAGAAAAACTAGAAAATAAGGATTGAAGACAAACTTTAGTTGTCTTGAAAAAGCCAAGCATTGTAGTAGCTGCTATAATAGTTGTATAAGTTGTAATAGTAGTTGTTGTAGTTATAGTTATAATCCTAGTAGTAGACTAGTAGTGGCAGTAGTAGAAGCAGTTGCAGTATTAGTAGTAGTAGTGTAGTAGTTGTTGTAGTAGTATAGAGAACATGACATTTTTCCCTAAGATTTCTGTACATAATGCGTTAATGGAAGATGGCACAGTAATAATGTGAGATGTCTTTTGGTAAGAAGTCCCCTGAGGCCTTGTTTTCAACTTGTCAGAGAATACTTTTTTTAATTTTTTTACTGACGTCAAATTCTAAATTATGACTACTCCAAATTGTAAGTGCATTCAAAACGTTTTTGTTTTCTATGCATATTTTGTAGTACAGAATGTATGAAATGAGAATCAGCTAACACTCGGTGAAATTATAACTAGGGCTGGGATTCAATCCAATGAATTTATTCTCTATAAGGACATATGCAATTCAAACAAACAAGTCTTAAGTTTAATCTGGATTCAATCAAACCAATCAATCATACAATTTTAATAACATAGTATCTGTGTGACCTACATGGTCCAAACCTACTGTGGGTTAATGTTTAGCACGTGGGCACAATAGCACAGCATTTTACTTTACTGATTCACCTAATTTTCTATTTAAAACCCATAGATATAAAATCTTCAATAATGTATGGCTGATAACCGTGAACCCAACCAAAAACCAAATTGATAGTGGTCAGCAAAGTCTTTGGTTAAAAAAAAAAAAAATAAACTTCTGGAAATTGAAATGCTGTGCTACATGCTAAACATTATCCCACAGTTGGTTTGGGCCATGTAGGTCACACAGATACTATGTTATTAAGATTGTTACAAAAATATGTAAATATTTGTTTAAAATTAGTGCTGTGTTACATTGAAATTCCAAGCAGTGTGCCTGGATCCCCAAACTGGATCACAGCACGGTTTGTTTAAGTGCTCTGCACCAGTGGTTCTCAAACCACTCCTTGGGGACCTCCAGCCAGTCCATCTATTTGTTCAATTCCATCACCAGCACACCTGGCATACAATATTCTCCCAGATTTGTCTGAAAACATAGAAGCCAAGTTATAGTGTGCATATGTCGACCAGTGCTCAACTAGATAAATGCTGAATTTAACATATTGCCATCTGCCATCGGCAGCTATTCTCTTGGGGCACAGACCTTTTTTATAAACTTTTTTTGTCATGTAAAACATTAATACCTTAGCCTCTCCCACCAGTGCTTGCCTGTGCAATATCATTAGGTTTTGTGAACAATGATCTTGTGATCAGAAAGCCTGATCCAGCGCTCGAATGGCTGTTGACTCAGCTGAACTCAATGAGCACCACACGCACCCCAAACACTTCTGCCCTGAGAGATGAAACACCAGTTACCCTTGGTAACCGCCGCACATTCGTCATTCTTCAAGTCAATACATTGCTTAGAAGCTGGCAATGTACTGACAATGGTCCTGGTTCACAAAAAAGTATACTATTTTGCCACTGGGAATTGATGATAGATATCATTTTTGCAATGTAGAAGATGACTTCCCTATAGTGCTGTAGTTTGTATTAAATCTGAAATGGGTAAGCATTACAGTCATTTTTTAATTAAAGCCAGCAGACTTGATATTTTGAGGTAATGTTTTCAAAACATTTTCAGGAAGATTTGGCATATCAAATTCAGTTATAATGTCTGCCAGGAGATATTTTGTACACGTAACACTTTAACCTAGGACCTAAGTCAGTGTATATCAGACCAAATGTCTGTTTACGAAGCCCCAGAATAAATGTAAATAAATGTCACGTTTATTATACATTTATTATTTAAATGTAACGTTAGATATTGCATGTTGAAATATTTTTTGTTTCTGAGCTAACGTTCTGTTGTTTATGAGAAACAGAACTCTCAAAATAGAATGTTTTAAAATATGTACGCATGGGGATTTAGAACTGTGATGATGAGTAAAGCATAGCTGTCAGCCAATCAGAATTGAGTATTTATCCAAGCCGTGGTGTGTGTGTATATATATATATAGTAGGTATAAAAATGTATCACCCCTTTGGCATTTTTCACATTTTATTTTCTTACTTCCTGGTATCAGAATGGATTTAATTGATGTAAATTAAATTCATGAATTTAATTTATTCTTGTGACTGATCAACACAAAATACTCTAAATAATGTCGAATAAAATAAAAAACTCAAGCTTTTTGTTAAGTAATTACAAATAAAAAAACAGACAATCATTGATACCATAAGTATTCACCCCTTTTTGTAAGACAGACCTAAATTAACTCTGGTGCAATAATTTGTTTTCAGAGGTCACATAATAATTTGATTGGAGTCAACCTGTGTACAATTAAGGTGTTCAAAGGTGTGTTTAATTCAAATGAAATACAACACTCTGTGAGAGGTCCCACAGTTGGTTAGTGCATTTCCAAACAAGAACTTTATCGTGAAGACTCAAAGAGCATTCAAAGCAAATCCAAGTACCAATCAGGGGAAAGATATAAGAAGATTTCATATCCCCCGGAGCACTGTTAAGTCCATCATGAATAAATGTAGAGAATATGGTACAACTGTGAATTTGCCTAGAAAAGACCATCCTCCAAAACTGAGCATCCGTGCGAGAAGGGTACTTGATAGGGAGGCCACCAAGAGGACTATGGCAACTCTGACAGAGTTACAGTCTTCCGTGGCAGAGATGGGAGAAACTGTCCGTGGGACAACAATAGATCAGGCGCTTCACAAATCTGCGCTTTATGGGAGGGTAGCCATTGTTGAAGAAAACTCACATGAAATCTTGATTAGAGTTTGCTTCAACCAAGTGGAGGAATATTTTATAGTCTGATAAGACCAAGATTGAATTTTTTGGCATCAATGTTAGGCACTATGTTTGGCGCAAGCCCAACGCTGCACATCATCTCAAGATCACTATCCTTACCGTGAATCATGGTGGTGGGAGCCTAATGCTATGGGGATGCTTCTCTGCTTCAGGGACTGGAAAACTTGTCAAAATAGAGGGCAAAATGGATGGCACAAGATATAGACAAATCTTGGAGGAAAACCTGCTGGAGACCTTACCTGGGACTCGAGAGAAGATTTATATTCCAGCAGGACAATGACCCAAAGCATACAGCAAAAGCCACATTGGAGTGGTTTAAAAACAAAAAAGTCTATGTCCTGCAGTGGCCCAGTCAAAGCCCAGACCTCAATCTCATTGAGGTTTTAAAATGACTGTTCACTATCAGTCTCCCTCCAACCTGATGGAGCTTGATCAAATTTGTAAAGAAGAAAATTGCATGTCCAGATGTGCAAAGCTGATAGAGACTCAAATAGACTCACAGCTGTAATTGCTGCTAAAGGTGCTTCTACCAAGTATTAGGTCAAGGGGGTGAATACTTATGCAATCAATTATTGGCTGCTTTTTATTTATAATTAATTAAGAAAAAGCTTTAGAGTTGTTTTTTTATTTGACATTATATGGTATTTTGTGTTAATCAGTGGCAAGAAATCCCAAAGTGGGTGAATACTTTTTATACCCACTGTATATACACACACACACACACACACACACACACACACACACACACACACACACACACACACACACACACACACACACACAGAGAGAGAGGCAATACTTCTACATATCAAAGTGATAACAAGGTATTTTTTATGGTCTGAACCAATGACTTTCTATGACAGTTTTTTTGGGTCACTGTAATTGGCTCAATAGAGCATGAGTTCGTGGTCCTACAAAAGAGATGGTTTTGGGTCAGGCCTAATGTGGTGCCTGACTGACACCTGAGATGGCCGGCCGGAAGCTGAGTCTGCAAAGAGCTCCATCCATCAGTTCAAGTCTTGGCAAGCTCGAGAATCGCATGGGACAGTGTATGGGTTGCTCCCTATAAAATTAAACATAAAATGTAACATGATCTGTGCCTGTGTTGGTGACTTTGATACAAAATGTATGCTTGGGTTGCTAAACCTCCCCCAATGTCATACTTTTTATATGATTGTGTAGATAAAATGCAGTAAGGCTGTTCTTGGATTGTTAAATCAATACAGCCAATTGTTTTCACTTTTCATCTCATATATCTTATATTCAATGCCCTGGTAGTCAGTTCCATATCTGAATATATTATATTATATTATATAGTATACTTTATGTACTACAGAGAGAGACATTGCATTTAAATGCAATTTGGGCTTGTAAAGCCAAGATGGGCCGAATGCATTATGTATTCTTATGTTTGTATGTTCTAAATGAGTTCAGAAAAGGAAAGGCCAAACACAAGGTATTATGTCTTTCAATGTGCAGGGTATTACGTCTCCCCCGTGTGGACATCATTGGAAATGCATCGTTGTGTTTCAGTAGAGTTCATCTACAGAGATTCAAACTAATCAATGCAAATATTGGGTGAAATTGAATTAGATATTTTCTCAGTTTCTTTACAAAGGAGAAAACTTCATACAGAATTACTCAATAAAAGTGTTTAAAACAATAAAACCAAACACAATAAAACAATGGTTGGTGTCATAGTCTCTCTGGATCAATGTAAATATGTGCAGCTCAACAGAGTGAGGTCACATGGATTGTAAGGCAATGGCAAACTCTGCAGTATTCAGGTGATAGTATTACATCACACACTGTCCCCTCTCCCCTCTCCCCACTCCCCTGCTTTCTTTGGCACATTTTGGGGACTGGAAATTCTGGGTCCGATGCCTCGTAGTAGCGGCCATTTACTTTGGAGCTTCTTAAAGGTGGGACTGTCGACTTACAACTAGTATTTTTTTTTCTTTTTGAATGCACAATTGTATTTGTTGGCCTGTATCATTGCAGCATCCTCCATCAACTCGCAGAGACCGCAGACAAGCGCATGCTCTCCTCCAAAGTGCATGCTGCCATTCATTGCCTCTTTTCACTCCACAGTGAGCCCACCAGCTAAGCTATGCAGTCATTGCATTATACACATAATGTACAGCTGGAGGCAAACTTCAGGTTGCCGACTTACGAGAAAAGGGGCTGGTTCATGATTAGACAGAAATAATTCTGCTTAATGTTACCCTCCCATGCTCCGGCTACTTTTTCACCATCCAGCAGGGCTCCTTGTCACAGTTTGGCACTAGGATGCTGAGGACTCAATACCAGACCATGGAGGGCATCCACACACCATAATGTATATATAGTGGCTCAGTAGGTAGAGCTTGACGCTGACAACACTTAGGCTGTGGGTTCGATTCCCATTGGGACCACATATACTGAAAAATGTATGCATTCACTACTGTAAGTTGCTTTAGATAAAAACGTCTGCTAAATGGCATATATATATAAAAGCGTGTGTAGTGTGCACTCCGCCAATGTGCTCACACACATGAGACCTGTATTAGTCCTAATCATAGAAGAAGAATTCCTCTCCTGGTGACTGGTATACTGACAGTCTCTTGGCACAGAGAGGAGCCAATGCGCCTGAGGTAAAAAGTTTATTTGTTCATTGTACTATCAAATCCTTTAAGGGGCCTCGGGTGGTGTAGCGGTAAAGGCATTCATCCAGAATGCAGGTTGCCCACTGCGGCCATAGTCGGAAACCCAGCTGTGCCATCCCGGCTCTGTCTGTGGCGATTGGCTGACCGGCCCAAAGAGAGGGGGGGAGAGCCGGGACAAGCTCGCCAAGTGCGAAAGGCGTCCCTGTAAGGGAAAAACTGTCTTGACCACAAGTACGAGTGGTGGGCTCATGGGGAGGGTAAATTGAAAGAAATAGAGGGTGTAATTGGCTACCAAATTGGTATCTGGAAAAATCTGAAAGTAATTAAATAAACAAATAAATAAAGACCTTTGGTCAAGGTTGTTCATATTTGTT
Organism: Aldrovandia affinis; assembly: GCA_029706075.1. Classification (NCBI taxonomy): domain Eukaryota; kingdom Metazoa; phylum Chordata; class Actinopteri; order Notacanthiformes; family Halosauridae; genus Aldrovandia; species Aldrovandia affinis. Next base: position 1,176,906 of record JAINUG010000222.1, read on the forward strand.
TAGTAATAATTATTGCCAAGTCTTAAAGAGGTAAGACATTTAATTGAGTGGTCCATCATTAATTAAATACAATTACGGTATGGTCTACAGTACTATTAGAAGTTTATTGTGAATTAAATGGCTGTTGGAAGTGTGTTTATGTTCATGGTTTTGATAATATCTACCACAAAGAACAACTGTTACAGTAAGCAAGCCCGCACACATCAGTGTTAAGTAAACAGCTCATTCAAATGCAATTGATTCATAGCTCAGCTGGAACCTGAACCATGCAATGTTTGAGAAATGCTGTTCTGGGATTAAGGGTGATTTGGGGATGTGTTCGAGTTCAATATAAGTCTGAAATTAACAAAGATCAGGGGTGACATACATGGAAAATTCCATCCTTACCTTCCTTAATTTTGGCACGTTTCCTCTTTCTGACTAAAAAACCTTGAAATAATAGCAGTGTCTGGAAGAAAACCATCCCAGAAGAATGCCCTTCTGAGGATGTTACGTTATTTTTTATGTTATGATTGCATTTCAAGGCAATCACAGATGTGTAAAATAGCATGGAATGCTAGTAAATGAGGATCAGATTTAGGTACTGGTCAATGTAGGTTAAAAATCAGTCATTTTAAGCCAAGTAATTTATATTATGAAAGATGATGACAAAGGCACACATGAAAATACGAACCACAGGTCTGAAAAGAAATAAGAATAATACAAATCGCGTTGTAACTTTTTTATTTTACAAAATAACTTTTGCGTTAAGTTCGCCCATTGCCATTGCGGTGGTGGTGAGGATGATGCGAGTGCGCGTATGAGTGAAATTACTGTTGTGCTATATGCTGGTCTGCCGATTTTGCAGGAAAAACTAAAAAATCGTCTGGTTTTCCGGCGTACCCCAGCTCCGACCACAACACAAGTCCTCCCCCTCGTCCTACCTCTCAGCCAAGCGCAATCAGTACTCTTCCTGTGGGTGAGAGACGGGGGCCGGTTTCCTCAGCCGTGCCCTCATTACAAAACGAAAAGATCGTTCACACTGAGACGTTTCAAAAGAGGCGATTTCGCGCAGAGGCATACATCAGGCCGCTGCGGTGAGGCTGGACAGCTGGCGGAGAGCCGGCGAATGGACTCGCGGCCGGGGAGCTGCGGGGCGAGAGGGAATTCTCATCATGCGCGCTCCCTCCGCTCCTCCCCCCCTGTCAGAACATCTAACACAGAGCAGGTACGCCACGGAGAAAGCTTCGCCCCTTTCGGATGACAGGAGAACGGTGACGTTTAGCTCTCAGGTCAGACACATTATCCCATGTAAGGCCCTGGAGAGAGGAGGCTAACACGATACCTGTAGCGAAGATAGAGCGGTGTCTGGATTATTAGAATTTTAGTTTACCTTGTACCAGTCGTCGAGTGATCTACCTACGACAGACTTTTGGGGGAATTGCTTGGAATTGTCTTTTTTTACAAATTGTGTTTCTTTCTGTCTTTGGCCTGAATTGATGCCTACATCTATAATTACATTCTGAAATATTCCTCTTCAAAGAAACAAATGACAAAAAAAAAAACAGTTTTGCAATCCTATAAAAGCAATCATTTCTTCCTGATGCAAGTGACAGCAGAAGTCCTTCATATTTCCATAAATTATTTCTTAATCCTCTACAAAACACAAACAACCAAAAAATCAAAAAAACTCAAACAGGCTGAGCTACCTAATACAGAGATGTCATCAACACCTCTTTGCTTTCACAGGGCAGTATTCAGAGTGTTCTCTGTCTCTGAAATGGTGAACTTTTAAGCACATATGGAACACGGGGCCTTGTCAGAGCGCTGGGTAAAAGACAGGGACAGAACAGGTGGTAAGAGTATTAACTGGGAAGCACTTGAGAACCAGATGGACTCATGCCATCAAAAACAATCTCCTGCATTTCATACGGCAGGACAAAATAAACGAGGAAGAATAACAAATTATATAAAATAAGCAAAATTGGGATACGTCTTAAATAAACGTCCGCGAGGTTTCCTCTCCTCCTTCGACCCGTCAGCAAGGACAGGTGTAGAGCCTAGTGACGTTCTCTCCCTTGATTTGATCCTCGAAGATCTGGTTCCTTTCATTCACCAACTCTTAATAATTGGCACAGCCGTCAGCAGTCCAAGCCCTCTGACAGACTATGTGGCATTATTACGAAGGGTGAAATAAAAGCAGCGACTACAAATACCACCACCCAAGTGTATCATTCAGTAAGGCACAACATTCTTCAGCACTTGATGGGCCTCATCCCTACCCAGGGCTGGACTGGCTATATAGTCTACCGGGCCGATTCCCGGTGGGCCGGTCTAGTTTTGGGCCGGTAGGGCCGGTATAATTATTATTTTTAATTTAAAAAAATAGAAATATATATATATTTTTTTGTCATCTAACGGCCAACAAAAAATGGACAGCGGCCCATTGGTTCATTTTCTATACTGACACTGTGACCCAATCACATGCTTTTTTTTTTGCCATCGAACGGCCGCCCCAAAATGGACAGCGGCCGATTGTGATGGGCCGGTCTGAGCCAAATGGCAGGGCCTATTTTTTGTCCCAGTCCAGCCCTGTCCCTACCTACAGTGAAAAGCAGTTTCAGTGATGAATGTAATCTGTTCTTACAGACATTACATTACAGTCGTTTAGCAGACACTCTTATCCAGAGCGACGTACAACACAAGAGAACATAAGTGCATCCACATGAATTCTATAAGACATTCAGTGACACAGATCTGGCTAGCAACACTCCCAGACCAGCAAGTGTACACACACCATTACTATGCGTGACTACATGATGTGTGACGCTTGGGAAGGTTGTAGACGAGCCATGCAGCTGCGTTCAAGAAAATAAAGACCAACGGACCAACGCAGCGGAAGAGGTGTACATTCTGTGTCCCCTCTTGATATAAATAAACACATCTTTGCTTAGCGGAACCCCTTATCCTGACGAACCAACTTTTTTTTCCATTCATATCCATTCATACTGTGCCACCTGGGATTTGAACCTCGGCGTTAGAGAAGCCCAGTTCCCTGCCCAATACACTGCTATGTTGTTGCTGTACATTTTGTGTGACTGACAACTCAGGCTGGTATGCATGTGAGGAAAACTTGATGGTCCAAACTCAGCCCTCTGTGGAGCTGTGCGATCTTCCCCTTATGACCCATACCCGACACGTCACATGGCAAACCCGCTCCCTGTATAAATCAGTACGACACAAGCGGTAACGCAGTCAGTCGCCATGCCAGACGGCTCTACACCGTGGTTATCTCTGGCGCTCGTCCGGGAGCACTGTTCGGCTGCCTTTTATGACATTATTTTACAACCTAATTGGACTGCCTCTTGTTGACCATGGTGAAATATTTTTGTGTTTTAACAGCTGCAAACTGCAAACTGACTTCTCCCGGGTACATTCAACACTTTTGAAATACAAATTTTCCCTTTCCCTCTCTTTCGACCGCCCCCTGCCAGTTTGTAAATCAATCAATTTGACCGTATAGTTATATTCAGAGTGGCGGGCCACCCCGGCGTTTGGGCTCCGTGTTACGCCAGCTTTGCCCTGAGCTCATGTGTTTACGTTGGGCTGCCCGTGTGTCAGTGACATACATATATAGATATGACATGCGATGTTTGGATAGCGAATCCCTTAATTGCTGGTTTAATCTCCAAATATGATATCTCATGTGTCCCTTTCCTCAAAAATGTTTCTGGTTTTTAATAAAGGTTATCCAAGGCCCAAAATATGTACCGGTTTAGTAACCTTTCTTGCACAAAAAGACAGGACTGGGTTATCTTTAAGTTTAACTTTCATAGCAAATGTAGAAAAGTTTCACAAGGGGCTACTGAGAATGGGAATGGGACCTGGTGCAGTGGTTGTAGTAGTCTTTTCTCAAAATCCATTGGCTGTGTGGTGGATGGTGCCTGTGTTGACAGCCATAGGCTGGAGTGCAGATCCTTGTGCCAGCCCTGTCTGGCCTGTCCCTGCCAAGGCCTGGCTGTACTCCCACCTGCCCTGTGTGCTCCTGCGAGGAGTATGGTATAAGTCTACCACCAGCCTAAAGATTGTGACCTTCATTTGGCCCAATATGGAGTTCATTGCAATACTTTACATGTCAGTACAAAATATATCTGCTAAAGGTACTGTAATACAGTAAATACACATTCCCTTCAACAAACACAGTTTATGTTGTAATATATTCCAAGATGCATTTTGTATATAAATAAATACAGGCCATTGGAGTACACTGAACTCATTGTCATGTTTGTGGAACCAGCTTGAGATGAAGTGTGCTTTGTGACATGACGCAGGAAGTGGCCATTAGAAGATGGGCAGACTGTGGCCATAAAGGGATGCACATGGTCAGCAAGAAGACTCAGGTAGGCTGTGGCATTTAAACAATGCAATTGGTATTAAGGGGCCTAATGTGTGCCAAGAAAACATTCCCCACACCATTACATCACCAGCAGCAGCCTGAACCGTTGACACAAGACAGGATGGATGCATGGATTCATGTTGTTTATGCCAAATTCTGACCCCACCATCTGCATGTCGCAGCAGAAATCAAGATTCGTCAGACCATGTTTTTTCAATCTTCAACTGTCCAGTTTTGGTGAGCCTGTGCCCACTGTAGCCTCCTTTCCTGTTCTTAGCTGAGAGGAGTGGAACCCGGTGTGGTCTTCTGCTGCTGTAGCCTATCCACTTCAATGTTTGATGTGTTGTGCATTCAGAGATGCTCTTCTGCTTACCACTGTTGTAACGTGTGGTTATTTGAGTTACTGTCGCCTTCCTGTCAGCTTGAACCAGTCTGGCCATTCTCCTCCGACCTCTCTCATTAACAAGGCGTTTTCACCAACATAACCGCTCACTGGATGTTTTTTGTTTTTCACACCATTCTCTGTAAACTCTAGAGACTGTTGTGTGTGAAAATCCCATGAGATCTGCCGTTTCTGAGATACTCACACCACCCCGTCTGGCATCAACAATCATTCCATGGTCAAAGTCACTTAGATGACATTTCTTCCCCATTCTGTCAGCATGCTTTTATGCATCAAGTTGCTCCCACATGATTGACTGATTAGATAATTGCATTAACGAGCAGGTGTACAGGTGTATCTAATAAAGTGGACACTGAGTATATATATATTGGTCCAGTTTCAAATATTTAAATACACGGTTCATGGTACTCAATCAACTGAAAAGAACAAAGATATGAGCAGTTGCGTGAGTAAATTGAATTTACTCCTTCCAATGCGAACCTTCTGGTACTTTGTGGTACCCAAGAACCGTTGTTATTCTTCTCCCATTTTTCCCCCATATTTGGAACGGTAGGCCAGTCCCATCACTGCATCGTCCCCCATCAATTTGATCAACAATCATCAACCGATCAACAAGAGGAGCAGCTATTGAGTAATAATGCAGTGATTCCAACTGAAATCCTCCCTCCCTCAGTGACGGACGATTAACTCACTGGCATGGCTTGGATTAGACACATCACTGCACCAAGTGCCTCAACTGGATACGACACCAGGAGGCCCCCTCCAACGTACTTATATTGAAAAATATATTGCCATACATGTCTTTTCCGTATGGGGCGAGGTGTAGCATAAATCCAAGTCAAGCGCAGGCCGCATTAGCTTCACATGGGACTGCGTTCAACACATAGGCTCGCACAGGACAAGCTGCACAATAGGCCCAGTCCGAATGGGTCTGATTTCATGTCATACAAAAATGTCTTATTTTATCAAGTACAAAACTCATCTCCTCTTTCTTTCTCTCTCCATGCATGGCCACAGTAATTGAGAATTTAGCACAGAATTTAAAAAGGGTCAACTGGACGTGTGCATCTGCGTATTTAGGAGAACGGCGCAGCACTGCGGTGACAAGAATCCCCTTCCCTTTCAGACAGCATCTGCCTTGCATTTAGCGCATGGCCTTGAACTGGTGGAGCCCTCCCCGAGTGTGATACTTACTGTAACTAGTCTCCCGGGAGCCCCAGGCAACAATCCATTTCAACACAGTCTAGTCCTCCTCTTAAGGTGGCGAGATTGATCGCGCTCAATATGAACTGCGTTTAGTTTAGTATACATCAGGTGTTAGATTTCCAGAAGGTTTATGGCGGTTGTAAATTGATATAATTGTTGGTATAAAAAAAAACTAAACAATAATTTATGCTTTCAGCTTTTCTTTTGTGTGCGAGCAGGAAGTCGGCGAGCGTGGGAGACTGCGCGCGGGACGGTCCATTTCTGATCAACTCATTCTAAGTAGGTGAGGAGGGATGCAATAAAAATGTGAAAAGGTCTTTAGTTTGACAAAAGACAAATTCCATATGTCTTCATGGTGGCATAATTCATTGTAAAGTACATTTCTTATGCAGGGTGTAATCTTACAGAAAAAAAGCACAAGATTTATTTTCTAATTTAAATTTTTTTCCTTCTTGTGAAAATTCTTAATGGAAGAAAAATATATTCAAAAACAATGAGAAGCAGTACAATATTCAGTAAACATGACAAGCTTTAATTGACCTAATATAATTTCAGAGGAATAATCTGAGATTGGGACATTTCTTTTTCCATGTTACATACATTATGAAACCACGAATTGAAGTTTAAAGGAAAAAAAGCTAAATAAATGAAGACATTAGTGGTAATGGATGACTTTTCAGAGAACCCGTCATTAGCCAGTCGACAGTTAACAGTCCGCAGTAAACATGAACTTTCAATGCAACATGAGCACGCACCAGGGCATTGTGGGTATGGGAGTTCTCCCAGATGGAACCAATTACATCTGTTTGACCACCTTGGGGGCAGCGGGTTACTTCAGTCAGCTGTTGTAGGCATGGCCTGAAGTGGAGGGACCAGGATCTGACACCAAGGAGAAACACTGACATCAGAAGAGAGGAGAGTTTTGCTTCGTTCACTGAATGAATATGAATGAATGAAGCGGGCCCAGTCTGCAGCCAGCCCTGTAATTACCGCTAGCCTGAAATTAAACAGTGAGGGCAAAGTGTATGTTCTGCGGAGGGGTAATACACAACAGATGAGTGAGCCCTCCTTAAACGGGTCTCGGAAACCTCACCAAATGGTAACCCAAAGCGCAATTAACGGAAAAAAGGGTGCGCTAGCATCCCCTTCGAAATCCGCAGAGAGGTCTCCATCTTATTTTAATAGCAGCATGAGCGGCGGTCGCAGCAAACATAGGGCTCCTTTACAGTGATCCACCACAGAGCTCCAATGCAATAACCTCTAACTGACACTGTCCTGGTGGGGGGTTGGGGGTGGGGGAACCTGGGCCCTGCCAGAGGACTGAAAGAAAAAGGACAGTGCCCACTCTCACAGTCACAATGCAATGAGCAATGATAACCGGGCGTTATGCATGGGTCTGACTGTTAACAGCTCCATCTTCTTTGAAGCGAAAGGTGCTGTCCGTTTAAGAATAACAGCCATTGCTGTCTGCGTGATATGGTTTAAAGGCTAGCTTAGGGATCAAATTGCCCCCCCCAGCCCCCATTCCCGTCCTCCCCCTCCTCCTCCAGCTTCCTGGACTGAGTACACTTTCTGAGCACTGTCCAGGTATGGATTTAGTAGCTCAGATTTACAGGCCGGTGGGGACCCCACAGCTGGGGTGGGGATTAGCCGAGGGCTGCAGCAGGAAGGTTTTGAGGAAATAAATCAGGGGGTCTCGCTCTGATTTTGGGACAGAGGAGGAGTACAGAGGGATGAAGGGGGGGAATTTGTCAATCGAGGGATGTTATGGTGAGAGAGCCCGACTCCCATTTGAACTGGAACTTTGTGTTGATGAGACATGGTCCTCGGTGTGCTATTGTACTGTACTTTATTGTACTGTGTTTTATGAATTAATAGTGCGATCAACTTCGCCATTTTTCAGCTCCTTTTTGAAAGCAAAATCCACCTACTTGCATACACACGCAGTCCATATACAGGCAACTGCCAAAATAATGGAAACACCAGCATAAAGTGTTTCAATAGGGCGTTGGGCCACCACAAGCCACCAGAACACCTTTAATGCACCTTGGCATAGATGCTACAAGTGTCTGGAACTCTATTGGAGTGATGCAACACCGTTCTTCCACCAAAAATTATATCATTTGGTGTTTTGTTGGTGGTGAAAAATGCTGTCTCAGGACATAATCTCCAATAAGTGTTCAACTGGGTTGAGACCTGGTGACTGAGATGGTCATGGCATATGGCATACATCATTTTCATGCTCATCAAACCATTCAGTGACCACTCGTGCCCTGTGGATGGGGGCATTGTCATCCTGTAAGAGACCACTCCCATCAGGATAGACATGCTTCATCACTCAGAATGGCTTTGTAGTTATTGCCATTTACCTTACCCTCTAAGGTGGACCTAAACCATGCCAGGAAAATGTGCCTAACACAATAACAGTGCTACCATAAGCCTTCACCGTGAGAAACAAGCACTCAGGCCTGTAGATTCCTTTTGTCCACTTGTTAAGAACAGGGTGAAGGAAAACTCATCTGACCATGACTTTTTACACTGCTCAGTAGACCACTGCCTGTGTTATTGCACCACTTGACTCACAAATGTGCATTTTTAAATGTAATAAGGGGTTTGTGCACTGCAACCCAACTATTGTATCTCTCTCTGTGAAGTTCTTGATGAAACTGCCTGCTTATAACTTCGATTGATATTTGCAGTGAACTGATTCAGTTTTTCTTGCATCTCGAACCCATGCATGGACATCACGGTAGAGTATTTTTTTCTGATTTTTTCCCCGTTTTCCTCCCTAGTATCATATTTTATTTTCCTCAGACTTCCATCCGCCGCCCGTCCTAACGAGATCATTTCCCCGCCTTCTTTAGCCACTGTTCCTTGTGAAACAGCAGCAAGTTGAGCAGTCTTCCTCACTGAAGCTCCTTCCAACAAGTGCCCCAACCCCCTTTCAAAGTCAATGAGATGTCTTCTTCTAGACATGGTAGCCAAAATAATGAACAACTGGGCCTGCCCAGGATTTCATAATACATGACTCTGAGCATGATGGGATGGTAATTGCTTAATTAACTCAGGAAACACACCTGTGTGGAAGCAACTTTCAACATTCTTTGTATCCCTTTCAAGTGTTTCCTTTATTTTGGAACCTATGGTTTAACACTTTAGGTGAATTGCTGTTTCTTTTCATTTTTATTTAAATCTGATATTGAGATTAAAGCCAGGTTATATATATATATATATATAGGCCTATATATATACACACACACACACAGTATAGTACCTGCAAGTGTATGGCTTGCCTTTTATCCAATTTTGTCATTTAGCCTTGAACTGTGAGAACTTTGTGTTAAAAACATTGCACTGCTGTGCACATAGATCACTTGTCGGAATGTATCAAAGGTCATTATTTCAATAAAACAATCAGGATGCTGAACAGACTGCCAGTCCATAAAAAATGAAACACAAAGCATCCCAGAGTACAATGCCGTCAGAGAGCCTTAGTCCCAGCCCCGTGGTCTCTCAGTATCGTCCTTGAGGCTGCTAATTAGATGGATCCGGCTCCCGCCAAAAAATGCATCTGGTCTTTTGCGCGGTCTGGTTAATTTGCATTACACTGTACTGTATACAACTGCACCAGACTCAGATACGGGACTCGTGGTTTCTTGGTGTTGATAACATTCTCGGTTTCAAGGGCAACGGGACGGTCCCATCGTTAGCTTTGGCCATGCTCTCAGATTCCCGTCGCCGCAACAATGACGACCGCACAATTTCACCGAATGCGGACATAAACAAACCATTGCCGTAAGACACGAAATGCGACAGAAGCACACGCCAGCCGAGTGCAGACGGAGCGCGGCTCCCTTTTGTGGGAGGACCGGAGAGACCGCTTATAACGTGAGTAGACCGTTACCGCTGGAAACAGTGTTCCACGTCCCTGGTGAAAGCTGGTCATCTGCCGGCGAAGCTCACCACATCCTGTTTTTAGAGACATGCCAATGTCAATTTATTTAAGAATGAGTGCAGTAATGGGGGACGCGTGCCCAGAAGTGGGTGCAGAGGTATTTTTATCGCTTCTTGGCCGTAGCACCAGCATATTTTTAGGTTTTAAACCTGCATTTCAGGCCTATAGACTGCTGCACTCAATATACTATGTACAGTTGTATATAAAAAACGATCTATTAAAAAAGTCTCAAAGTATAAGCACAGAAGGGAAGCAATAACTAAAGTTTAATAATAAAAATATATATTTGTGTGATTTTACCATACATTACCATTGATGGACCTTTCAGACAGCATAGCCTATTCAACAATTCTCAGGGAAGGTCGCGCAATTTGCATAGCTAAATATCAAATAAGTTATGAAATACATACATTCCACCAAGTGTTTATTTTAGCTGAAAAATGGTAATTCGTATTTTATTGATATGAGTTTCTATATATTATACTATATTCACTGATACACTAAGGAAAATCTGATGTGGATGACCTAAAGAAACAGAGATAGCAAAATGTAACCATTCATGAATATATTATGAAAACGTTTGTTTTGAAGTAGCAATTGAGGGTTAATATCCAATGTTTTTTTTTGGAAGAGTTAAAGTGATTGTACAATACCATTAAAACAAGTGTTTTAAAATCAGCCATTACTTAGGAGACCCACACCACAGTATTCAGTCTAAAGGTACTTTGCCCTTCAATATTACTTTAAATAACAAAGCAAATATTGTGTTTGCTTTTTATAAAATTTCCACTCAATTCAATGGCCACTGAGCTCAAAGTTGTGCTCTGTACTCCTCCTCTGTCCCAAAAAAAAAAAAATATATAGACTTGATAAATAATACAGTGTTTTAAAATTGAGTACAAATAAATACCAATTCTAAAACACACAGGACTCATTAACACTGCTAGCCAAGGTGTAATAGACTCCTGCTAGTTTGTCTTTGTCAACACCCTGGCTGTTTGCAGTCGCAAAAGTGTGCTATATGCACTGCATAGATACAAAAGACTGTTGCCAAGACCAGTTATGCTCATTACTAGCATATGGAGGGGGGAAAAAAAAGAAAAAAAACCCTATTTGCCTTTCTTCAAAGCCATACCCATATCAAATGCGGTGTTTAAAGTAACCAGAGACCTGCCTTCTTCTCTTTTTAAATTAGCACAGGCAACTCAATTTCACTGTGGTTTACTTCTACCACCGTCTGCAGGCCTAGCAAACCATGATGTCATTGTAGGTTGTAGGCACATATGCAGTAAAAAAAAAAAAAAAAAAGTCCCTTATTTTGGGGGTAATTTGTAACAGATCTGAATTAAGCAGACTGCCAAAAGTTCACAGTACTGTTTTCCTTCCAATTAAAAAGACGGTAAACTCTGGTGTTAGGATTTGCAGGTACCGCAAATTGGGGTCAAGGAGCATCACATCTTCTGGCTTGCTGAGAGAAACTTTGGTAAAAAGCATATGCGGGGCTGTTTCTTCATTCGGAGTGTGTCCCAAAAAAAAAAAACACACACCAAGGAATGTTTCGTTTTACATCTGCCAAAGTCTTCAAAGTGGAAGAAGGGTTCTATTGTCAGGGCAGGGAAGGGACATATGAAACAAGATTGAGGGTCTTTGGGAAGAGAACACATAGCCTGCACTGGCCTTTGGAACTCGATTGTCTCCTATTGATTCTTGTGTTTGGAGCAGTGGGAAGGGCAAGATGGACTTGCACTGATATCCCAGTATAGTAAACTTTGTTAATAAACCATTAATATGGCCTCTAATGCATTGCCATTTTTTTAAACAACCAGTCAGTCATTATTGTATTTTTGAACAATTGATTGTGTGGACACCATTGACAAGGGGGGATTTTTCTGCATTCTAACACTGGCTTAAAGCTAGGAGTAAATATACTTAAAATATATTTAAGTGTGTGTGTGCCCTCAATTCCCGAGTATTTAGTATTAAAATATTTGATACTAAATGGTAGCCTATTCACTGTGGAAAATAAACTTCTCAAAGTTTGGCAGCATATTCTGTCTGCTAGATATAGCATAGATTCATATGGCACAATCTTACTGAAAAGAGAAACATACATTTTATGAGGGTTAAGGATGGTTCTCTGAAATAATTACATTTCTGCAATCAGACAGAGCTTCTGAAATGTCTTGTCTAGAATAGTGAGTTCTGTCTAGTTAGTCTCCTGCAGCCAATTACCTCACCGCTACTGGTTAATTGCTGTGTTTATATGCGAACTGTACAGAAGTAAACTGCACGCGCCGCATGGAATAGTTACACAAACAGATCAAGCGAGGTGACAGAATCTGACCCTCCCACGTCAAGAAAGGCGACAGATGTTTTGGGATCGTTTACCATTTAAAGACGAGCACCGCGATCGATGATGACGACCAAAACATGGATTCGGAACGCCTGAAGCAACAGCAGCTGTGAAGCCGCGCGGGAGTTGCGCAACAGCGCGTCAGACAGAGTGGGAGTTGAGCCCTGGTATCTCTGGTGACCGTTTAAGCTGGAGGTCCTGCCGGCGCGCTGATGCATTGCTCTGCTGGGGAGTTTATTGCTCCGACGGCAGCCGGCTCACAAGAGAGGAAGAGAGATGCTTTGATGCTTTCCTTCTTACATTTACAGCGCAACCGTGTCCGATTCTCCGCGAGACAGGAGAATGGCTTAACAAAGCCACAGAGTTTTATTTCATTACCAGCAGAGTTCAGACAAATAGTGAAATTCCTCCGCGTCGCTACGATAATCATTCCGAAACATAGATTTGCTTAAAATACCATCTTCCAGAATTTGACAGGAAAACCTCATGTTAACTGTGGTCTCAATTTAGGAAAGTCCTTTAAAGAAATGTCCACACAATACCACATGCATGGAAAATATGAATATACCCGTGCAATGTTAATAATGTGCCGGTCTACCGTTTTGAGGGACGTCAGCGTTTGAAAAACTGCGTAGTCAGAGCTTGTAAAGCTATCGATCTTTGGTGTGAGGCTCCCTGATGCACACGTGTAAGCACAGAGAATTGGGGGAATTTTAATTCTACTCCTCTACTGGAGAGATTCATTTTCAAATGAATTCTGAGCAGGAGGTAGCCTACTGTGCAGAACATACTGACATTAGGTACTGACTTGTGGTCGTTAAAATAGGTTTGTGTCAGATAAAGCAGGTATTTGCAAAAATGTATAAAAATTATACTCTTCAGGACTGAATAAAAAAGTTACAAGGACATATGAAATGTAACACTAATTAGGCCAACTATCATATTTACCATTTTGCTTTGGTTGCACTGGTTACAAGGACCTAGCAGCATTGTGCTGGCCCACAAACATGAAAAATAATCTTGCAGAAAGCATGATTTGGCTGTGATTTCACTGTGTGGGCGGTCCCAATTTCAGACAAACAGTTTGTATGAATTCCATGACTGAGCAGCGTATTTGCATGGTGGGAACCGTAGTTCAAGAAGGAAGCCATCACTCACCTCGATGGCAGCAATTGCTTACCACTTGAACCAATATGAAACCAAATACATTATTCACACCTCATTTTCCACCCAAAGCGTTACGTGAGAAGGCGATAAGATAAGAATATGGATGCCATATGTGAAAGCGCTCTCAATCAGGGGCCACCGATAAATTCATCGTTTTTACTGAACAAATGCTGAACTTTAAACAACGGAATACGCAAGATTCGCAGAACACAGAAAATGGGATGTGCGAGCAGGAAGGCGTTGATCGTCGCAAAAGATCCCCAGGACAAAACAAAAGGGGAATGCAGGAGTCTTCACCTATGCCTCGGAGCGCTTTAGAAGAGAAGTAAGGGACAGAACGGCTCTAATTTTTCCATTTAGACTGGAATGCAGCCTTTGATGAGCCCAGTTGATGCCAAAACAGCGCATATTTGCTGTTTGTTTTGACCATACTCCCTGAAGAAGAAGGGGAAAAAAAGTATGGAAACCCTGAGCGTCCGCCAATACTGCTTCCATTTCTTTTAAACTGTTCAATATGATGCAATGGGGGTGTTATTGAGTTTCACTGAGAGGAAAACCACAGGTACACACGGCTTGGTGTTGTGGGCTAGACCCGCAGTGACAGCCAACTGAACTCTCCATCAAGAATAAATGCTTTCACTGCCGCTGACCGAGCTGATTCAAAAAACAGTAGGCGACGTGTTAGGAGCAACTTAAAGATATATACAAATGTATGGTGGGGCGTCATTGCAATTTATTAAATCATACCCAAATTAAATTAAAAAAGCTGGTAAAAATATGAGAAAACGGTAGCTACAAAAAACTTGAATTTAAATGCAAGTAACCAGTTGTTAAGTCGGGGATATGTTCAGAAAAAAATAACTTGGCTGGCAGGTTCCCACAATGGTAACCATTTAAAAAAATAAAATAAAAAGGGGCCTCGAGTAGCGTAACGGTCAAGGCATCTGCCCAGGATGCATGTTGCCTGCTGCAGCCGCGGTTTGAATCCCAGCTGCGCTAGTCCAGCCCTGGCCGGGAGCCCCGATCGGGGCTTATGATTGGCTGTCCACCCCAGGGGGAGGGGGGAGGAAGAGCCGACACAAGCTCACCGAGAAGTGCGAAGGGTGTCTCTACAAAGTAGGTGGGCGAGTTCCATCTCGGAGGAGGTGGATCATCACTGGCCTCTGGGAATTAGCTTGCCCCTTAGCGATGGGCGGCAGGGGAAAAACAAAGGAAATAGAGGGTATAATTGGCTACCAAATTGGGAGAAAAACAGGGGAAAAATCGGAAACAGAAATACAGTTGCTCCTGTGTGTGGTGTGTTCGAGGATATAAAATTATCTGAAATATAAGACGTTAACGACAGATCCCTCCCCATCTAAATGTCCGATCACCTCATTAGAGTTGTGGGGGAGCCCCTGCAGGACGTTCTACGACTCTCCCCTCCCTTCACACGTCCCAAACCTAACCAGGTGAGCAATACTGAAGTAGCATTTCATAAACAGGAATATGCATGTCATATCCGTTAAAATATGAAGTCCACAATATGTAGTATTTTTCAAACAAATTGCAACAAATGACATATTTATGAATATGTCAATTATCCTCACCTTCATACACATAATTATGAAATGTACAAATTTGACATTTCACAATTTTGGCATACATTTATGTGAAAGTAAAAAAAAATATTTGAATTTGAATTTTTTTCCTGTTTTTCTCCAAATTCAATGGCCAATTATACCCTCTATTTATTTACATTTGCCCACCCCACAGCTAATTTTCCGAGGGCAGTGAACTCCGCTTGCTTCGAGATGAAATTCGCCCACCCACGTTCTGGAGTAACCCTTATGCGCTTCTCAGCAAATTCGCACCGGCTCACCCTCCCCCCTCCCCATGGGGCGGACGGCCAAACGCCACCAGGGCCAGTCTGGTACCTACAGTCGGGTTTCGAACCGCGACCGTGATAGGCAGCTCACACTTGTAAAGGACCAGCCAATATGGGTGCGTTAGACCACTATGCTATCAGAGGCCCCTACAAAATAACATTTTAATTGAATATATTAATAATAAATAAAAAAAATACCTCCTAATTTTTATGATTTCATAACACTCGCAGAGGCCCGAGCCACAGTGTCAAACCTCAGGTACACCTGGCTGTGCTCGTTCTCCGAAAAGGAAGAAAGCCACTGAGGGATCACGGTTCGGTTCACAGAAACATTTCACAGACGAGAAGTTTTCGCTTTTCTGGGTTTGAACAAAAGCGCATTAACTACCCTGCACCCGAGCGTCAGTCAGGACTTCAGCTTTTGCTAGGCGTTTAAAGGGCCCAAGCTGCTCTGGAGATTGGCCGCCAGACTATTTATTACTCCCAAAAATACGAGATTCATCGCCTGCTGCCAGTCTAAACGGCTTTAAAACGCCCTTGGCTTTCCCGATTCAAAGAACGGTGCAGTAGGAGATCCCATAGCATTGATTAAAAATAATTTTATGCATTTTTTCCTCTCTGGTCTTGATATACAAGCACACGGGGGGGAAGAAAAGGGAACATCAAAGAGGGGGACAGCTGCAGTCAATTGAGCCGTTCCTCCGGCTACTGCCCGTGTTAATTGATAAATGTGGTAAGGCAAACGGTCCCAAGGCTTTTTTAAGAACTTCAAGAGGGGGGAACACATTAAATAGAGGGGAGACACTTCAATTCTTTTTATGAGACGTAGTCGTTTCATCAGTCGCACGCCCCCGTATGCCATATCAAAGTGCTTCCCCCTCGCTTGTTAAGAGAATTTCTCCTTAAAGTACCATTCAAATGTTTTGCTCCCCATTATCACATACATGTTTCTGAAGAAACCGAAGCGCTCAAAAGCCCTCATTCGGGTGCTTCTTGGTAATGTTTCACTGAGAAAGCATGGGGCTGTTACCCATCGCGCAGCTCAGAAACATGGGTTTACCAAATGACGAGCTTCCTTGTTTGGAGGTCCAGCTAAAGCAATGGTGCTTTATGCAGCAATTCGCCCCATGGTCTGGAATCAGATCCTCACCACGGCAGCGGTGTCTGTGGACTCTCGTGAGGCGGTGCGTAATCAGCCCTAGAGTCACCCGGGGAGGAAGGGTCTTAATCGACTGGATCATCCCCAGCCTCATCTCGCGTCAGCAACCCCCAGGTGGATTGGACGCCCGCGTTCCTCAGGAGGTGCGGTCGTCCGGCACAATGACCGCACTGCTCAGCTGGTGGACCGCAGAGTGAAAAGAAGCAGCGGCTGGCTGCATAGAGGAATGAAAAAAACCCAATGGTATGCATTTGTTCCGGAGTGACAAAATTTGGCTGTGAATTGTTCTTTTAAAAATATTTTAATACATTTTAAGGTTTGATAACAGTAATCAAAAAGTCACCTGATTTCCAAACTATTTGTTGCTGTTGCTTTCGGGCTTTTTAAAAAATGGGAACGCATTTTCAGGGGAAGGGCTGGGAGTGAGTGGAAGTGTACCTATTGACTGCTCTATATAAGCCTCTGCGGAACAAAGAGCCACATCGTTCCACTTTTCACCAATCTCAAGCGTGCACAAACCGAACAACGGTGTGGTGGCAGAGGGAAGTCGACCTAGCGTACACTGGGGCTGAGTTAGTCGCAAGGTGAGATACAGAGTCACGCTCAAAAAACGGGCGAGACGAAGCAGCGATTTTACTGTCAATCACTGCATCTGACTTTGTCTCGCTGCAATAAACTGCGATGAACGGCGCCGCTTCAGAAGCGTGGCAGGGTGTGATTAAGGGCCTCCGGGTGGTGGGAGTAGGTTCCGGGCGGCCAGCTCGAGCGGAGAGAGCCCTCCCCGCCTCTCCGAGGGAGCAGAAGTGTTATTTATTCTGCCGGAGGGAGTCGCAGGTGCGCGGCCTTGAGTAAACACGATATGTAACACGCTGCTTTTTCGCCACTCGCTTCTGGGACCTGCAGGAGAAAAGGGAAGCAAGTTGTATTCTCGCGTCCCATTCCTCGGAATTAAATTCACCCACGGTTACCTGCGGTGACACACAGACAAGAAAGAAAGGAAAACTTTGGACGCTTCAGGGAACACCATGTTTAATTAAAAATCATAATTCTCTCCTTTTTTCTACATTTTTATTTTTTCCCCCCAAAGAAACAGAAAAGGTCAGGCGTACATACTCACACAAGTAAAAACAATCAATCACTGACTCCGTAATATCACAGACACCAGCCCTGCAGAACTTCAAATTGTTACGTCTTCCTTTTTCTAAATTAAAGGGGAGAACTTGCACATTTATTTGTTGGGAAGGAGTCGCTCTACGGCTGTTTCCATTGGCAAGCCTTTCTCTGAACATCTTAATTTTCATAAAAGTCTTGGAGTCCACGCAATTGTGGTTAGACTTTATGTGCTATGCGCACAGCAATGGCAGCTGTGTATTTCAGAAATTGGAACGGGCTAGTCTTGTCCAGATTTCGGTCGGTGTATGGAACCAAACCCCCCCCCCCTCCACCCTCCACAGAAATGTCCTCACTTGGCTGCGGCCCTCTCCGCTTAGAAAAAAAGAGAAATACAACAGGCACCCATTCTGTTCTACTGTCACCGGTGGGCTAAACGCCTCTTTGATGCACGTGAATAAAACACTTTATAGCACCGCTCGGAAGATAAGCAACTAATGTAATGTGATTGAGGGACGCTTCTTTTAAAATTGACCTAGTCTTTCTAAGCTGGACTTGGATACAGTCTCTTGCGAGTGTCCCACCCCTCTTATGATAACGTCGAGGTTGGAATTGTAGAACGTGACTGTTCATTCCAGGCCATGGGGATGAAGTTCGAATCGGTGCTTGGCGCCCCCTGGTGTCGGGCTCTGACAGGGAGGCCTAGGTGAAGAGGCGGATGGTGGCGTCGGCACCAGAGGAGAAGACCCACGGCTGGGTGGGGTGGAAGGTGACGTCCAGGACGCCCAGGTCGTGGGTGATCGCATGGCCCTTCAGCACTTTGACGGGAACGATGAGGGGGTTCTGGAGCAGGTCGCTGCAGAGACAGACAGACAAGGGGTCAGACGTCAAGCACACTACTGGAAGCGTGTTGCTTCATTTCCAATTAAAAATTAGTAGGGGGTGGGAGGCAGGAACTAAAAACCATACTGTGATATTTCGGAACCTATAAGACCACAAATGCTATATATTTATTTATTTTTAAATGACTTAGAATTGATCTAGTGTGCCAAAACAGAAAGACGTCAAACAAGACACTAAACGAAAGCATTTAAATCGATAGTCTTAATTTGGATTGCCTTACATCAGCGTGTGCAAAAATGGTACAACTAAGTCAAATGTATAAAGCAGGTAGGCCATAGCAGATCAGTTTAGGGCAGAGTGAATAATAACACGAGTTGCACACACTTGAACGCCGACAACATTTGAGACGCATGATCGGAGCGAATATAAACATTCTTTGCGGTGTATGCTTCAACAGGCAGACCGTAAAAACAACACCGCCGCTTGGGCTCGAGTACAAAGTCCTCCGTTAAGGTTCACCTGTGTAGTGTTTCGGTTCAGGTGTGTTGCCTCCCGCCGTTTACACCTCATTACCGACGCTCAGAGAGAACGTGCGACCACGCGAACTGAACAATTGCCCTGCTTCAGATGCCCGCCGAAGGAAAAACTGATAGGAGGTGTCGACGGAGAAAAGAGGGTGGATGGAGTTGTGGAGTGGGGGTGGGGGACTCACTTGTAGACCATGCCGTGGCAGACGATCACGCTGCCGTCGTCGGAGGCGGAGGCGAAGAGCGGGTAGTGCCTGTGGAAGGCCACCCCTCTCAGGGCCTTCTTGTGGTGCCTGGGCAGTGCAGACGGACGACAGAACGAGTCAGGACCAACGAAAGGCAGGCCTCGCATTACTAATCCTCCTCCCGGGCCGAGCAATTAAAAAGTCTGCTTCAAATTTGGAGCGCTTACTCACCGGAGAACTTTGTAGGGCTTTGTGGAGAGGTCCAAGTCGAACCAGACCAGCCGGCTGTCGTAGCTGCCGCAGATCACGTTGTCGCCTGTGGAAATCGCCAAGTCAGGCCGGCTGGAGCGCCCCTCGGGCATGTCAGAGATAATCCATCTACGCTGAGCCTAACACTTTTAGGAAAATGCTCTCCCTCCGACAGTGTGACACCGAACTAAAAAATGCTCTTATTAGGATGCCATTGCGAAGACCATCGGCAGAGCTCTTGTTTTTGCTGGCAAATTTGGGGAATCGGCAACTGCACTAAGCTCTCACATCGGTGCTGTTCCAGCTGAACTGCAGACACTTGTCTGATGCAATTGATCACGAGTCAGTGACTATTTTCCACATTACAAGCCACACTGTGCACCATGGAAGAGCTAGCGCCAGTCCGGAGGAGAAGCGCACCTCTATCTGATGACAAACTGCTAAACTGCAGTTGTTATGCAGAGGGACCCTGAAAAACGTAAGCCCAGTCTACCCTAGTGGGACAAAGACAATTGTGCTCTGGTCACAGTCAGCTAGTTTCATAACCCAGACCCAAACTAGCCACGTCTAGGCTGAAGGGCCCAGCCTTTTCTGCGGCGAGGACCTTAACTGATAGAACCACTCATGGGCCAGACCGACTTGACGCAGGGCCATTGCTTGGTGGCGGCAGATTAATAGCTCACAGATGAATTCACAAATGTATCTATATTTCTATACAAAATAATAACTAAGAAAACAAAACGGCGCAATGACCTACCTCCAGGGTGGATGGCTATGCTAGAAATCCACTTGCAGTTGGCCATGAGTTTCTTGGTGAGCTCCTGCTTGATGAGGTTGTAGACGCGGACGTAGCGCTGCGTGGCCACGAAGAAGTAGGGCCGGATGGGGTGGAAGGATACGCACTGCACCAGGCCTTTGTTCTTGCGGAAGGGGTTCTGCGTGCGCCGCTTGCTCACCTGGTGGATCAGCACCTGCATGTTGCTGTTGTCTGGCAGGACGCTGGCTAAGTAGTCCCCTTTGCCATGCCAGGTCACCTGCCTGACGGTCTACAGGGGTGGGGGAAAAACGGTTACACTTAAAACTCTGCAAGAAGATATAATTTATCATTTTTGCTTATCACACACTGAGCTTATTAAATGGTGATGGCTCAGTTTCGTCGCGGAGTGGGAAAACCCATGATGCTTATTATCGTGATTACTTCCAGGTTGCGTATTGACTTGCGAACGCTCATTGCGTTTGAAGCAAAAATTCTTTCTTTTTTTTATTTTTTTTTTTTTTTTTTTTTTTACATTGAAATACTACGATTCTCTTATTTCTTTCCATATGGAAGCACAGTCCAACGACAGTCTTCCAAGCTCTGCCAAATAATTAACAGCCAAACTTATGCTCACAGGTCGAGCAATAGGTCAAGACGGAAAAAAACACATCTTGATGTAGTCACGCAGAGTTGAGCCAGACACAAAAACCCAATGGAAAGCCTAGATTTGAACATTTTGACTTGAATTATAGCCCTGAATGGGAAGGAGTGGTGATGAGTCAAGGACAGGGTACATCATCGTTCCTCAACAACTCATCTACGATTGATCTGATGTGTCACGAGGGATCTCGACCAACCGGGTTAAAGTGCACATTATGTTTGACTTCGGTACCTTAGGATGGTTGATAATGAGGCGGACTCCCTTCTCATGGTCCTTCCCCTCTGCGGCGACCCACTGCACGGGCTGCCCCTTCTCCTCCTCCGGCTCCTCGTACGCGGAAACAAACTGGTCGGTGGCGCTGCAGACCAGCTTGTCTCCCAAGCCCGGGTTCAACACCAACACGGTCTGATTGCTGTTGGAGACAGGGACAAACCCCTGAGGAACTCAAAAAAACTCAAGAGTCACCCGGGGTTGGGGTTGGGTTCCCACGACAAGAAAACATTGCAATGGACACTGACATTGGCAGTAATGTTTTGTAATAACTCAAAAAAGTGATGCGATGTAAAGTGATGTGTGCTTGCCCGAATAAACACTACCCCTTAATTACTGAAAGCGTACAGACTTCAAGTTACAATAATATTAAATTACAATTGAATTTCCGGTCATTGGCCAGAGAATAGTCCTTTAAACATCCACATCTAAAGTATGAATATTACCACGTGTACCAATATCACGCAATAACAGTCCCAAAAATGACGTGTGTTTAATTTTAAACTTCTGACACGAGCAATTTAAATTGTCACCACCTATCTTTCCTTAGTTGGTGCGGTTTACACTGAGCAAAAAGGTTTGTAGTGCGGCAAGGTGAAGCCTTTGGGGGTACAGTGTGCGGGCTGACAGTGCCTTACAAGCAGACTGCCACCAGGCAGATTGTAGGGTTGGGGTTCCACGCGATGCTCTTCACGGCCCCTCCCACCTCGATGGTCTTCATACAGCGGGCCGTGTTGACCTCCCAGAGGCGTAAGGTGCAGTCGTCAGAGCCTGGGGTCCAACGTGAGGAGACAAGGGCACAGGGTCAGTGGCAGGTGGACATCCTCATGGAAACAACTGATGCTGATGATGGCGTGGACCAGGGTGACTCAGCCGTGGCTCTGGGGAGATGCTATTACGCGTTATTTAAACCACTACCACTCACACAGCTGGGAGGGAGGGGTAAAACAGATGATTGATGTCTGGCTGAAATAATTGGTTAAAGTGTCCTGCTGGACAGGAAATTTGATACAATTTTAGCCATTTAGGACCAGGACTGAACACCCTTTAGGCTTAGACTCAATCACTCCAGAGAGGAAACCGTTTCAGCAGCAATGAAGGTGAACTTAATTCAGAACACAATTAACAATGGTGCTTCGGCAAGTGTTTCATTCACATGTGCTGTAGGGTCTTGAGAACCGAATTTCCGAACAACGCTGAATTACAGTAGAAAATATCAGTACTTTTTCGGCATTTTTTTGTCAGTAAAAAGTGTGGCTGGTATGTGACCTGCTTTGTGTTAGTGCTACAGCATGGTCTGATGGGGGAATAAGAAAGGACAGGGGAGGAAATGGATATGAAAGCAGGAGAGAGTAATATAACAGGCCCTAGAAATAGTCCACAAGGCCATACGAACCGTGCCAAGTGTGGGCGCGCAGGGTATCATTTCTTAATATTGCGTTTATAACGTGCACCTCATCAATGCGCTTGGCAAGGGGGGCAGGATATGATTTTACTGAAGACCACGTTAGGGACTATGAATGTGATTGTCCATAACTGGAGGCACAGGGACCAGCCAGTCTGCGTTATTGGAGGACAGAGTGTATCATCTGAGCTTAACCAGACACCCCTGGCTGGAAGGTTTAAATTTACAGTTGCCCAAGCAGCACTGAAAAGACAAAAGAACCCCCTGCCCCCACCAATAAAACAGCCACCGATGCTCCATTGGTTATGGGATATATGAATGTGTAAAAAATTCAATGTATGAAAACTTCATTCATTATTTAATTCAACAAATGTCTGAATGAAGTAATTTACAGAACAACAAAATAAAGGCAATACACTTTTGTATTTTTGTGCCTTTCATACAGGGTGCTCAAAGAACTTGCTGCTTGGGGGTCAAGCACACAATGGATGGCAACAATCATGACACTGAGATGAGGAAAGCTCGTCTCTCCATTGTCATGATTTATGTGTACATACTATAGATACGATTCATAGAATTATAGGTAGCCTGATAACCTAAATGGGTATGAAAGTGGAAGTAGTATACGCAAGTACAGCTTATCAAGCTCCTTATTGTACCAACATTTGTATACAGCATATTTATTTTGTCAGTGTTGTTGATATTCAGGTAGCCATGACAAAATAATTGTCTTACAAGGTTTTGGTCATTTTAGCGGGGGATTTGGTTAAAGAAAACAGCTTAAATGGATCGGTTTGAAAGTTGAGGAATATATTGTACAGGGCTATCCGAGGAGATGTGCCAAATTTCAGCCAAATACACGTTGGAACAGCTAAGATAATGATAGCAGAATTTTGTGGTTTTGAATGGGAGCGGTTTTCAAAACCTATAATAGGGGCATGACAAGTTTCATGCAGATCGGGTCAGTGATGTGTAAGAGATATGATGATAGAGATGGTGTTTGTGAATGTGCATATTCCTCAGAATGGTAGAAAATCCAATATGACAGACCAGGGCTACTGCAAAGGGGGGGCATGTGCATTCTAGCAAGGGGCATGAGTGCAAAAATCAGGCTTATGCACAATTGATGTATGAGGAAATGAAATAATCTGGGCAACCCCAAGCTTCATCCAGCATCATATTACATTTGTGGGCTCTTATGACTACAAACGATCAGTACTTTGCTAGAGAATGATCAGTTAACATGTATTTAACGTACATTTAACTGGAACATGAAATGAAAGGTCATGAAGTATTTGAAAATGAAACCCAGGGAAAACACTTATTGGATGCATGAAGCACAAAAAGTGTCCCTAATGGCCCTAAGAAAGCTGATTTATACATGCTCAGTCAGTACTTTCTGCCAAATGCTTTCCCTCGTTTTTTTTGTGTATGGTCATAATACTACTCTCTGTGATACCTTTTAAATATGATAGAAGTGTCTGTCTTTAAACAACCTGCTTAACATCACAATCCATTTAACGCTTCATCCTCAATTTTGCCTTCACAACTATGGGGACATTTTTAAAGGGCTTAAACTCGCCATGGCAATCCCTGACTTTCATCACAGCCAAATTCCCTTTCTGATGAAGTCAAAACGGCGAATAAAGTGTCAAACCCAAAACTCTGCCCTTTGTTTCCGTTGGCTAATAAGGAGTATGACTACAAACCGCAAAAGGGCTTCTGAAATCTACGCGACTACTTCACGAAAGTACAGAAACCCTCGTGAAAAGGATTTAATTTTATTACTGTACCTGCATGCCCCATAAAAGGAAGAAAAACAACATGGAAATGTTGGCGATCTGGTACCGGCGATGCTGGAGGGTGGAGCGTAACAACTCTAAAACCATAATCACTTTTTAAGTATTAAGCGCTTTGGGGACAGATATAGAAAGAGGAATGGTTCCTAAGGCTGTGTCCTGTTGGTGGTTTGAGAGCCCCGTCTGGCGCACATAGCTGTGGTCGCCTGTGGAAATGTACCGGGCCTCGGTCAGCGCGACGGGCTGGCCGAATAGACGTGGTGGCTTGGAAAAGGCTGGCCCCGTGCGGGACAGGAGTCGCCTCACGCTCTGTGCGCGTCTGCGGAGGTCCAGGCTCAAGGCATCTCCCTTTCCGACCCTAAAAACTGGTTGGCTTGACGGCTCGTGGACGTAAAATCAAGGCACGGCCTCTGGAAACTATGAAAAGTTCCGTTTTTTTTTTGTGGAAATGCAGGGAAAAAAATCTAAATGTATGGTCTTTCATCAAGCGTGCAGTGTTTTTTCTTTCCACTGTTTATTTTCTATTTCGCCTTTTCTCTCTTCGCGGTCTAACAGGAACTGCAAGCTTCTCTGGCCTCCATCCAGAAAAGTTAAAAAAGATATCAGCGAGCAGCACTACTGTCAGTGGTGTAAACGGAGGTGGGGGACAGAGAGAGACCGTAAAGAGAACACTAAACAGACATAGAGAGCGAGAGAGAGAGAGAGAGTAGCTCCCTGAATTCTGAGTCTGATAATACACCGACTATCATGGCTACTGATGACACTTCAGAGGTACTGCATATCGGTTTGAAATAAAAAAGAATTGGCAGAATTTCCCTTTTCTTTTACAGTTGTGGCTATAAAGTACGCCATGTCCCCAGGCTGCCTGCTTGTGACCCCTCCAATCCGGTTTCGATGCCTAGTTAATTTGCAGTTGTGTTTCTAAGCAACACTGGTGTTTTCGGGCGATTTCTATATTCGGCAGGGTTGAGCGGGACTGGCTGGGGACGTTCCCGGAGCACGGTGCAGGCCTCTGGCACCCCCAGGGCCTAAAGGGGGCAGTTTTCCTTCTGACTGCCCTATCAGTTACTCTGCTGAATTAATGGGTCATTTGAGCCGATGCGGTTGAACCCTTGTCCTCGCTCTCGAGTTAACACAGAAACACAGAGGGAATAGCACCCCTGCACTGGCAGCGAAGGCCTCTAGAATAGAGGGCTCAAAACTGCACAGGGTTAAGGCTCCAGGGAGGGCAAGAAAAAACAAACAAACAAAAACATGTACTCATGTTTTGATGTTTTTTATTTGCTATGTGCTTCGTGCTGCTTGGAATTCTTCTTTCATCTCTTCTTGTAATGTTTCTATAACTTTGATTCTGTATCTACTGTGTTGCGCGCCTTGATATATTTGAACATGGATCGTGCTATATATAATAAAGGTTATTATTACGGATATGGATCGCGCTATATACAATAAAGGTTATTATTATATTACTATAAAAATAAAAAAACGCCTCTGAGAAATTCCTGCTTTCAGCACTCGCGTGGAAGCTGGTAGCCAACCGCTGTCGAGGAATCGCATCATTACACAACCATGCTGTCACTGCCCTCCGCGGCTCGGGTTCAGACCAGGCCTCAGCGCATCCCGTTCTATCCACATAATTAGCCTGGAATGCAAGCTGGAACCCAAAAGTGACTTTATTTATCCCTGCCTGTGCATGCGTGTTTGTGTATGTGTGTGCGTGAGTGAGTGCGAGGGAGTGTGTGCTAGTCTGTGCGTGAGCAACTGTGCGTGAGTGTGCATGTATTTTGAATATACAGTGTCTTCATTCTCTCCTGTACTTCGAGCTAAGGTGATCTATATGTCTAAAAGGCATGGATCTAAATGGCATATATACATATATATATACACACACTGCCCGTCCCCCAAAAAAGTCACACTCTTAATATTTCGTTGGACCGCCGTTGGATAGCTTTGATTATGGCACGCATTCGCCGTGGCATCGTTTCGATAAGCTTCTGCAATGTCACAACATTTAATTCCGTCCAGAGTTGCATTCATTTTTCGGCAAGATCTTGTATTGATGATGGGAGAGTCAGACCGCTCCGCTGAGAGTCGGACCACTCCGCTGCGCGATGTGCTGGAGTCTTCATCCCAAAGATTCTCAATGGGGTTAAGGTCTGGACTCTGTGGTGGCCAATCCATGTGTGAAAATGATGTCTCATGCTCCCTGAACCACTCTTTCACAATTTGAGCCCGATGAATCATGGCATTGTCATCTTGGAATATGCCCGTGCCATCAGAGAAGAAAAAATCCATTGATGGAAAAACCTGGTCATTCAGTATATTCAGGTAGTCAGCTGACCTCATTCTTTGGGCACATAACGTTGCTGAACCTAGACCTGACCAACTGCAGCAACCCCAGATCATAACACTGCCCCCACAGGCTTGTACGGTAGACACTAGGCATGATGGGTGCATCACTTCATCTGCCTCTCTTCTTACCCTGATGCGCCCATCACTCTGGAACAGGGCAAATCTGGACTCATCAGACTACATGACCTTCTTCCATTGCTCCAGAGTCCAATCTTTATGCTCCCTAGCAAATTTAAGCCTTTTTTCCGATTAGCCTCACTGACAAGTGGTTTTCTTAAGGCTACACAGCTGTTTAGTCCCAATCCCTTGAGTTCCCTTCGCATTGTGCGTGTGGAAATGCTCTTACTTTCACTATTAAACGTAGCCGTGAGTTCTACTGTTGATTTTTTACGATATGATTTCACCAAACATTTAAGTGATCGCCGATCACGATCATTCAAGATTTTTTTCCGACCACATTTCTTCCTCGAAGATGATGGTTCACCACTATCCTTCCAGGTTTTAATAATGCGTTGGACAGTTCTTAACCCAATTTTAGTAGTTTCAGCAATCTCCTTAGTTGTTTTCTTTGCTTGATGCAGGCCAATAACTTGACCCTTCTGAAACAGATTAACATCTTTTCCACGACCACAGGATATGTCTTCCGACATGGTTGTTTAAGAAATGAGAAGCTACTCACTGCATCAGTTAGGGTTAAATAAACTGTTGCCAGCTAAAACATATTAATCACTGCAGTAATTATCCAATGGAAGGCTCTTACCTATTTGCTTAGTTAAATCCAGGTGGTGACTTTTTTTGGGCCAGGCAGTGTGTGTGTGTGTGTGTGTGTGTGTATATATATATATATATATATATATGACACTATCCCACAAGGACTGCCTTAAAGCAAATTCAATTCTTTCACTCTCACACCGTTATAGCCAACCTGAAATGAAAGCTTCACATAGCAACTGTAAGTATGTGGGGTAGTCCATCATTGTGTTTACAGGCTCAAAACCGACAAATGACTATGGAATTGCTGATGTTTCCGGTTACACATGTTTTAAATTGGAATTGTTCAAGTTTTACTGCCGTTGGCTTTGTATGATCACAATTTTCCAACTTGGTTTTTAGCAACATTATAGCAAATTATATAGCAAAGTCTGGCATCGGCTGTCTCCTCCACTGGAACAACAAACAGCACGAATAATACTACCAATTCAGATCAAGCCTGGAGAGACTCAGAGGAGTCACACATTTTTATTAAACTCAAGAAGCAACTGACATGGAATTAATTATTTTAAAACTTAACAAAATAGGAAAACAAATTGGGGGAAGGCTGTTGGGGGGCTTAGTAATCATTTTTTCAAATAAAAATTCCTGGGAGGTTGTCAAATGCCATTTTTACTGTGGGAAAGAACATTTTATTACCGCTTTAATATATTTTAAAGCAAGACAAACGAGTGGCACTGACTGTTGTGGTTTTGTGTCTCAGATTTATTAAGTCTTTTGTTATGGAAGGCTTGACAGATATTGTCACACAAAATTGCTGCCAGCTTCTCGAGAATGTTGCTTGTTCCTGAGTGTTTGCCATGTGACACTTCTGTCTGTGTGGCCATGGCCACTGCTCTTAATTTTCCTTTTCCTTCGTAGTTTTTTTTGGAGTCTGGTGCATTTGGTTACCTCTGCCACCATATTCAAATCGTCTGTGCGATGGCCGTCACATTGTCATCACAATGTTACCGTGACTCGAAGCCGTTTCACTGCTGTTAAGGGCTGGGTTTTGTCTCCTGAGCTCACCCCTCGGGTTTGCTTCAGGATGCCACTTTTGACCTCCCCTGTCGCATCACCTCTCTTCCACGCAACTAGAACCACAGAGCCTAACAGGCAGTCGCAGCGAACGGAAACCTGGCTAGAGAATGGGCTCCTCTTTGGAACGACACGTTTAAAATTGCTAACGTTAACAAAATCATTGGGGTTTTCTGGCCACTCTTAAAAATATCAATAAAAAAGTGGATACAGAAGTGCTTATATCCAGCCAAAAGGCAATCCACTAAAAGCAGAATGTCAATGAATAATGACAATAATATGCACACTGTGTTGTCCTATTCAGAAAATCCCAACATGTGGGCCTTTCCTGGAAAAATTGGGGGTCTCACGAGACTCAAGACATCACACCGACAAAAACTCAAAAGGACCGGAAAACTGACATTCTGGCCTCCAAGGTTTACAGGGTTCATTAGATAAGTTTGGTGTTCAGCCATTTATCAAACACAAAAGAATGTAGATTTTATTCAGTATTAAAAGATATGTATATATATATATATATATATACTGTATATATTCTCTCTTAATACCATGAACAACACAAACGATTATCCTTTGACCACCCTCACCCAAGTATCCTCAAATATGCCTTTTGCAGGAGGCGAGTGTCACATGCTACTTAGAAAGCATCGTTTGTTGAGGGTTTATTCTCTTATTTGAAGCCAAATTCACAAGAGCGATTTCGTAAACCATTTCAAGTTTTACAACCTGCATTAAATATTTTCTTATTATTTCCTGATGCGGCTCCCAGTGAGGCCAAGTTGCCAAAAACGATAAAGGAAAAAGAACACGGCATCTCTATTTGAGGGAAGGGGAACAATCTTTGATTGATTCATTCTCCCATAAGCGTGCTAGCTAATGATTTTACCCACAATGCCCCTGTGCCTGCTTGCCCCGCCCCACAAAACGGATCACTTGTTTTTGGTACTGATCGGACACTATTGAAGCCAAAGGCATGACATCATGGCTCGCGTGGTGGGGACGATATAAGCGGCCTGTTAGCTACTGCTTATATTACGAGTGACCACAAGAAATGATCTATTGAGGAACCCAGAGCTTTAAAAAAAATAAAGCAAGGCAATGCCTGCCCCCACATCAAAGGGGAGGAACCTTAGGCACTTACCAGAGGCCAGCCATTGCCCGCAGGGGGACACACTAATGCAGCGCACCAAGCTGGAGTGCCCTTTGTAGACCTGTGGAGAGAGGCCAGATTTAAACACAATTAATAAAAGGCGCCCGAGAGGACATGAGAGAGGGAGAGGGAGAGGGAGAGGGAGAGGGAGAGGGAGAGGGAGAGAGAGGGAGAGGGAGAGGGAGAGGGAGAGGGAGAGGGAGAGGGAGAGAGAGAGAGATGTAAAATTTGAACAGGAGTGTGAGTGTCTGTGTTTGGGGGGAGGGGGTTGAAAGAGGGGAGGGGAAAAAAGTGTGAGAAAGACAAAATACATTTCCTGGGACACACACACCCACACACTCTTTCCCAGGTGTCCAGACACAGCAGGGCTTTAAGAGCCATCCTCAGGAGGCCTTTACAGCTCTAATTACAGGATTTCACCACCGACACATGGAAACCATTGCTTCTATTTGAGGGCTTATAACAGCTTATACACCCTGCACGAAAGCACACCCTCGGTCCTAAGTCTACTTAACGAGTTCTACGCCTAAGATCTAATGCGATGTGAAATTTTATTTCTGCCTTTATAACACAAGAAAATTCCCTTTACAAAAACGCATAGATTTTTGATCTTCTTCCCCAATGATTCGATCCCCCTCACCTCTGCACAGCAATTTCAACGGGTATCCAGTCAAGCTAATGCTGCTCTACAGAATTATCCGCCCTCTCATCTTACTGTTGTTACACTTGCACAGCTGTGTGGTTGTAACATATATTCTCTATAGTTCAGTCCCAGGGTTTAAGGCTAATACCCTGTTCACAGTCCATTAAAACCGGTTGCGGCTGGTTTCACTGCAATCAGTTAGAACCTTGTGTGTAGTCGTGGTGCGAAGAGAGCCACAAGAGAGGCAGCCTCACCAGGGACTGCGTGGTGGGGAACGGCTGCAGGTCTTTGGGCTTGGGCAGCTTCGGGATCAGGTCCTCGGGATCCACGTTCACCTGAAAGAGAGGGATGAGATGTGGCTCTGTGTGGCTCAGTAGATAGAAGATGGTGCTGACAATTCTTAGGCTGTGGGTTCGATTCCCATAGGGGCCACATATACTGAAAAATGTATGCATTCATTACTGTACTGTACTGCTTTAGATAAAAGCATCTGCTAAATGGCATATATTATTATTATATTAATAAGGGGGCAGTCAGAATGCAGTCCAGGCAATTCGCCTGAATCTCCCGCCTGACTGGAGCGGCGGAGGCGGTGATCGAAAGTGGGAGGCTGAAACAGCACGGAGCGTGTCTGGGAGCCTTTCCTGTGGATTTCTAGGGGAGGGGCAGGCCGCAGGCCGAAATGGTAGAGTCCCCGGGGGGGGAGCGCTCACCCTCATCTTGCGCTGCCGGGGGCAGAGGTAGAGGTCCAGGCAGCGCTCGAATCGCTCATGGATGAAGCGGGAGAAGGCGGGCACCGCACGGAGGCAGGAGTGCGTCCGCGGGAGGAACCCCAGCTTTCGGTCTTCGGGGTCCTGCTGCTCCCACGCCAGTTTCTGAGGGGGAAACGAGTTTAACAAACCAGCGAACCCGCCACCATGTGGGGCTGAGCTCTCCTCTCAGGTTCCCTCTGTCATTTGAAAGGCATCTCAGGCCACCGTTCGACAAAACGTTCAGCGCTTTGCCTCGCAGCAAAACAAGCAAAAAGCATGAACATTTTATTTGACATTTATTTTTAGGTCTTTTTACTTTTTTTTTTTTTTTTTTTTTTACAATAAGATGTTGTTTAACAATAAGATCCGGATAGCCAAACTCTACGTCGCCTGACATATTCACGACAACAACTTCAATATCTAAATTAACAAAACACCTTTTGGTTTCACCACCTGGGGTTTGGAAACCAACCTTATTGTTGAGTTACGTTACAGCACATAGAGCTGGGTGAGAACATGCATTAGAAAAACCCACAATGACAAAAAATTTGATATACAAGGTGGTTCTGTGTGGCTCAGTAGGTAGAGCACGGCGCTGACAACTCTTAGGTTGTGGGTTCGATTCCCATTGGGACCACATGTACTGAAAAATGTATGCATTCACTACTGTAAGTCCCTTTGGATAAGAGCGCCTGCTAAACGGCATATGTTTACAAGACGGTGAGGAGTGCGGGGAGGTGCCGTACCTCCTCCTCGGTGAGCAGGTACTCCGGGGGAGGGTTGTAGGACTCCTCGTGCCCCGGCAGCCTCATCTTTGGCGCGGGAACGTGCATCTTGTGCCTCCCCAGGATGGCGTTGGGGTCCTCCTTGGCCCACAGGTCGTAGTACTGCGGGGTACTGTCTTTGGGCTTGCGAGGCTTGATCCAGCCCATCTTTATCGCATGGACCAGCTTGGACACCTGTCGGACAGCGAGGACAGTCAGACGGTTATACCCGTTTCTATGGTTAGGCCCCCCACTAAGCTCTCCGCAAACGTTCTTCGGACCACGCAGTTTACATTGTACGGAAAAATACATAGTCCTAGCAAGCAACCCTAAAGGAACGCGACACAGTTAGTACATGCACTTACAACCCCAATAAATGATTTGATCAAAAACATAGATAATACATGATAAGGAAATTGGAGGGACATCCAAAAACATGATTCCTCCACCACTGTGGGAGGGGAGAAACGCTGCAATTTCACTTTCAATCGGGGGTCCAATTACGTTAAGCTTTCCATTTTGGAGGCCCATTATTACAGGATTTCACCTCCGTTTCCACTTTGAGAACTATGTGGGAACCATTACATCTAATACTGCGCATATGGGAGCAGTTAAGGGTAAAATTGTTCAAAACATGAAATTTTGTATCCTTCCAGCCTTATTTATGGTGACTATAAATATCAATTTTCAACATGGTCAAAATTCGTCAAAACAAGCCAGCAAAGGTGTCCATCTGTCCAAAGCAAGCTGCTTCCAAATCCTGAATTGCACGCTCTACAGAAAAATAAGTGTCTGCCACTGGGATGAAGAGTTGAGGTTTCTGGGTGAGCCTGAGAACGTTTTGGCTGTGCTTTCACAGGAAAGGCCACTGAAAAGTCAAATTCTCATTCTGACTTACTGACAATTCTGGCTAGCGTGGAGTTTACATCAAATATATGGACAGCTGGTCTTTGGAGAATAGCACTATCGTTAAGATTATCAGAAAGGTAGCTTTAGTTGATTTGTTCTTGTTTTCTTCTCTTTATTTTGTTCTTGGCCATACCTCACGTGCCTGGCACCAGACTGATGTTGGCAGAGTTCTGCAGTTGTAACTTTACAGTCCATTGAAAAGAAACCCAATGACAGCAGCTAAAATCTCTGCAAGCACAGGTGTTCCGTGCTAGCTACTGTCTGGAGCAGCCAACTAATATGCAGCGATGTAGCTAGGTAGCTAACTATTCTAGCCGGTCAGCCAACCATAAACATTGCCAACTTAGATCTTCGCTTTTCGCTGCCGTCTGCTATGTGTAGAGTGAATTGACAAACACCGGACTGCCAACATCAGTCTGGTCTCAGGTAACGACTTCCCCCATTGGCATCTGAACACCATGTGTACTACTGAAGGCAGGGAGATGAGAGCGTGCCAATCTCTTTGAGGTGCATGTCGAGTCGGAATATGCAAAAGACTGGTCTGGTGGGATGGTGGTGGACTGAGGCAGTAAGTGTATGTATGGGGGGTGGGGAGGCTCTGAAAGAGTAAGGAGGACTCACCTTCTCCTTCTCGATCAGGGAGGGGATGAAGCTCCGTTTGTCCTGGGGCCGGTTGGTGACTGGGTGAATCATGGTCTCGTTGGAGAAGAAGTCCACGGAGGGCTGTAGGAGGACAAGAGGGGGACAGACAAAACTGACCATCGATTGAGGAATGAGGACAGTGGAGGTACACAAGTATGACACTGATCTTATTTGAGACGGATTACCGCCTTTCGATGCCACAAACTTTCAGACAAAACAGCTGCGCTGAATGCTTTACAGCTCCCCCAACAATTCTTTTGCGAGTTCTTAACGGTTTTAATTATCATCGTAGTCTGTTCTTTTAATTGTTGCACATTAAGTTAAAACCTGGTGATTTAACACTTGTTTTTAGCGGCGACTGTCCTTTCTGGAGTATGACTCACACTTCTGTGAAGTCAGTAGAATAGGCCCTTTTACTACAAGCACACATGCTAATGAAGGCTTCAGCATTATCCCCATGATGTGAATGACACAATCTAGACACTACTGCATTTACTTGTAAACCAAAATTGTAACACGGCTCAGTGGTAACTCTTCTGCTTTCCCAAACAAAACTAACTGCGCAGGAATTAAATCTTGATATAAAAGAGGTAATATCTCCTTGCTGAAGAGTATGTCAGTGCCTTTAACCCATTTGCACGTTGTGAGCACAGACTTGGGCTGGGTTGTGTGGGAATATAAAAATGGAGAGGATAATTTAGTGAGGTTAGGCCAGCTCATGCTGTGCTCATTATAGACAGCCTTATTTTTATGGCTGTTTCGCATAAATGCCTTTCACTCGGATACAGATGAAACACTAGCATATATTCGTGTGTGTGTGTGTGTATGGGGGGGGGGGGTGGGGTCTATTGGGTGTTTACCTCATACTCGTTAAAGTTGACATCCCCAAACTCGCCCCTTTGCAAGCGGTGGACAAGGTCAACCTGGTCATCGGAGAGACGGATGTCAGTGCCGGTCATCTTGTCATGGACGGTGCGCCTGGCAGAGAGAGAGAGAGAGAGAGAGAGAGAGAGAGAGAGAGAGAGAGAGAGAGAGAGAGAGAGAGAGGAAAGAGAGAATGAAAGAGAGAAAGAAGAACAGAAAGAGTGAGTGAAGAGTGAAATGGATGGGAAAGAAAAAAAGAGTGAAAGAGACAGGGAGGGAGGGAGGGAGGGAGAGAGAGAGTGAGAGACCATAGCACAGTTTAACCCCAGAGTCTCTGTCCAGAGAAGCCTTGAACTCATAAGGCTCAGGTACTGCTTTCACACGGCCGACACCCTTAGGTGAGCCATCAAACATCTTACCAGTAATCAGGGTTCTCCATCTTGTCCAGAAACTCATCCAGCTCGTCCTTGTTCCGGATTGGCTTGAAGATCTTCTTCCCATCTAGGTCATACCCAATATGGGGGTAGTCCTTGTACCACTCCATCGGAATGTTGCCAACGGTGTTGCGGATATCCTGCCAAAAAGAAGAACCAAGAAGAACTTAAGCAAGGTTAACCCCTTCAGAGCTTTTCCAGTACAGGTGGGCGGTCCAGTAAGGGAACGCTGCTAAAACTCCATCATCCCCTTCCGCTTTCCACGGCGGTACGGAATCGTGCCGAGCTGTGCGCTTTTATTTTCTCTCCCGTTTAGAGCCTTGGCTTTGGCAGCAAACACTTTTTCACTCATCGCACTCCACCGCTTCCCTCCCGACTCTCTGCCTGCATTAGGATTTAAGGCCTGCGTCGATGGCCAGGTACATGATCGAGGCCTACGGTCGGGAAACCCAGCCAGGCTGTGCTGCCACGACAAGTACCTCACTTCGTTCCAGGGCGATTTCATTCAGCTGGGTGTTTCGCACGCTTGTTCCGCATTACCGAACGGTTACGCAAACCATTGCAGTTATAAGGCTGGATGCGTGCAAGAAATATATTGAAAATGAGAGGCTTCTTTGTCCTTAAAGAACACACACACACACACACACACACACACACACACACACACACAGACACACACACACACACACACACACACACACACATACAGTCACATGCACCAGCCGAAACCTTTCTCAGAAGTGGTGCCCTCCCTGTAAAGCTCCAGACGGCACCTGTGAATGATTTCAATAAAACCGCCCCTAACACGTCCAATTAGGGAGGAAGGGCTGTCACACCTTTTTAAAACGGCACAAACCAGGGCGTAGTTCGACTCTGCCCCCAAACACTGACCCTGGATCAGTTTAAGGGGCTTTTTTTAATTATTTTTTTAAAACACAAAGGTTGATGTCAGGATTTTGGTTTGGCAAACTGATCTGGATCAGGTGTTGGTTGTCAGAGAGTACCAGACCCACAAACCAACCTGTGGACCCACACTGAGAACCAAACTGATGAGCCACGGTCCAGCCTGTTAATACCCCAGCACCAATAAACCAAACTGATATGGACCTATTGAAGTTTCCAGACAGAAGTCAAAGAGAAATATTTTTTATGTATGGGCGAGGGAATTTGTAATGAAATCCAGAGAGAGGGGAAAAACAGAAAGTGAGGGAGAACTCTCCGTTTGACCCACTCTACCCTATGCTAGGAATGCAGCCTTTTTTTGTCTTACGGGTAATGGCGTGCAGATTTGGAGGGGTGACGCAGAGGGGCGAGCATGTCTCCAGTATGATGCTCGGTGACTTCTCAGACAGCACGTGGGGCAGTGAGGGGCGTCCGTGCCCCAGTGACCCCTTCGTCTGAGCGGGTCGGGCAGCGCCAGCTCCAGACGGTTAAGTGACAACGAATAATGAAACTCCAGCGCTAATTTGACATTTCCTGTCTGGAAACCCAACCCCCTGGAAAAAATGTACAGATGCACGTTCTCGAGTCTCCTCAGCTCGGCCCTCTGGGAAATGTATTCCCGGGGGCCCCCCGTGTCATGCGATGCATGCCCTGAAGCCAAACTACGGAAGCGTGAAGTCATCGCGCTACTTTTCCCGGAGGACGGAGTGCGCGCGCCGTGAGTGGTGGCAACCCGGTCGTGGTTAGGTAGTAACTAGATAACTTTAGTAACTATTTTCCCAGATCTCGCGCATGCGAATTTGCTGCTAAAGTGGTACGTTTCAAAGATGAGCTGGTAACCATAACTCTAACTCTAACCCTAAGTGTAAGACAGCTGGAATGAGGGTTGGACACTTTCTGTTGTTACTATGGGGACTCAGTCAAACCTCACGGGAGTTCGACAAAATAGGGAAAAATAGGGTTACTATCTAGCCACAACCTGGCAACCACCCCTTCTGCTGTCCCATTCTCTTTACTGCCACCCCACATCCCACAGGAGAAAATGTCCCATTCCCTCCTGATCACAGTCACACCTGACTGTTCTCATTACTTTTCTGATCACGGTCAACCCAAATTTCATCTGCACAAATGATGCCATTGCTCTCTCCACCCAAGAGACATGCACGTTTATGAACAGCTGGAGATGCACAGGTTGAAAAGGCAAAGAGCTTCTGACACCCACACTACAGTAAAGCGAGATAAATGTTGCTTTGCCCCAAGGGATGAGCAAATGATAATGCGCCAGACATTACAGTTGCCATGCCTAGGAAGAGAGACATGACTGCCTTTAGAAAAACGATGGGTAGCATTTTTGGAGGAAAACAAAGACTTCATAAATGGACAGTCAGTTTCAATAAATATCTGGAGAGTGGAAATCAAGAGAGAATTGTCCTAGAGTCACACACACACACACACACACACACTTTTGTGAGGGGGTGGGGATTTCCTGGGACAGAGAAGAAACGCAGCTTAATTTCCTGCCTCTCTAAGCTCCTCTAGTGTAGTGACTTTGGAACCGAAACAGACTTTCAAGGAACGTTTTTTTGGCATGCCCCTGGAGGACAGCTTTACGAGCACAGGGCTAAGGGTGCCCCCTGGGGGGCACGTGCCTCCGGCTGCTCCGTCGCAGGACGACAACATCAAACGGGCAGGGCCCTGACCTCGGCTCACCCCGCATATCTCCCGCCTTTCTGTGGTTGGTGTGCAATGACACGCTACGCTGTTTCGTGAGCGCTCGACTCCTTTGGAGGTTTCAGGGCCCTGTGAACCTCAGGAGACCTGTTGAGCAAAGCTCCGGACTTAACCCTTTGCTCCAAGAACAGAGAGGCAGAGGGGGCTTTTCCCGTTCACCTCCGTTAACGAGTATGAGGGCAGTGGGAACCTAGGCCGCTTGCTCAGAATAGCCTTCGATGTTAAAAATGTTCAAAGACTGTGAATCAAACTCTACAGTAAGCACGTTTCTCATGTGGTTCCAAAAAAAAAAAAAGCCATGTCAAGAGCTTATGGGAAGACAAAACAAAGAAGAATGTGATGAAACAATGTTGTCAGATGGTACAGAAAACCCTTCATTTAGTAATTATGTACTAGATAACAGACTTGGAAAAACAGCCAATACTTAAGTGCTGTTATTGGATAGTGCACTGAAATACGATCGCACAAGTAAGTCAAATGAAGGTCGTACAATGAATTTGTCAGATCACATTTAGAATATTGTGTCCAATTCTGGGCACCAAATTATAAGGAGGACCGAGAGGTCTTAGCAATGTGCAAGATGCTCTCTAGACTGTGAGGCAAATATACAATAGAAGGGCTCAGCCTGTTAGCACTGGGCATGAACAAAGCCTTACTCAATTTCACCGCTTCCACGATTGCTGCTGCATCTGAGCAGGTGGCAAATGTCAAGACTTGTCCCGTGTCGTCACCTTGTCTCGAAGACGCGGTGCTGAAACAGGCTCTAGCCATTTTCACTTGGATCGTTCGTGTATCGCAAAGGGCTTGAAGCCACAACAGCAGGGCTTCAGAGGCCACATTCCTTTCATCACCGAGTACAACCTGCCTGCACCAGTCCATCCGTACTCCGAGGGATTCAAACTGAGGTACTGACGAGTGACTACAAGACCACCTTTTAACTGTGCTTTCCTCAGACGCAGCAGGACAAAAATATGAAACTGCTGGCTCAACAAATCAATGAATACCGTATAAACTATATCTCCACAAGTTGACAAATTAAAACGTTTGCGTGTGGTGAGGAAACTGATGCTCAAATAAGCAGCTAGTCCTTTTAAAAAAGCCTCCAAGCAGTGACTCAATACGTCAAGGATGGGCCGGCATGGCATTGGCCAGCGGAGGTTGGTACGCCAGGCACGGGAGGGCACGGGAGTCCGAATATTGACATATCACAGAAAAAAAAAAAAAAAATTAAGATCTTTAGAGGAGATGTATAAAAAATCAAAATAAAAAAGCTGGTGTGCAGTTGGAATATCTGCGGTTGGCAAATGATTCCCGGAGCCTTCTCTCTCCCTCTCTCAGACAGGCGCGTGGCTCACTCTTTCCGCTCCTCGGCACCGCTGACCTCTCCGTCGGCTGAATTCCTTGGCTGCCGGATAACAGGAGGATTGCAGCATGGAATTTAAGAAGAGTGTGACTTCATCTTTTATTATGAAAAAAAGGGTAGGTGAAAAAGAAACTGCAATTAGGCATCCCGCAGGAGCGAGCGAAAGGTCGCTGATACGTTCAGTCAGGCTTGTGGCGTCGGCCGCAGCAGTGCCTCTGTGGTGTATCCCCTCTGTGCCCCCTGGGTCAATCGAGGACCTCGCGCTTAATTGTGGTTAACGCAGCTCAATTTGACCAAAAACTCCAGACCCCCAAAAAAGAAAAAAAAAAAGAAGGGGGGAAGAAAAGAA
Organism: Aldrovandia affinis; assembly: GCA_029706075.1. Lineage (NCBI taxonomy): Eukaryota > Metazoa > Chordata > Actinopteri > Notacanthiformes > Halosauridae > Aldrovandia > Aldrovandia affinis. The sequence continues at coordinate 1,215,880 of JAINUG010000222.1, forward strand.
GGTTAATGCCAAGAGTTAAAGGAAAATTTGAACGTCAGACTCGGGCAGTTGATGAGTAAATGATGATTGGGTTTCTTAGCTGAGGACCCTTGGCTAAGCATTGGGCTGGGGAAGCAAACCATGTGTGAATGTGGACTTCCATTTTTTTATATCCCCGCCAACGGAAGGTCATGTGATCGCCCCTATCTACCCACCTGCACTAAACAGGACCGATTTGGCAGTTATAATTTGAGTGATTTGGTGAAAATCATGTCACCACATCTACCAAGCTCTACTAATAAAATATAGGCAACACCATATTACATTCTAAAAACTAGCTTATATTTTAAAGCAAAAGCAAAATGTAAATAATTTTAAAAAAGAAAGAAAAAAAACAACAACAAAAAAACTGACAACCCCGAGAACAAATAAAATCATAAACAACGAATGGCTTCAGCGTGTCATTTTATTTTACACTTCAAACTCACTGAATGCCATAAACATAAAAAGCTTTTGGTTTGTTTTCTCTTAAGACACTTTAATGAGGCTACTTAGCAGTCTCTATTTTCCGGTACAGCAAGTGAACTACACAGGAGGACTCTAATTTAATTTAAAACTACTGGAGAGGATAAAATTTCTCCGAATTTTTGAGTGGATCCCAGGATTTCTGTTCCCAGTTCCCAGTCAGACAGGAATTACATCACTAATGTACCCATTATTCCTTCTATGAAACCCCCTCAAAAAAACAAAACCTATATATTGCTGAACCACTTATTTAAATACGCACCATAACCCAAGCCTGTCTAGACAGTGGGGGAAAGCAGACCACTGCTTCGATACCAAATAAATCAAAGTTCTCGTGTGAGTATTTTTAATGTCTGCTTTCAACTGTGTGAGACTACATCACTGTCAATTTTACACACGCATACACAGTGTAAAGTGTGCACTGAGAATCGGCAGGTTTAATATTAGGCAAAAAACATAAAATAAATACATTTGGGCGGTTTAACCCCTTAACCATCACCCCCTATTTTGTGCATTCATGCCTATTTGGAGATACCCAAGTATAACAGTTCATAGCTCAAGAACTGCGATGGTCACATGCCTACATTTGTTATCATTTTAAAGGAGTCAAATAGCATGTGGAAACAACACATCCCAAAGGACCGAAGATGAAACATGCAATAAAGTAGGTTTTTATAGTTTTCTTGTGTAGAAACTCATGTTTGAAAAGCAATAAATGAGTCACATTTTTGTGCATTTTTGTCCAATATGTTTATATACGCCATTTATCAGACGCTTTTATCCAAAGCGACTTACAGTAGTGAATGCATACATTTTCAGTATATGTGGCCCCAGTGGGGATTGAACCCACAACCTAAGCGTTGCTGTGCTCTACCAACTGAGCCACAGAGAACTGCCAACTAAGTCTGTGAAAAACAACAGACTTCTAGACCCAAGGACTCATGAACTAGAAGCCTTTTAGTGAGTGGTGTCACCAGTGGTCTCCACATGTCCCAAAACCTTTCCAAGGTGGCCAAATTGGCCCAATGATTTAAATTACCTTCTGTGACACAGAAAAACATACTAAAACGTTTTGATGATTATATAACCTGTTTCTATCACCCAAACCATTATGGATTGTTATTTTTCTCACAAAACAGACACTAATGTGATAGCTCAAAGTGTCTCCAAGGGGTACAATTCACTTATGTGACACTGAGAATCATACTACAAATCACACTACAACATGCTGTTGTAGGAAAAAGGAAACCTTATATCATTGGAAAGGATAACCCATTGACTAGAACCAAAGACAAATTTCAGCATATATGGAGGTAAGTAGTATCTATTATGCCCCTGGATCATTCCACATGATCATATTACTAGTGGCATTGGTTACATTTGACATTTTAAGCATTTAGCAGATGCTCTTATCCAGAGTGAATGGTTGCCATTCAGGGGGTCTGTTTGGCTAATACTTATCGTAGAATGACGGGTGTGGGCAAAGATTTACCATTACGAGGATACAAAACTCTCCAATGTGAAACATACTCACACATACGGAGACCCAGGAGAATGACATCTTTGCGGTCGTTTGTGATATGAAGCGCATGGAAAACATTGGCAATCTCGATTTGGCTGGCTCTTCTGAAAAAACAGGGTCACTACTTTTGACTGGTAGACACTTACTGTGATCAGGATGCACACATTATCAATGATCTGTTGACAGTTATGGGGTTAACCATCAACCATGATTATAATTATGATGGTTAACCCTCAACCAAAATGTTACGGCAGCCCTATGTGTGCGTATGCGCATTGAAAACAGAGAGTAAAAAAAAAGTGTCATGTCTTTAACTTCCCTCCTGATATAGCACTAATACCAGTATGCATATTCCTGCTGAAGACTCCATAGGGTCATGGGCAGGTTTAGACTTTAATCCTGTGCTGCATATTTTTAGAAAAGGAAAAACTTTTACTGACCGTAACTATGAACTCCAGATATTTCCACTTAACGTTGGGGCGACTGCGCTCTCCCCCGTGCGAGAGACTGAGTGATTCAGCATTGACGTCAGGGCATGACTCAGTGTCCCCAGTAAACCAGGAACACCCTGTCTACTTGCGCTGAACACCCTTCAAACAATCCTGGAGTCAGAATCCCGCAATCAAGCCTTAACTCTGGTCGCGAGGACGGATAATTAGTGACGGTCGTAACGAGGGTAAGATTTAAAATGTGTTGGAACGCTCAGCGAATCACTGTTCATTTGCGTCGCGGCGTGCTTTTTGTGAGTCTCCGAGAGCCAAGGATGGACCCTGACTACGCTTTCTGCAGACTAGGTGCTCAGACTTGGCCCTTTAGCACCGAAGAGGGTGACAAGGTAGACCAGGAAGACAGGGGGAAGAATGCTTCTTCAAAGTTCTCCGTTTACCTCGGATTCACCTGCCGTGAGGCGCCCCATTGCTCTAAAGAGTTTTTCCATCTCCCCAGTGACCCCCTTTCAGCATAACCCCCCTCGAAATCACCCTCCACCTGCTGCCACTCGGGAGCACTTGTCTGGAAGTTGGTGTCGCACTGGGATCTGCATTACTGGAAGCGCGGCATTCCCAGCAAAGTGGGCCCTACTGGAAGGAAAAGGCCCTTCCCGAAAACGGCTTCCCCGAAAACATCCGGAACACGTGCAGGGCTCACAGGACAGGCAGGCTCTCAGGGAAAATAAATTGCTGCCTTAGTTTCATTCATCTTTTAAAAAATGTATTATTTACCTTTGAAACGCCAGGCGTTGTATCGCAAGCCCAGCCCCCGCTGTGGGAAAGAGCTGCGACGAAGACGCGAACGGTTCACTTGGAAAACGGACACGGTCAGGGCCCAGGTTGACCGAAACGTGCCTGGGAGAGACCCGCTCCTGGGAGAGACCCACTCCTGGGAGAGAAGCGGATGGTTAAACTACCATCCACTGCTGGGAAGTGGCTGCTGATGCTGCGGTGTGTGCTTCGCTCTTATGCGGTTAAACCCCTGCAGTCAGCTCTCCCAAAGACAGAGTGATGGACATTTTATATTTAACTTTTCATTTTTTTTTTTTTGAAAAGAGTTAAGTTTTGACTGAAATGATACTACCTGATCTATTGAATACCAAATATGATATGTAAAAGCTTCATTTACAATTTTTTTCTGTAATGAAATGGATGGCAATGATGCGATCAGCCGAATTTGTGCTCTGTAAACCTTTTAGTATTGGCCTGAATCAAAATGTATTCTAAAGCGCACTTGGTTTCATTTGTTTGCTTGTTTTGTTTTCATTGGCATGGTTTATTATTTTGGCCCTGAATAGAAATGCAGAGCCAAGAGATCATTAAGTCATTATGACATTATTATGACATTTGTGTAACCACTGGTAGACCAATGTGATAGGCCAACATACCATTTTACTACCATTTGGTCATTTCTGTCAACTTTATAATAATTCATCTGTTTGTTACAGTTCAAGAATAAGGCTTCAAACGGCAAGTGATTCAATTTGTGTGGTCGATCAATTTAAAACCGTATTTTTGTATCACTAGTCAAGTTCGATCCAGTGAGCCGCACATGAAATGCATGCGTGTGCGCATGCGTGTGTGTGTGTGTGTGTGCGTGTTTGAGTGTGTATGCATGTGTTTGCACGCGTGTGTGCGCGTGCGTGCATGTGTCTGTATTTGTATTGGACGATCCCTGGTTACCATTTTTCCCTTCGGCGGTAAGAACTCGTAATCTGCAACAGCAGAGGACACTCAGACGATTATTTATGACTGATGACAAAGAAAGGAACTACAAGCCATATTTTCCCAACAGTTTGTCAAAATAGCCGGTATCCTGAATTAACACATTAAAATAGTCTGCGCATTATGAAAGCAGAGAAATCAGTACCAGACGCAGATAATGCTTTCAGCAGCTGGCGGCGGATGTGATTTTTTTGTGCGCAGGTTTTGCGGTTCCGAGTTCCCCCCGTACATGCACAGAGGTCTATTAGCAAAGTGTGTTTGATATTCCAGACGTTTATGGATGGTCTGTTTGCTTGGAGGATCTCTGGACCTGGGGAAGGGGAAGGGGTGGCGGCAGGGGGGTTTCGCGTTACAGCACCTGTACATCACACACACCAGGTGTCCATCTGTCATTACCGCTGTCTCCGAAGGTGGGGGAGGGGGGAGCCCCCCAAGAGGAAAAGAGGGACCCCTACTGTACCTCCTACCCAACCCCGTCATATCGCGGCCGAGCGGGGATCATTCACACACAGGAGAAACGCACACTCAGAGGATGCATCTAACTTTGACATTCACACATTCGCAAATCGTTTCGATAAAAATTTATCTGATACGTGCCATATCTGGCTGTAATATACCAAACAGTAACAGAATTGAATAAACAGACTATAATGGCACATTGGAATGCTCGACGTGAGAAACGCTAAAAGTAAAGCTTGTGTGCCTTTGATGGCGTGAGAACATGCGGATGGTGATTTTTCCTGATGGTCCACCATCAACAGCCTACGCACTTAAACGCCATGCGACATCACCAGTAGAACTGATCACAGATAAACAAACTTCCAGCTTAAGACAATGGAAAACCGCAGATTTCAACACATTTTCTTTTCCATGACTAAAGGGAGAATGTTAAATTGTTTTACTGGTGGGAGGACTTTTATTTTACCGCCGTTTTATCACGCCACATAAACTGTCGCAAATGTGCTCATTACACGTGTGTCATAAAAGAGTAACATCATCGCATTGCGTCACCAGTATCCGGATACAGGAGCCGTTTGATCGGAGTGGAGCGGTCTTCCTACCACACTGCCCACGTGCTCAGGACAAACTGGATGGGCCTCGGCTCCATTTGGGCCTTTCGCTTTCTTAACAACCAACATCTGAGATTTTTACAACTTTAAACGTAAAAACTTTCATGCTTGACATGAACCAGTAAGCTCCACATAATGCTTACTACGCCGTGGGTTCCCAAACTGGGTGCTGGGGGGACCCCTGTGTATGCTAGTTTTCGTTCCAACCATAATTCATGACATATAACAAGCTGTTAATTAGTTTGAATTGGAAACCTTTAATGTCCAGTGAGGGATGATTTACCCTCTTAATGATACATCATGTCAGAAACAGCTGATATTCATTCAAATAATTAATATTCCATATTCATTTAAGGACTACTAATCAAATCAGTTCTCAGACAACTAATGCTTTAATTTTCTGCAATTCCTTTAAAGAAAAATAATAATAATAATAATAATACAAAATAAAAAAAGAGTTCACATTTTTAATTGACTCATCGATAAGCCTACAGCTGATTTCAGTGTGAAATAAAAGCTGGAAATGTCCACATCTGGCCATTGAAACAAAACTACTTGTGGACAATAAAGACTTTCAGAGTCAGAGAAAACCGTAACGGGTCAAACCTGCATTGTTAAATTCTGTTGAAGCGCAAAGTAATTCAATTTCAAACTTGTTATAGATTGGTTGGAATGAGTTTTGGGAACCCCTGCTCTGGATCCTCTTAGGCTGGATCAGGAAGAGTGACCAGTAAAAACGTTCATAATGTCCGTGGCGCAGAGAATCGCAGGCCACCCGTACATTCGGGGCTCACGTTCCGCGTGCGTTCATCTGCAAACCACGGCGTCTGCAAATCCATCGACTCACTAGGCTCCCCTCAAATGCAAGTGAATGCAAGTTTTACATTGCCCCAAATGTGATCATTTATAGTCCCCAGTAATCTCGACCCTAATACGGAATTCCTGACCAAATCCCCGCGATCCGATTCCTATCCCCCTTTTCCGTCGTAAATCATCCCTGACTGGGTGATGTGACTGCGTCGGGAATGCGTGCGCGCTGGCTAATGCGTTGTGGGCTCGGCGAGCGCCGGCTGCACGCAGCCTGTTAGAGACAGTGTTACAGGAAGCTACCGCTAACAAGCTAGGATGGCCTGGCGGAGAAGTGGGAGGCGGTTGGGAGAAATTGGAAAATGACTGTGGAGTGATGTCCAAAACCGAAAACGCTGCATGAATAATATAAAATAGAGACGTGTAGCACATTCCAGAACTGAGGCTTTTACTTTCATTACATCACTGCACATCTATTTAAAATAAAGCCTAATATGGTATTCTTGCGGATATAAGACAATATTAGGCAAATGTTTTATCCAAACATACATTTTGAATTCTATTTCTGTACACCGACCTATCCTTTGAAGCTGTTTAGTGGTCCTTCACAAAATACATTTGAAGATACTATGTGGCTATCTTTACCCAAGAACTTGTTATAATCCCATCAAAAGCGAGGAACAGCCGCAAGGCAATATTTAACCTTAATTAAACTTGGGGAGCAGAAACTCTTCAGCTTCTGCTCTGACAAAACCTCCCAATGTCATTGGAGGAACACTTCCAAGCACATCCACTGGTCGATAAATCTTTTTCCCTGGTTTGAAGAAATGCCGAGCGAGCGCCTCTAGGCCAGCTACGCTGAATCAACATGGTGGAGATTGCCCTCTTTTCTGCGTTTATAGCATGCCTTGGCTCCACTGAGACATTGTCACGCTGCATTTACGGCGTATTACGGAAAAAGAAGCATAAATATTGGGTTTAATAATCAAAATTACACAGTGAAAATAAGAGGTTGGGCCATAACGCAGATCTTGCCCTTTGGATAAGAATGAAACGGTTATAGCGTTAAAGGCGAGCGCGTGGATGCACGGGTCCAGGAGAAATGGGCCAGGCCGTGGTCTCTCGCGGTCCTCTCTCCCCTTATTGCATTTTGGGGGGAAAGAATGAACTGAAAGGCGGTATCGCTTTAGTGCCCTTTGTATTGCGGGCCTGTTTATATGCTTAATGTACTGTAAATGTACCCGAGAGAAAACACGCAATAAAAGAAGGGGCAGGAGCGCTTTAACGATGGAAAAGTCGGAGTAAGAGCAATTTCGGCCGAGAACAAAAGCCCAATCTAATTGCGTTTTTCCCTTTGTGTGGCCCCTCCCCCTTCCCCCTCCGCTCCGTAAATAAATTAATTGAAGGCATCGGCTCTTCTGACCTTAGCAGGTTCTCTCTTCCACTCGACTGTACGCCCACTCTGCCGCTCGCTGTAATAACTGCAGCTGTTGTGCCTGCATTGTATTAGGAGCGTGGAGCTGGTGAAAGCGATACAGGCCGGTCCCTGGAACCTTCAGACAGCGGCGGTGTTCACTAGACCCCCAAACTGCCCCCCCAATAGGGTTCGACGGCAGACACTGCTATGGCCCCGGTTGTGGTCCAGCGCTGGGGATTATTTCCGAATTTCCGACAGACTCTGACCTGTTGCATACCCACGTCAGAACACATCAACTGCTGTGTGTGTGTGTGTGTGTGTGTGTGTGTGTGTGTGTGTGTGTGTGTGTGCATGTGTGTGTGTGTGTGTGTGTGAAATTCAGCAGGAGTGTTTCACAGACGGGCGTAGGGATTAAGTGTCAGCCTGGAGAGAAGGAAGTAAAAGGGGATAATTACAGTCAGATGCTAGACTGTACTGGCGCTTTAAAGAAGGGTGGGGTGGGGGTGCCCTCGGATGACAGGGAGATAATGGCCATTGTCATTGGTTACTTTAAATGTCAGCCTTTATGAGGTAACACAATTTAACATCTGAAGAGAGGACTGAAGTGGATTTAAATATGCTTAATGAAAGCTGCCATTTTATGAGCGATTCTTTCCTTTAAAAATCTACTGCCACTAAACAGACTCGGGGGTCAAAGAAATATCTCTAATTCAAAACACTCAAATATTAAAAGTTGATGTGCATTTCTCATGAGCCACATCAATTAAGTCACATGACGTGTTCTGTGTGTTTCAAGGCATACAAAAATAAGGAAATAACCTGGCAGGACATATATTTTTAAAAAGTTTTTTTCCCCCCTGTCATTACACATATATATTTTGTTTCTTCTGATTTGCTGAGCTGGTCATTACGTTGGAACAATGTTTGTACTACACTTCAAGCAAATAAACCACTAAATTAATCTGTCTGTATTCTATGGACTGAAGCATCATAGCTCTGCATCACTTCCTGTTAATTCAACCACTACAGAATGTTATTGAGTTACCACTACTCAGCAGGGAAAATTTGTATTTTATATGGACTTATTTTTATTAAAAATGTAATAATATCTCTCTAGGCCTCAGCGGTGGCCTTCCTCAGTGCAATGCCGTTAAGCAGCTCAATACTTGCATGTACTCTTAGACTAGACAATCTGCACATGTTTCAGTTACAAGGACAAATTATAACCATATTCTTTTATCCAGGTTATCTGAAAGCTAAATATTATAATTGAAAGAGGTTTTACTCAAATCTTACAAAAACTAAATATGCATAGCTTCAATTTAAATGTGTGAAATATAAGGTGTTAGGTTGAACATCTTAAAAAAAACACAATCAAGTTCTTACTTCAAGAGTGCTTGAAGATATCAGGATTAGAAATGTCACCAAAAATAAAAAAGTACAGATTGAAAATAATGAGACCTTGGAATCAGACAGTAGATATTTCTGCATGAAGGCAAATTGATACTTGGGGTCTGCAGAGAGCACTATATCGACAGCAACTGTGAAAGCAATTCTGCTTAAAAATTGGTTTCACGGGGAAATGAAAAGCCAGACAACTTTAGATTTTCTTCCAGTTACTTAGGAAAAAAAAAAAAAAGGAACATTCTTTATTTGGAACAAGACAATCGGACACGTTTCTACATGAGGAAAACATTGCACTACTGTTGTGTTTAAACGCAACTATTGCCAATCTCTATGCCTTTTATGAACATTTTTATACAAAAGGACTGGTCTCCATCAAAAAAAAAAATTGTAAAACCATTTGCAACGTAATTTGATCCGACCGTATACAGTTGTGCTATAGCTCTAGTTTTGACCTTGCAAATCAGGACAATCTTGTCGATACTTTTGTCAACTATTGGCGGGAAAACAAGCTTGTTACAGCTTGCACAGTGTTCGAAAACAGCCATATCAAACAGTATACACTTCTGACACCCTTCTTCACAGGACCAATGGCAAGAGGGCATCCCTGGGTAGGTATGCAGAGGCTGGCAGGAAATAGCTCTGGTGCATTCTGGGTAACGAGGTGCCGGACTTACTTAAATACGATCCATTGGCTCACATCATTAATATCAAATGCCCAGCTATTACCACTACTTAATATAAGCACACGTCGTCATTTGTGAATGGCCTGAGCCAAACTGCAAGAGCCAAACTGCAACCAACCACATAATTTAAATGCCAGACTGGTGTTGACCTCATATATTTGTCTAAAGGTTCTGAGGAAAAAATGGCTAGTCACAAAATGTAATTTCATATTTACTATGATCCCAGAGTTGTTATTACTAATGACAATTTCATTGCAATCTTACTAAATAAAGAGATGTTTAAAAAAATATATATAAAAAATGAACCATCTGACTAGCCATCAACCTCATGCCCAAGAAGGTCGTACCAATTCACCATTGGTTCTCTGTGGCTCAGTTGGTAGAGCACGGCGTTGGCAACGCTTAGGTTGTGGGTTCAATCCCCACTGGGGCCACATATACTGAAAATGTATCCATTCACTACTATAAGTCACTTTGGATAAAAGCGTCTGCTAAATGGCATGTATTACATTATTACATTACCATTGATGACTGTTAATTATTTAGGCCTCATCAATATGCCTACCAAAAAATGACAGATAAAATTATCCACTTGCTTAGCAGATGCTCTCACATAGTGAACTTGATCTACAAAGAGTCATGTATACATTTAAATACAGAGATTCATACATTTTCACATATTATCCAATAATTCAACTGGACTTACTGAAGCAATCGAGGACACATATCCTCAATTGAAGATCCAAATGATTAGGAACTCCACGCCAGTGCCCTACCTGGGGTTTTAACCTACAACCTCCTGCTTACAAATCCTTCGGCCATTCTGCATGGCATGGAACATCACAATGGAACTGGCAGGTAAATCGAGGTGAAAGCCGTCTCATTTTGCCTTACAAATGATTGAGGAGAGAACAGGTGCACGCTGACTTACAGCCCTGGTGGGGAGGATAGTTTGTGTTATTTTGTTTAACGTTGCTTTAAATGCCATGAATGAGATAATCTTGTCGGGGGTTAATGGCAGAATACATAACAGAGACGACTCACATTTCCATCTGTAATCAAGCTGGAGGAACATCTGCCTGGCTGTCTGTGCATGACCTGAGCCCAGAGTGTCACTCTTACTGCAAAGAACACCACTTTCGTTTAAAAGTAGCCTATAAGACATAAGTGCATTCCCTATATAATTTACCCACAAATCTCTTTTGGCACTGACTCTTTTGAGTGGTTTTAGTGGGCTACCTCTTAAATACTACTAAAGACAAAAGTCCATCCTTTGAAATCGTAAGACTTAAATCTGAACCATCGAGGATTGTATGGAACTCTGGGATAAATAAGTGTCTGCAACTCTGTGTGTATTGCTTACTTGCACAGTAGAGGGCCAGGTTAGAACTCAGTGAGACATAGAGAGCCCTGTGAGGAGACCAAGTGTATACAAGCTCCCAAACAACCCTTTTGCTCTATGTACATTCCTAATTACAAAGATTACCACATGTTCCTAAGTACCAGTCAGCATTTAGAGGGTTAAAGAAGTATCAATAGTGGCAGAGCAGATCCACTCCAGCTCAGCCGGCCAGCCCTGGGATTTGCATACGCAGCGAAGGGGGGAGAAACACACCAGACACTCCCACTGGCTATAAAGCCCAAACCATACTGAAACACTCAGACAGAAATCACACGTGTGTCTGTGTAGCGGGAGAGACGCAGCGAGAGGAGCTGAGAAGCAGGCACCCTGACAGAGAGCCAGCTGCCACCAGGAGCTTCTTTTTTTTTTTTTTTTTTTTCAGAAGGGAAACCACACAAGAACTTCACGCAAGAACCATGAGCGGCCAATGCGTTCTGAACTCTTAAGGATTAGTTAAAGATACTGGAATATTTACCGCTACCTGCTCTGACACGCACACACGTGCATGTGAAAGACGCAGCGGCTCGCGAGTCTCCGTACAATCAGAAACCCGACAGACAAGAAGCAGACGGGGAGGAGAAAGATGTCTTTCGCGATGGTGCGCGCGGCCCCCAGCAGGTTCCTGTACTCCGACATCAGCATGCTGTCGGAGGACGACGAGAACGGGAGCGAGAGCTCCGGCTCCGACGAGAAGTCCTTCCACCTGGACGGCTCGGGCTACGAGCTCGGCGCGGGCCGCAAGCGCAAGCCCGGCGTCCTGTTGGAGCCGCCGCCGTTCCAGCCCGGCGAGGGCCGGCAGCGGAACGCCGCCAACGCCCGCGAGCGCGACAGGACCAACAGCGTGAACACGGCGTTCACCGCCCTGCGGACGCTCATCCCCACGGAGCCGGCCGACAGGAAGCTGTCCAAGATCGAGACGCTGCGCCTGGCCTCCAGCTACATCTCGCACCTGGGCAACGTGCTGCTGGTGGGCGAGACCTGCGGGGACGGCCAGCCGTGCCACACCACCTCCTCCTTCTACCACCACGGCTCGCCCGGCCGCGACTCGGAGAACTCCCAGCCCAAGCAGATCTGCACTTTCTGCCTCAGCAACCAGAGGAGAGTGGTGAGTACCGCGCTACATCTCGTCCAGCACCGCCGCGCAGCCAGAGTTTGTGTTTTGAGCATCCCCCTGTGGGGCCTTTTTTGAGGTAAAGCAGCACATTTTCTGCATCCGGGCATCTGTCCCATTTGTCCATACATCGCGCCGACGACGGCATCGTAACACAGCCGTTTGTTAGAACGTGCGTGGCCCGTCTAGACACTTAAATGGCCTGACAGGGTGGAAATCTTCCAAGGCCAGGAGAGGATGAAATACGACTTCTCTCTGTTAAAATCCTGAAAGAAATGTGCGTTTACAACTGCGCACGTAAAACCAGATCCGAGTTCTGATTTGAAACAAATTGTTCGTATGATTCCTTTAAAAAAAAAAAAAGATGGACCTCAGTCAGGTCCCAAGACCGTACTACTCAGCTTTCACCAAATGGGAGACAGAGAGCTATAACAATGTTATTGATGTACAGCAACAGTATTCCAGGTAGTGTTCCCCTGGCATCCTTACTCAAATCCCTCATCTCACGAGTCTTTCATACATGAATCCAATTTTCCAAACATCAACGATTCACTATCCACCAATTGACTTTTCACCGCAGAGATATCAGCTCATACAGTATTTTACACATTGCCCGTAAGATGAATGTCTTAGATGCAGGGCGGCGTGGACACCTGTCCACCCCGGTGTCAGGGACAGGTGGGGACACGTTTGGTGCGCTGCTGGAGTGGGCAGATGAATGGGAGCCTGCCAGTCTTGCACCACACGCTGGGAGAGGGAATAGAACAGTTCTGAATACTTGTCAGGGCGCAGTATTTCAAAGACGACAAGCCGTCTGGGGAAAATGCACACGTAGTGTCCAACTCTTCTGTAAACAAGTTTTGTTGACCAAAGCTTGTAAAACTAACACCACGCCACATTAAAAATAAAACTGCATTTCACCCTCAGGCATGGGAAAGCACAAAACTACAAAAGCCAGAAAAAGCGGGAACTGTAATTTAGACTTACACGCTAAGGGATATTCTGAAATACACCGTACGTGCCAACGGATTGTCAACTCTGTAACATTTCTGGTCAATTCGTGACCACAATGCCCATTTTAACCAATGGAACTTAAATGTTTCCAGAAAAGCGTTTCCTCAGTAAAAGAAAGCACAATATTCATTCTACATACATCTGGCAGAAATGCATTTTAAATAAGTCTCCTGAAACGACAAGCCAACAAGAAGCAACGTAAGCATGATTTCAATGGCTGGACAAAACAAACAAACAAACAAACAAAAACAAAAAACGAAAGCTGCAAGCTGGAAACAGAATTGTTTGGAAGGTCGAGCCTGGTCCTCTGCTGTAGTCCCAAAGCTACCTGTGCAGCACCTTCAGAGATTTCTTCAGAAATTTTGACTCTTCCCTGATTTATAAGTAATAATGCTGTCAAGCAAACTCGGTGCTTGCTTAAATCTGCTTCAGACTTTTGGCTGAGTGACCTGCATTTCAATGTCAGGTTCATCTTCCTCAATTTCAAAACGGATCAAAGCACATACTGTGGACTTCATAGCATCATTATTTCTGTGTAAAAAAAAAAAAAAAACCCTACATATTACAATATTTGACTTAATTGAATTTCAACATAATATATATCAGATGCCTGCTTTTACTTCACTATTAACAATTATTAAGTAAAATATTGAAATTAGTGTAAAAGTTGCATTTTATACTGCTAAAAAACGTATTACATTTCTGACCATGACAAAAATGAACATAAATAAAATTATTCTATTTCAAAGTGAAGTACACTTTCTAAGTAGGCTAGAAATGAAACGGGCACCACCTTTATATTTTCACAAACATGGAAATATACATCATCTATAATAAATTAATAAAAATCTATAATATGAACAAAGCCTGTATTTTAAAAAAGGTGGCAGTGCTAATACTTAAACAATATAACACTTAAATAAGCAGATTAATTAAAAATGAGACTAATCTTAAATCATCAATGTAGGCATGTGTTTGATTGATTAATATTTCAAGAATTATAACTTGTTTTCGTTAACTTCCAGGCCAAAGTTTGGGCCAGAAAGTTGCAAAACGTAGATAGGCTAAATGATGCAAGATGTCCCACAAGCCCAAGTTTCCGTGGTGGAAAGTGTTTGAGCCCTTTAGACAACGAGGCACAGCTTTTGGAAAGACCAAAAAATAATATTAGTGACAGGAGTGAGGATTTCTCACTCCTGTTTGAGAAGACTGACATCTGTGTTTCTTGGTCTTTCGTAGCCCTGAACACAGCAGACTACTTTGCTTTGAAGGCAGGTCATTCAAGACCTCCATAAATTCAGCAATTTTTTCCCCACCGTCTTCCCCGTGCCTTTTGGGAGTGAGCTACCAACCAGTGTGGAACGTCCCAAAAAAAACGCCACTAAAGGGAGTGTCATAGACTCCGGTATGGACACTGTCAATTATACTGTTACCCAGTTTCTAGTTACGGCCTGTAGGCGACCGATTGGTCCAAGAAGCATCGGGCCTGCATGGACAAACAGACCAATTTTGTCAATGTTCTATTCTTTGATTTAATTGGCCTAGTTTTCATAAAATAGTTTCAGGGATATCTTCCAGTGCTCTGTTTTAGTATAACCAATGCTTACCTTCAGCATGAAGTAATATGGAACTGAATCGACTGAGGGTAACGTGGTTAATAACAATGAATGCTAATGTACAACATTCCCATGGCTGGAAGCAATTCCACCTCTCCCTTCTTGGGCAGAGCAAACCAGCAAATGAGATAATAGTGCTTTAAGTGTTTTATCCAGTATTAAAGCCTTGTCTATACAATTTTTCGGTTCGGCTGATATTTGAAACAGATTGGCCTTTTCTTTTGAACTCGGCTTTAAGAGCTAAAACCGCTCACTTTAAACCGCACTCTCTCCTTGCCCATATTTAGAGCTCATTACGCCATGAAAGCGCCATTCAGCCAAGACTCATTTCTTTATTGTTTCAAAAAAGGGGAGGAAATGGGACTGAAATATAAAAAAAAAAAAAAAAAAAACACATTGATGGATTTCACAATTCAAACGTAAAAGAGAACCGCCAAAAATATGTTTCCCGTGTTCCAATGTGGTGTGGGTAACATGGGTTGGACAAGGAGAGGAGGGCCACAAAAATACAACTCAAAATGGAGATCGATATCGACCACTGGAACTGGTACTTGTCTGCATGTAGCCCTGGCACTTAAATAAATAAAATAAAATACTACTATTATGTTAACCTCAGAAAGCATTAATGTTCTGCTGTCAGACATTAAGATAACGTAATACGTGCTTAAGTCAGAACACTCGTCGGATTTGGAAGCCTGGGTTTGCCGAGCCATGAACAGCCCACTCCCCTCATTTGCGGGTCATCCTGTCAAACTCCAAACCTTTTCCAGCCTACGGTTCTAAACATCTGGCAAAGATTTGCGTCCATCTCGGACCAAGAGCAGCGTAGGCCTACATTTTTCTACGTAAACAAATTCGTACTCGGGTTGAATATCTTCCACTTCATAAACCGTACCTTTCCACCAAGGTCTTCCGGATTTCGCCGATTCACGGAGGATTTACGATGGGACTGACTCCAAGGCTGTGGTCGACCACAATCAAATATAGATAACTGAAGTCGCACATTGTATTCCGGAGGCTTTTGGGGGGGGAAAAAACAAAAACCCCGACCTGTACAGGTTTTGGGATTTTAAATAAATAGTTTAAGCATGTGACCTCTGGCTCAGAGATGCAGAACATCATTTTGTCTTGCATCAGTAAAAAGGGTGCATTCCTCCCTTTAATAGGTCTAACAGGTGATCGCCTGGCTTACGAACAATGACAGGGGGATTATACAACCACACACAGGGCCAGACATGCCAAATGCAAATGTACAACACAAGCATGAGGGAAACTACTTCCACGCTGAAAAAATGACTCGAAATATTTATTTCGCTGCCGAGGAAGTAACTGGGTAGATTACAAATTGGGTAAAGGCGTGATCCCTGGTCCCAAAGCTGTTTTCTCAAACTGTGCCTTGCGTTGTCTGTAATTAGCATTGTGAGTGCTTTCGTTATTGGCATATGGAAGCTGTTCTCAGGGCTGATCCACTGTGCGACAGGAGTCAATCACAGCAGCTGTGGACACGTGATGCCTCACAGAAGCTGGAGCCACTTGAAATTTTGAACAAAACGCCTTACACGTGACCCAACTGTATTACGAAGACAACAAACGAAAAGAACAGTTGCTGATCACTTTGTTGAAGAAACCAAGCGAAGGTCCAGGCTGGTGTTTTGAGCGGCTTTAAAAAAATTTAAAAAAAGTATAACATTTAAAAAAAATATATATATATATATATTTAGCCTGGATGTAAATGCATTGACCTTCTAAACGATTACTGCAGTTGACTCATGTGTTAAGTAACTTGGTTACTACATAATGAGTTTAATCTTGGACTGAGTATATGACATAAAAAACTTACATATATAAAAATACAATACTATAGACACTGATGAACTATAATTTACAGTACTACTGCAATGTTATCTGACAAGTTATTTAGATGATTACATATTTAGCAAATAAGATCCCCAATCCTACTGTACACTTAAATTAAGTTTGTTTAAGAAAGTATAAAATAATAATAATAATAATAAAATGCTGATGGGTTGCTTCATTAGGATTTGCTTTAAATAACGCAGGGGAGGGATCTTGTTCAGTGTTCCAAGATAAAACGACAACTAATCCCGTTCATACGAATAATATTATTAGAACTAACCAACAGTTAGGGGTGTGAAATGTGGTACTTTGGGCTCGGGCCATGACGAATGGAAGAGAAAAGCTGCTTTCAATAACCCAAACAGACGTGTCGTCGCAAGGAGTAAAGTTACCAGGCTGAAAACTCATATCCACCCCCTCCCTCTTACCTCATACGTACCCACACAAGGAACAGCTGACAAGTCCTCCCATTGTGAACATTAACCGATCTGCCAACATTACCTGTCAGGCTGGGACAAAACTAAATATTTGTGTTAAAAGTGAAGTCTTAGGTGACAACTAGTGTGGAGAGGGGAAAAAAGAGATCTGCTTCTGTGGTAATTTAAGATTCTGCGCTCACCAAACACATCTCCTGGTTGGGGGGGAAACAGAGACTATACATTACAAAAAGTATAGAAAACTCTCAAAAACCTGAAAAGAAAATGGATTTGCATGCAAAAAATAATTTTCTTTAACGTCACCTAGCACGTGCTTAATCTCCATCTGAGCGTCTCCGATTGAGCCGAAGGTGTTCGAACAGCGAAGACGGAATAATATTATTACACCAAACACAGGATATGAAAGACAAACGTTACACAAAATCCTATTAGTTTGGTTTAAACGATTTGCACAGATTTTTGAGTCTGCCTCTTAAAACTGGCACTGGGAAAAAGAAGAACGGGAGAAAAAAAAAAAAGGTTTAATGTGTTTTCAGACGAGATTTAATTTCACTTACCGTTTAAGCGGCATGTTTTGACTACGAGCACCAGCCTACATCAGATGTTATACTGGAGGAAACAATGACATTCCAGTGACTCGCATTCTCACCACGGCAAGGGAGAGTAATGTAAGCCAGGTGCGCCCAGAAACGGGGAAAGGTGAGAACAGAAAATATGAACTGTTTTCCGAGCCCCCCTTCTGAGCCAGAAAACTAGGATGTCAAGGAAATGCAGCCCTGCTCTGAGAACAGATTTCTCAGCCTGTCAGAGGGGCTGCACTTCATTTTGATAAAGGGAGGACTGCCTTTGCCAAGTTACAGGATCTTACATGGGATCACATAAAATATTGTTATACTTATTAACTTGATATTAATAACGTAATACTCCTAAAACAGAACACTGTGTTCCTATCACAGGTGTCAACAATGAGTGGGTCCGAAATTGAAAGAGATTTCCCATTTGACAAGAGAAGGGAGTGTTGCAGTCTGCCGTTTTTAAAAATGCATTTTGCTGTGTGACTACTAGGTCTGATGAAAACTTTTTTTTCCCTCTCTCTTTCAGAGCAAAGACAGAGACAGAAAAACTGCTCTAAGAAGCTAATACCAACGGGAATGGAACCACAGAATAAAGCAGTGAACTACGTCATAAAGACAGCACAGACTTGTGACAAAAACAAACTGAAGACACGCATTAGTTGTATATATGCAAATATAAATATATATATAAATATATATATTTAAATGCATTAAAAGTCTGGGATGCGAAAATCGCTTAAATGGGATTTTCAGATTGGATGGACATTGGACTTTCTGGACTTCCCGTGCGTCTGACACAAGAGGCATGGGGTCCGTCCGTTCCTTTTCCAAAATTGGTACACTCGTGCATAATTAAAGACATAACAAACAGCTAATTTTCCCCCATAATAGTTTAACGAGTGAGTGCAAATGCGCATGCCAAACGTCCCACTTTCGAGCAAGTGAACAGCAACGAGTGAGGCTGGGTGGACCTGGTGAGACCAGCATCGGGCATCGAGGAACACCGGGCAAACGTAGGAGTGGGCTAACGTGCGGTCGGACGCATTTTTCGTTGTGGCCGCTATGAAAACACCCAAGTTTCTGGCACTCAAAAGGAGCACCTGTCTGGAGAACACTTTACAACAGCGAGTGCACAGTTGCCCGTTTCCTGCCAGGAGGGGGAGAGGGAGGGGGGCAGCTGTTGTCGCACCTCGGGCGGCACACATTTTTCACACGTCACCGCGCTTCGTGCGTCTACTAGTTCGAAGTGGGACGCACGAGGCTGCAACAACTCCCAACTCCGCTCCACTTTTCTCCTCTGGTCAATATGTGCTGGGTTTACATGTCATTGATGTTGTGTATCAAATGGTGAATGTTTGTCTCGAAATAAATGGCATTTATATTGGAAGAAATAAAATGTTTACAAACACTGTGGTTTCCAGCGCATTACTCATTCCCTGTTGTAATCGTTCCATTATACAATCTTGCTTAACAACATGAACAATGTGTAAAGCATTTCCCATTATAGAAATGATGATCGATCGTTTTGGTCTCCGTGCTCCAGGAACCGCTTGTGAATAATGTCCAGTCAATTCGCTTTGCTTTTCATTTGTTATATTATTTCCGTGTGTGTTGCGTGCATGCGTGCATACATGTGTGTGTGTGTGTGTGTGTGTATGTATGCCCATTTCAAAATATGTATCTTGTTGACGTACGTCTTCCAGTAACACATTCAATGTAACGCGTGTCCCGCTCAGAATACCGTAGAGATCTCCACAGTGCTTCTGCCGCGTTTCCTTAAATGAGAAACAGAGACATGACAGATTGGGATCAAAATCCCTCTGAACTGTCCCCGGAGATCTGCAAAACCTTTATTTCCATTACGTCTCAATGCTCAAGCTCAGCATTGTACATTCTGGCATATTTATGGGCTGTCTAAAGTACTGCCTAAATAAAACCCAAGCCCGTTCCATTAGCGCAGGACCACTTCAAAGACGTACGTCTCTCCGTCACTTTGCTTGTGAGAATTAGAACTTTGACGACACCCCGTTGTAACACGCACACGTTGCGAATGCCACCGGCTGCGAAACAGAGATGACTAATTAGCACACATGGTACTGCAAGCCTGCTGTCTCAAGGTGTTAGTGAAGTACAGCTTTGGCTAAGACAACATGATGACGACCGGGAATGAAGGTTCCGGAAGAAGTCCAGTCTTTCTGTGAGTGTGTGCAGCAGGCCTCAGGCCCCAGGCCCTGATGGTTATGGGCTCGACTTCCATTCTGAACGATCTTGTTGCAATAACCTTGAGCAAGCTCTTTTAGCTCAATAGCTCCAAAGCACATCCAGCTGTATAAATGGCTTCTGAATGTGTAAGTTGTAAAAAGTTGTTTTTTTTGTTGTTTTTTTTAAAGCATGTGTAAGCATTTTTAGGAGATAAGCACATCTGCTATGTCAATCAGTAAATAGGAGAACACGACAGGGCAAAACAAAAACATGCTAAGGCACTCAAGGAAAACAGAGCACGCTTCAGAACTTGGGCTAAATACCAGCGATCCAAAATCACAACAAAAACAGTTTGAAAGGTTTTTAAGAAAATTGATCAATTAACTTTGGCTTTAAAATGTACCATCATTCATCACCTGCTCCTAATACTACACAGCGCACTAAACCTAATCATTCAGATCTGCTTGACACGTAGTTTGCTGGTAAGAGAGTATTTTCTCATTTGTTAAATCAAAACAAATCATTAACAGAGCAAATTGAAGATAAATGTAGACCATAATTATAGCTGACAATTGATCAAAGCACCTCCTGATAGTACCATATGTATACACAATTTCTACATTTACTGCATGAGTGGGCAAACCAAGAAGCCTGCTGTAACGACAGTTGAATTACCAGTTGGACTACACCAATCCAACTAATGGGAAATACTAGAAGTGGCTCTACAGTATTGACATTTGCTCTGTCATTTGGGAAGTCTAACATAACCGAGAATAAGCACTGCTGAAGCTATTCGGCAAATGCAATTATTTACAGGAGTTGTGCACATTTTCAGCTGTGCATACAAAAATATTAACATGACAAAAGACCCAGGTACACATTTGAACTCCGGATCTTATCTGACAAGACTTGTTTGCAGACAGCTGGGTGTATCCTTTCAAAACAGGAATAGATCCTAACCTCACTCCTGGAAATGGAGCAGATGCTTGATAATGCAGTATTTGTACATCGTTGTGTACATCACACCTGACTAAATGGCAAATTCAGTTAGGATTAAATCAATACATTTACATATCATCAAACCAACTTCAGTTATGTATATAGCAGAAAGCATTTAATTATGTTTTAAACATGACTTCAAATATACATGTCATGTAATTGCCAGGCATTACTATTTTGGCATTGAGCACTGGAATAGTGGCACAGTAAAGTACAGCTCAGTCACATCAGTCAGTCACCTTTACATACAAAGTATTTGTGGAATACTGGGGAAATTTCAATTGCGCGCAAAATGCATTACTCCATTCACAGTTGCATGAGTAAATACATATTCAGAATAAACTGCAGTTTGGACATGCATTGCACTTTTTATAGAGATGCCTTCTACCACACAGGTAGAAAATGATAACTCATCATTCTCCTTTTGCTTTGTGTTACATTTTGATAGATTTGAAAAGATTTAATGCCTTTTTTCTCCCAATTTTGGCATGCCCAACTGTTATTGGCAACCCCCCGTTAACAATTCTGGAGAGTGCACAGACTCTTGTCGTCCGCCGACTCTTTTCACAGCACACATGACAAGTTAAGCTTGCACAGACATAAGTCGGAGGAAATGACTTATATTGCTATATATGGAAAGGACTGCCAGCTTTATACAGGCAGAATGTGGGCGCCCATTTGACTACAGGGGGTGTCGTGGGTGTGCGACGAGACACGGTCATCCCCACCAACTGAATCTCTCCCTCCCTGGGCAACACTACAGCCAATTGGTTGGCACTGACATGGTCAAAAACATGGCATTTTTGCAAATAAGCCATACACAAATGCAGATCAAGCAAAGCATTTTGAATGGGTTAAGAATTCAAAATAAAGTGTTTAAATGACTAATAGCGACTAATGTCTTTCTTTCAAACAGAATACTCACAAAATAGCCCATCCCTTCTATTCTATTCTTAACATCAATTCGGAATATTGGTTTATTCTGAACACAGTATTCCAAATCACTTTTCTTGCATGACATGGTCTTATTCAGCAGTTTTTAATATTAATACCAATAAAATAAATATAAGGCTACATGTAAATGCAGTCAGGGCCAAAAATACAGGAAGCAATCTCATGCCAGGAGATTTTGTGCTGTCTTTTTAAATGTATATTTATATTTTGTACACTGCCACCAAGATCAGTTTATGGCCTATCACCACCTGCCATTTTTAACTTCGTTGACATTCTGAATGACAGTTTCTAAGCGAATCATCTTGCTATATTTAGAAATGATGCATTTGAATACTTGCAGTCTTTCCAGCTAAATGGAAGCAATTCACCGGGAAAAAACCATTTCTCAACGTAGCAATGGAATGCCACAAACAGTTCATCGCGGTTTGAAGGACGGGCTGACACTGTCACTGCCGGCCCACCTTCCAGGCGGTCAGAGGAGGGTCGGGCACGGCGATGAGCGGGATCGGCCTGCTCGAGTGGAGAGGCCCCGTTAAGAGAGTGCTGACAGGGGGAAGGGGGCAGGATGGGTCCGTGGAACGGACGCTGCGGCCCGGGCGGGCCTTTAAACGGGCCAGCTGTGCGGTGCGGTGGGGCAGATTGGATCTACAGGTAGGGGCCCTGGCGGACTGCCCGTCACCAGACCGGCTGTCTGGCTGGGGAGGAAGTGGCCGCGCCTCTGGAATTCCACATGATCCCTCGCTCGCTCTCCCCCGTTCCCCTCTCCCTCCTGCCTCGCTCGCTCGCTCTCCGGGGAGCGCCGCCCGCTCCGAGCCTCTGCCGGTCGGATTACGGAGGACGCGGCCGTCCGTCCTCCGCTCCCCTGTCACTGCTCGAACCCGCTGCACTCGGTCTCTTCGTCTGCCCTGACCCCTCTTTCAGACGCCGCCCAGCAATGTGTGTACGCACTACGTGCTGGGCTGCAGGTTCTGATACAAGGGAAGATAATATGATGCGCGTGTGAGTCTCTGTCTGTCTCTCTGTCTGTCTGTCTGTCTGTGTGTGTGTGTGTGTGTGTGTGTGTGTGTGCGTGTGTGTGTGTGTGTGTGTGTGAGAGAGAGTGTGTGTGAGTGAGTGAGTGTGTATGTGTGAGAGAAAGAGAGTGTGAGTGTGTGTGTGTGTGTGTGTGTGTGTGAGAGAGAGTGAGTGAGTGAGAGTGAGTGTGTGTGTGTCAGAGTGAGTGAGTCATTGCGTGTGCGTCTGCGATATCCGTTCTGCCTATTAGTCCTACTTATTATGGTCCATCATGACAAAGTCAGCCTGATCACAACTATTCACCACTATAACAACACCACTACTATCAGCACAAATGCAGACCACACAGATATTTACAATACAGTATAAAAATAAATAAATATCACATGTTGACTTAAGGATTTTTTTGCGCCAGCCAAAACAAATAAGACACTCATATTCAAATCAATGTCAGGGCACAATGCCGACCCTTTTCACAATTTAGCATTACATAAGAGATTTCCCAGCACTGCCATGAGTGACTGAGACTCTGAAGTTCTCCTGGGTATGAGGGGTGGTTAGAACCGAAAGCAATTTCTCTGTTCCCAGAACAGATGGCCCCAACTCAGTGCGTGACGTTCCGTCAGAAAGCACGATACATAAAGCGCGAAGACATCTGGT
The DNA here is from genome assembly GCA_029706075.1 of Aldrovandia affinis. NCBI lineage: Eukaryota > Metazoa > Chordata > Actinopteri > Notacanthiformes > Halosauridae > Aldrovandia > Aldrovandia affinis. The sequence goes on from JAINUG010000222.1 coordinate 1,239,344, forward strand.
TTCAGTTGGTAATATCTTGCCCAATGTACATTCCGTGAACTGCAAACAGCACAATTTGACCGTTTAAACCACTTTTCTTATTTCTCTCCCACAACATCTCCCAAGACCAAATGTTCATAAACTGCCAACGACAAGGGTAAGAAATTGCCAAAATATTCCAACTCAGTTACAGTCACAGTTCAACGTTAGCAGTGGTTAAGAGGTGGCACACAGGTGGCCTCAGCTTGTTGTTTTTCCTTTTTCCCCCGCTATCTCGTCACCATGCGCGCGGCACGCAGGCACAGGGCTGCCGAAGGACCCAATGAACGCGACAAACCGCTTTCTATGCTCTACAGCCGATATCGCAGCGCTTCACCACTGAAAACAGAAGGAATTCTTCTCACTCCGACTTTAGGCGCTTAAATTCAGGGCGCTCCCAATCACCAGTCACCGCAGACAATCTCCAGATATATCTGCGTCCGAGAGTTTGCACCCCCGTCACTCTTAAACATAATCAGCATTCTGAGGAAGACGCATGTCAAAAATTGCTACCACTGTAGTTTTTAAGCGCAGTGCGCATATGCAAAATGAAACTAGAGCAGGGCATTTTCGGAGGTGCTGTCCCGATTTCTCTCGATATTACACTTCGTCCTTGATAGGAAGCCTAATAAAAATGATTCTGGGATCATTTTATTTCTAAAAAGTATAAAAATTAACAGTCGGTCCGTAAATCGCGCTGTGTATATACTTTGGCTGCAGAGACCTCAGCCGTTCCAGAACATTTTTAACGGCGCGAATCTGCCCAATCGGATGCCGTCTCCAGCCTCACTCTAACATAAACCATGTGCATTTTACGGAGGGAAAAAATTTAAACACTGTCCTGAATAAATTAAAAGTTAACGGAAGTAATTTTTTTAATAGCCTTGCTCATTTTCTAGCATTCACTACCAAAACCATTAGAGAAAACCGAGTAAGATTGACAGGTAAAAATATTAGGATCGGAGGTGTCCAGATCACAATGGTAATTCTTGCCCCTTCCTTACCTAAAAGGCATTGAGCCATACAGCATGCTTAACCTTGGATGTTTCTTGGAAAAACAATGGACAAATTATAAATTACTTGCTCAGAAGAGCTAAATGGAAGCTAATCCTCAGAATATCACTCAAGAGATTTCTGGCAGGTATTTTCTCATTGCCCTGCATTTCCCACAGGCTAAAACCTACCTGGGGAGGTTCACTCGTTCCGGTGAGATCAAAGGTCAAATGGTCTTCTCCTCTACACTCTTCTCAATAATCAAGACCGCTTCAAATTTTACAAATCTGAATGTGGCCTCTCTCTTTTCGTTTTGCTAATGGCTAAATAATGTGACCTCAAAGGACACGGAAATCTGGACGTGACCTCATGCAACAGTGACCAAGGCCGTCCAAACACATGCAAATTTTGAGCCCGGTGTAATTTGATTACTGTAACCAAAGACAGCCGGGCTTAATCGTCAGAAACAAAAACAGAATGGATGGGGACTTGACCTCAGAAACTGAGGGTTTTTTTCTACACCACATGCACTGAATGAAACCAATGATCTACAAATCGAACCATAAATACAGAACCTGTGTAGAATAACTAAACTATGGGATTCCTTTCATCTGCACAACACATTCGGAATGGTGCTTTATTTAGTCTTTTGTTCAAACAGCTCAGTTTGAGAAGGAAGGCGAGCTCACTGTACTCAGGCTCGATGGCAGAAGTTGGGGTTTGTGGTCCTACCGAATGGGGGGGTTTAACGATCTCCATTCCAAGAAAAACAACCCCCGATGGCAGTTTCTCCTGCCATATTTCGAGTGAGAATGACGCTCAGTTTAACCGTTGCTCTGCCCTGCACCTGTCAGCCATCGCTGGTCATCAGCAGCAGTGCAAACTGTCAAACCGCTGCCTCAGTCCACGTGCGAGAGGGGAAGGTGGGAGGCGGGTGGGCGGTGGTGGGGCATTGCGCAATGGGCAGTTTGAACCTGCGGAGCGCAGGCAATGCGTGGACTTCGAGAGCGGCGTAGGTCAGGAAACCAATGCCGAAAGGACGGGAAGACATTCATCCTCTCTGGCATGACTGAACTTTCGTTGTGGCCTGGTTTCCTTATTAGGGCTTTACCAGTCAGACTGCAAAGCGGCCCGGCAGCCGTGATCGTTTCCTGCTCTCTCGCCTCAGGTGCTCGGCCGATGACATCATCTCTGTTCCTGGTCTCTACCAGCCACACGTCCCGGTCTCCCGTCTCACACGCGGCTTGCCCTGTCGAGCTTCATCCAGTCCCCTTTCTCGGGGACCACAGGGGGGCTGGACCGTCCTCGCCGCTGTAACCGCGGGGAGCACACCGCAACCAATAGTGGCCACGCGCCGCAGCAAGGGCGCCTTCGTGTCTCTCACCTGACGCCACAGACGCTGCAGCTGGACACCAGAAGGCCCCCCACCACCCCAGCCCTTTTTTGTTCTTTAATTTCTAACATCTTTATATAACTGAATGAACCGCTGCCCGTAAAAAAATAAGCCCGTTCATTATTTCTCAAATGGTAAAACTTAAAACTGCAATTCGAAAAAGGTGACTTTGGGGCCAAAAGCTCATTACTCATATTGAGACCCTGATAAAAGTCTGTCGCCCTGTCAGGGACCCAGCAGTGCATTTACCCGATAAATAAATACATCTCGGAAGATCTCGGACAAGGGGCTTAACCTTCGTGTACGCATGTGGAAAGTTGCATTCTGGCCCGGGCCGGGTTTAAACTAATTTTCCACCTGGACACGCATCCGGTATATCACTCAGAGAAGTCGTTATTTATTGGAAATTAAATGCCTAAGGATGCCCCAAAGCGTTCCCTGACAGAGCTCTATATTACGACAGAAGAGAAAGCCATTTAGGAGGGAGAACATTTTAGGCCGTGGTCGCAGCTCTCCAATTTGACCGTAAACGGAGAAATGCGACGGCGATGTTGTTCGTGAATCCTGCCTCCTTACAAGCCACGGAGAGCCGCTTAATTTTTTTATTAAACGGACGCATGCCTTTTACTTCATTTTACAGGAGGGAGAAAAGGCAAGCTGCACGATGGAGAGACGAAATGGATGAAGACAGTGGGGCCGGAGTGAAGACAGGTCACATTTACCGCGCTACTCCCACGTACAATTCTAGAAACAAAGAATCATAAATGATTTTACAGTTCTAGCCACGAGGATTTAAAAAAAAGGGCCTGGCCGCTAACAGGGGGAAAAGAGGGGCTGATGTGAAGGAGAAGTAAAGTGGTCTAGACGCTCATCGCTCAGCTGCGCTGGGGGCGAGAGCCCCCCCCTCCCCACCGGCTCCCAGGGGCTCGCCTTGAGGGCCCCCCGCACATGGCAGCCCCCGCCTGCAGTTGGTTTCAATCAGGCCTTCTGGCAGGACACACGCTGGGCCAACGGGGAGCTGTGCTGAAGACCGGATGAAAGGAAGTCCTAAAAACTACGGAACGACAGGTGGCTAGTTTGGCAGGCCCTCTTTCCCCCCCTAAACGCCCCCACCTCCCCCCTCCTCCGCGCACCTGTGAGGGTTCCTCGTCCCGCAGCCTGGTCCCTGTTTGCACAGTCAAACCAGCACGCGATTCATCCAGCCACCGCCCCCTTCCCCTAACCCCCCAGACACGTCCTCTATATCAACATTCCCTGACTAAGAAAAACACAACTCTGCTGCCCTTAAATAGACTATTAAAAAGAGATTTCCTGCTGACAGCGCTGTGACAGGCCAAGATTCCACACCATTTACTACTGATCTGTCAATTTTATCGCCGTATTGATTTCAGGAGAACGGCAGAGGATTGAATGCAAACCTTTGTCTACTATATAGAACACTCCGGAAAATAACCTGGTTGCCTAACACCCGGGCTTAAAGGGCAAGAGAACCTTCTGATCAATATCTGCTTCTTTATATTGGCTGGCACAAGGCCAAAGTAAACATGTCTATCACACCCCCTCTCTGGAATAGGAGATGATGCGTAAACCTACATGACCCGAGCGCCAGTTTCAGCACTCATATAGTTATTGTGCCAGACGACATATCAACACCAGACCAGATAAATTCATAAAACTGCTCTATACGAGTAAAAAAATGTCCACCTTCCTCCTAGGTAATGTAAATGGTGTCTGAATTTAAAAGATCTGACAGGCCTGGGTCAGCTACAGATGATGTCCCCTGGCGGGTGCGTTGCCAGGATTGGCAAGTGCGGGAGCCATCATGTAATGCAAGTGATAATGGCGGAGATCTGAAAAAGTCTGAAGTCACTGTGCACCTTACACTTGCTAGGCATGTAAACACAGGCTTGACAACACTGCTCATTCGGCATTCTGCCGAACCCGTAATGTACCAAAACTGTATTTTTTTAAAGCAAAAGAGATCACAATGTAGTCGGGCATCAACTGGTAGCCCGTCGCTCCAAATGACTCTAGTAGAGGCTCAATCGAAAAATGGCTTCCTCGTGAAGCCCGACCGGAGGACAACGCGGTGAACGAGAAGAGTCCTCCACTTGTGAGCTCTTCAACAACTGGTAACTGAACACCACCCATGTTCTACTAGCTGTTCCAATTTGATAAATCCAAAGCAGCTTTCGGCCAATAGCATGGAGCACAAAACCGCTCTTTGTTTTTAACAGCTCAGATATTTTATAAAACCGCACTGTGTCTGCTGTAGTACAAAATATATTAATCATTTAAGGTTCCGCCCACACCCCCCCTTTCTTCCTAAAAATCAATTTCAGCCAAATTGCTTGCAGGAAAAGAGAAATAAAAGTCGCCATATGCAAACGTAAGGGCTGGTTATGCCTTTAATAAAAGAGAAAATGTTCTGTTATGAATGAAAAAAAGTTTCAGTTGGGGCAAGCTTAAATCAGAAGCAGATACTGGAAAACGCTGATGGCTTTGGGAAAGGCGCGACCGGCTCCACTTCCTACACTCTTAACGGCTACATTGACTTCCATAAAGGAAGTTTTAGTGGCCGCAGAGGGCTGGCAATGGTTATTTCATTCCGGCTCAGTAGCAAGCCCCCTTTCTCCATTACTGATGTACCTGGCTTGCAGTGTCCTAACTATATCTTATTTTAAAAAATTTAAAAAGTGTAATTTTTTTAATAAACATAAATGAAGAGCCAAGTGTTTTTTTGGTTGGTTTCTCCTACCGGCAGGAGTTGCGTTGTGATGTAAAAGTATGCATGTTGGGACATGCTGGGCTCCAGAAATTCGCTATTACTCATTGTATGCGGTCAACTGGTCCGGACCTGGTCTCCAGTTTCTCCTGCCTCGTTCCGGCGCGTTTCTGGTGTCACAATATTCTTTGCGGCTTGTCGGGCGTGAGGAGGTCAAGTTTGAGCCGCTTTGTGTGGTCAGCCTGCTCGCTGGTTGCTGGGGAAGAAGCTTTTGCGTGTGTCCTGAGCGTTTGGGTCCATGAATAGCTTTGGGTTTCTTCTTTTTGGTTGCCTGGTTTACGTGATCTGACGTAAAAAATGTTTAAAGCCTGGGAGAAACAAACCCAGCTCCCCTCCGCTTTGCGTTTCCTTAATTGGTTCAATTTCACGGTTGGATCACAGTGACCCCTACTGGGGGGAAGCGGGAACTCCCCTACAGCTCATCTTCACAGACATGGAGAGGGGAGGGACCACTTCCTGAGGCGTGGCACTGATAGTGATGTGCAGTTAAGAATGTGTGGCTCTTTAACAGGCACTCTCTGGATTTTAGTACTCTCGAAACTGATGTGTGCTCTTTACCCTAACAAATGTGGACAACCTTTTCTTCCCTTTCACCTGGTGGCCATCAACAATATTTTATGTTATGTATTGGATTGAAAGTGAGCCAACATTGTTTTTTATTGTTTTTTAAAGTCTATCCACTGATCCATTTGTCAGCTCCCTGTGGATGACAAGAGGCAGTAGTCCTTAGAGAGAGAGAGTGAGAGAGAGAATGAAAAGGAAAGTGGGAGGGGAAGCCAGGAAGGGAGAGAAAGAGGCAGAGAGAGGGGGTGAAAGTAGAGAGAGAGAGAGAGAGAGAGAGAGTGAGAGACGAGCAGCCCCGCTCCCCTGAGCCCCACACTGCAGCCAGCAGCTGGGAGCTCGAGCCCAAGTGCACTCTGTCCTCATCAATTGGGCCTGGATTTTAATACTGGAAAAAACCTCCCCCTGCTGTCAATCTCGGGCCTTTAATAAAAACATAAAGTATAACGTTGCGGTCTCACTCGCTCTCATTACCCTCAGAGAGCGAGAGCGCAGGGGTGTCTGCGGAACTGTGAAAATCCCAGCTTTTATTGCCCTCAGCCAGCGCTGGAAAATCGGGATCGCCGCAGATCCCATCTGGAGCGCATTACCCCGCCACCTGGAGCCTTCCCAATCATGAAATTAAACTTTGAGATTACCAAAAAATTCTCCAAAACCCCCACTTCCAGACGTGTGCCACATTCTCAATGCATTTCAGATTTTTTTTTAATAAAAAAGAGGGGGGTGTTGAGGTAGTGGGCAGTAGGAGGCTAACCTCATTGCAAATAGGATACCATAGGCGTCATATTATAGGCCATGTTTGTTTTGCTTGCGAAGGGAAAGTAAACAGCTGATCTACACTAGTTCCTGAGCCTCGGGGGGAACTGCAAGCACAGGAGAGTTACAGCGGGGCAGTGGGACTGAGAGGAGTCCAATCATAGATTTTAAACGAACGATAATAACAAAGAAATCCAAGACCCACCTAGACAAACCTAAATACTACTGGGAAAATGTTCTGTGGATCAATGAAACCAAATTAGAGCTGTTTGGCAATGCTTTGTTTATGAACGACAAAATTAAGCTTTTAAAGAAAAGAAAAAAAACACCCTACCTACAGGCAAATATGGGGGAGGTTCCATAATGCTGTAGGGCTGCTTTGCGGTCTCTGGTACTGGACGACTTAGTATTGAATGCATTAAGGGCATCGTGAAATCGGAGGATTGCAAAGGCATTTTGGAGCAAAATGTGCTACCCAGTGTCAGAAGGTCATGGGTCCTCCAGTAGGACAATGACCCAAAACACACATTAAAAAGCACCCAGGAATGGTTCAAGAGAAAATGTTGGACTGTTCTAAAAGTGGCCAGCAAAGAGTCCTGATCTCAATCCCATTGATAACCTATGGTGAGACCTGAAATCTGCAGTTGGTCAAAGGAATCCTTCAAACATTGAAGAACTGGAGCAGGTTGCATTTGAAGAGTGGGAGAAACAGAAAGGTGCAGGAAGATTATTGATGGTTAGAAGAAACGTTTGGAAGCAGTCATCATTGTCAAAGGCTGTGCAAATAAGTGTTAGATAAGGGTGCCGATAATGTTGTCAAGGCGATTCTTACGGTTTCTTCGGTGAAAATCTCAATTTAAATGTAAAATCAAATAAAAATCTTTGGCCAAAAGTTGATTGAATTTCTAAGTATTTCAGATGATATTGTACATTATGTGCATAAAATGCAAGGGTGCCAATAAAGTTGGCCAGAACTGTAAGTGCTCCAAAAGTCACCCCTCGTCTTGAAACAGATAGATCAAATCTTACAAGAAAATTAAGCACACGACAGTGAGCATGTTCAGTTAATCCATGGAAACCTTCAGAGCGGGCAACCTGGTCTAATAAGCAAGGTTGAACAGAATGCAGGTGCAAAATACAGGTTTATGAAAATACAATTATAAAATGTTTAGGTCAACACAAAAAAATAATACAAACAATATACACATTTATGTTCAAGTTACACATTTCATTATTTCACACCGTCTTCTGAAAGTTTTGCTGATTTTGAAGCACTAAAAATCTTTTTTTCAAATATTTCAAACGTCACCAGGCTGCGTACAGACCCCTTGTGGGATACAGGTTGCCTACCGCTGCCTTGCAGTCTGATATCCAAGGGTGTGGGTTACACAGGGCCATGTGATTCAACAACAAACAGTGCTACAAGGAATTAGCAGCAACTTCAGCTGAACACACACTGAGTCCTGTGACCCCCAAGCACCGCATAGGAAATGTCCCGAGAGACCATCCACCCTGTGATAGTTTTTTTTCCCCCCACCGTGCTTCGATTTCAGTCGGAGCGCTTCTCACATTCTGGACCTTTGCGCACTTCATCTATCGCACGCGTTTTAACAGCGGCATCGGATTTCATACGTCGTTCGTGGGGAGAAATACGGGTCGGCTTAATTCCAGTTTGTTCCTTTCAATTTTCGGAATATAATTTTTCCTGTGCCCTTAAAAATGCAGCCCATTGCAAATGTTGTAGCGAGGGGAAAAATGTATATGACAGACAAGTGGAAAAAAAATAAAAAATAAATGTCACCCACAAGAAACATTTTCTTTTCCATTAAAGTGAATTAAAAAGAGATGTCTAAGAAGCAATCCGTTACAGAGACCGCGTGTGTGTGCGTGCGTGTGTGTGTGTGCATGTGTGTGAGTGTGCATGTGTGTGTGTGTGCGTGTGCGTGTGTGTGTAAGGATGAAGGATCTGGAGAAGTAATATACATCGCCCTGCACAATTAGCACAGGCCCAAGTCAAGCGACTCAGCTGGTGGGGTCAGCTAGGGTTCCCGGGTTCAACCTTCAGTGAGCTGCCAGACTTCCTCCAGTGATCCATGCCACTCTTCTCCCTGCGGCTCTACGGCCAGATCTGCAGAGACTACCAATCCGGAACTTCAACCAACTACACCGTTTACCACAAACAAACTGGAGAACGATTATGTGGAAACTCCAAAATATATCCGCATAGACATGTGTATTTAAAAAAATAAAATAATAATTGAGATTTCTTGTCATTGCATTTTTCAGTTAATTATGGTTTGTTTATATATTAACACTGCCCTCTGTAGGCAGTTGTGGTACTGCACAGTAATAGAAATGTTGGTGATGCCTTCAATAATAGCCACATAAATACTGAATAAAAGCAAATGACATGAAATATGATGCAGAAGGAAAAGGATCAGTACACCCAACCAAACAGCAAATCTGACAACTCAGACGGCTGCAAGAAAATGAAACCCAGAGAAAGTGCTTGGTCAAGCTTTTACATTAATTTACAGCTACAATAAGAAATACAATGATAATAAAAGATAAACTACCATTATTTCATAACCCTCATTAATGCCTTCACATGGTGAATTTTGTCCAGGGCAAAACTGCCAGCATGTTATTATTCTAGACATCCCCTTTGCATTCAGTGTTGTATCGTGCCATTACAACCCTATCAACACAATTCAGCACTGGAGTGTAGGCCAAAAGGCATGACACCGAATAGAAAAAGCCCTTCGCAATCAGAAACATAATTAAAAGACAGTCCATTCACCTCTATCCTCCCGCCACAGATGCTGATGTCATGGGTGTCTGTTCCAGAGCTGCCCAGACTTTTAGATAGGAAAACACATCTTAAATATACAGTCCTACTTCACTAGCCTTCATACACAAGGGAAAAACAGGACAGGTATGTGAACACAATGCTCTGGACCCGAGTGGGGTTTACATCAGGAGGAAACATTGGCAAACATAAACAGTAAAAGTAAGGGTGGGGGTGTGTGCGCATGTTCTGGGGGGGGATTGGAAGATGACTAAATATGTACGCTTTCCTCAAAGAACCCCATCCAAGATTCTGCTCAGCACCCAGACTTATTAGGCTTGTCAATGGCCCATCGAGCGCACGGGCGAGTGACTAATCTTGAGCACCCGTGTCCTGTGCCTCACGCAAACCTAAGAGCCTTCCAAAACACATTCGCTCATGCTCCAACTTGTTAAAAACTTGGCTGCCCATTTACATTTTTTTATTTTTTTTATTGCCATACCCCCCGCCATCCCCCACTTCTCTTTCCCCCTCCGCTGCTACCGAATTGAGTTCTCCTGCACGGCAACGTCTGGCCACGGCAGTCGCGCGAGGCAGGAAGCTGGCTTCCAACAGGAGCCGGGGCGCTTTTATTCCACAATGTGTCTTCATTCATTTCACACTCCACATGGAAAAGTCATTGCGGAGAAAAACCTCTTCCTCCCAGCGAGGCCTCGGACAGACACGGCCGTCTCACATATTCCCTTTCAGTCTGTGAGCAGGAAATAGCCCTTTATTACAAGGGAGGGGGGGGTTCAGGGGGGGTTGGGGGACTTTTCGAACTCTGGCGTTTTATTTGTAGACAACTTGTGCCGAGGGCTGCAGGAGGCTCAGAGGCAACACTATCTGCCGTCCGCAAGTGGGGGGCTAATTCAATACAAGCCAAATGGCCCAGGACCACCACCACTATGCTTATACACTGGAGTGCACCGTGACCACACATAGAAGTGGACTCTAAAGTTTCTAATAAGAGCCCTCCGTGAATGGAAATTTGAAATGCTGGAGCAACACTAACTGGAGCAACAAGATCGAAGACAAATGTTTTCCGTTTCCCTGCAATCTGCGCCCAGCTCCCGGCCATTTCCTGCGACAAGAGCAAAAATAAACACTCCAATAAGAGGGGAAAAAAATTATAATTTCATAAAATAAACCCCTCAGACGTACTCAGCTTTGGAGAGCCAGGTGCAAAAAGAAAAAAAAGAAGAAAAAGAAATGGGTGTAGATATTTTCAGAAGCTATTTGACACTGGCGGTTGGACAGCGGTGAAACGTGTTCCGTGTTGGGTTCACCACCTCCTAAGTGGAAGTCCCTCATCTTCCCCTCGTGGTGGACGCTGGTGTGTGGCAGGAGAGAGAACACCCAGAGGGCAAGACCAGCATGTGATGCCAGTGTAAACAAACACCACACTTGCCCTCCAACTAGCTCCCCACGGTTAACAAGCATCACTAAAGTAGCAACGGGAACGGGGGTCTTGAACATGACTAGTCGAGCCAGTCATTTAATAAATGGCATGTTTCAAAAACAAGATCCCTTTTCATAGATCATGCTGGCTGAGTCCCTGGCTGGGCTCCTAAGTGGCTCAGCCAGTAAAACTAATCACAAGTGCAGGGTTGGCCCTGTAGCCTAGACATTTCATGTTTGAGCCTGGGTTGTGTCAGTGACTTTGACTTGGGAGTCCACAGCATAACTGGGACATAACTGACTTCACAGGGGTAGAGTGGGTCAACCAGGGTCACAATAAATCAGCCAGGGTGAATCAACTTCTCCCAATAACATGGCAGGTGCCCACAGGCTACCAGCTGTCGTCAGTAAGAGAAAACCCTCTTTTCAGGTCAGCGCTGCCTCTCCTGTAGCACTGTACAACCTGCAGTGTGGGAAATGATCACTGATTCTCAAGTGAGGGCACCAGAGGTGTTATGATGTTTCAGTTGCAGTGCTCCTTATGTGGGTGCAGGTGGCAGAGAGGTGACCACAGGAATATTAACAATTCCAAATAGAAGAAAACATTGTTTAAAAAAAAAAATATATATATATATATTTTTTTAACTATAGAGTCCTCTTCAAAAAGCATAAACAATCCCACTTAAATGTTAGTAAAGTTGCTGTTGGGATGCATTTGCTATGTCATATGACCAGATACATAATCCAATCCCTGTTTGTACAGGAAGCCATCTTGGGAATGACACCAATGTTACAATGGATTCCCTGTCCAGACTGAATCGCCAGAAACTGATTTGGATGGCCAGCGTTTTAGGTTATACCACCTGGCATATTGTTCAAGCCACACTTTGGTAACGTTCAATAGCTTTCAATGGGCCCTGTAAATTAAATACCAGAAGGATTCTTTACACGCCAGACAAACAAATAAGAAAATTGTGATGCTTTTAGAGACTTCCTGGCTTTAGTGAGGCATCCCATACTACTAATGCACCATGAAGACATACTGAATTTATTCGGTAAATCTTTTTGCAGCATTTGAGTATGTCAATATCGACTGGCCTAAAAATATTGACTTCAAGCGTTAAGTATAATTGATAGAAAACGACACATCTCTCTGAATCAGGCTAGTTCTTAGGGCTGTAACCATCAAATCCAATTTCAAATCTGCATTCTAACACCAGTTTCAAATATATATTGGGAGATTCAATATTTAAAAAATGTTTTTTCAATTGTGTCATTTTATAATAAAATGGCATGCACATAAGCTAACCAAATGGTGACTCAGATGAATAATGCAATAGCATACCTCAGTAGCATACCCTATTCTCTGCTAAGATGTTATGTTATATTTATGATGGTGTTATATTTGTCTTCATATTTTGCACTTTGTGCAAATAAATTCTACCATGGCAAAGATTCTCTGCTTTGTCAAAGCATACGGATACACAGGCTTCGGTTAAAACTTAGCTATACAGAACTTGTATTTGGACCTGAGCCAATGAAAGATTAGTCGCGCAATCTAGCATTTTCACACGTTTTAAGGAAAGCCAATTTTACGGGAAATATTGAAGAGATTTTTAACCAATGAAAAGAATCACCACGCTCAATTTTTCACAATTGGAACTATTTCCCAAATATTGAATACGTATTCTCCGAATAGCAAACAGGATTTTTTGGTTAAAGTGATCCCCTCTTAACTCTTTATTTATTAATTAATTAATTTTTACATTTCAACCCTGTGTGTTTGTGCTTATGCCTGAAGTGTCCTCTGTTGTTTTTGGAGAGCATGGACAAGCATGTACCCTCCTACAAAGGAGGAGAAAACAACGTGTGTAGCTTGTGCAGGCCAACTGTGGGCACTCAATTAATCAGAGGGAGATGCTGGTGTGTGATGAGACATGGACCCCCTGCCAACTGAGATCCCTCCCTCCCGAGGCTATGCCACAGCTAATTATAAGCTGTAAAACCAGCAATGGCATGGTCAGGATTTCATACCAGACTGTGGGGCTCATCCACACACTAGAACAGTGCTTTAACAGCATGCAGACTGTGGGGCTCATCCACACACTAGAACAGTGCTTTAACAGCATGCAGACAGACTGCCTTAACAGCATGCAGCTCTTCATCCACACACGAGAACAGTACCTTAATAGCATGCAGACTGTGGGGCTCATCCACACACTAGAACAGCGCCTTATAGCGATGTTAATGATTAATCGATGATCGATTAATCACCGTTAAGAATTTGATCGATCAAGCATATCAAATTAATGATCATGCATATCAAATGAATGATTATGTATCACAGCACAGCGGAGTCATCCAATAGCACAAACTCTAGTGAGTGTAATAATATTGCTTTGAAACAACAGTTAAAACCTTGATTTTATCAAATATATCTAGTCTAGCAATATTTCACAAAAAAACAATTTACAGCGACAAAACATTTTTGTTATATTTTGTATAGCTTAACGTTACCTCAGCCGACAATAGCATGGTCTCTTGAATTCGCTAAGCACGCCTAATGTTACTTCCGCATTTCTCTGAGTTTTTGGTGAAATCGTTTTTTTTTTTTTGCCACGACAGTATTTATGCATCCCCAGGACATCGGTTCCGTCGGAGCGGGTGTTCTCAGCAGCTGGTCTTACTGTGAAGAGGCTGCGCACACGGCTCACCCCTGAACACGTGGATATGCTTATATTCTTAAATAAAAACCAGTAAGAAGACTCTCGAGTTAACAGGTTATTTTTCAAGTTGCCAAGCCTCCGCTGTCAGACAGCCCTTCTCATTTCAAAAGGAATATTGTTTTCATTGTTAGGCCTACTGAATGGTGTTTCATTTCCTTCATAATTCTTATTGTTTTATGCTGTTAAAATAGGCCTGTGTCTCAAAAGTTTGAATAAAGCTTTGATTGAAAAAAAAAAAAACATGCATTTTGTATTCTCTGTCATACGCTACATTTTGTGTGTTTTTTTTTTTAAAGATTAATTAATTAATTGTTTGTTAACGTGGGTGACTATCGATCCAGGACATTTCTTAAAATTAGCATCCCTAGTGCCTTAACAGCATGCAGACCGTGGGGCTCATCCACACACTAGAACAGTGTCTTAACAGGATGTTTGATATTTATTTGATTGCACTTTGATTTGATTGAATATTTGTTTGACTTATTTGATCACAATAAAAACTGATTAAAAAGTATAAAAGCTTAAAGTTAAAAGAAGGGGCAATTTAGACAAAAGTGCAAATACAAAATGAATATATAAATGATAATATATAAAACATAAATTAATCTAGCTGCAATGCAAGAGAGTGACTTGCTGCAAAAATGAAACAATCTAACACCAGTGGCAGTTAGTGCACTTAACTCAGTTCAAGGGTCTAATCTGCTCGTTGGTGCCATTTAAAATCATATTCCGCTTATTTATTTTACATTTACACTACAGGCATTTAACAGACGCTCTTATCCAGAGTGACTTACAAGATGCGCTTTAATACATGGTATAATCAATCATTGCTCGTGCAAGAGATCAGTGCAGACATTATTATCATTTCCATTAAACAATGTCTGCATCCTGCATGTACTCTTCACAAATCTCTTCAGATTACAACAAAGAGTGAACAAAATGCAACTGCTCTCTGTTGCAAGAGACCGATGGAGATCGATGGAGAGGAGGATCCTCGAAATGCAGGTGCGTAGGTACCAGCTGCAGTTACAGAAGGCAAACGACGCCGAAGCAATCCTGTCCCATATTGTGACGTTCCTCTTAGTAGTCTGTACAAGTTCAAATCGGGTCAAGGGTTAGAGGCAACGGATCCATGGACAAGATTGCTCTTTTGGCAACTGGACCCTTTTCAAAGGGCAAATGATTAGTGATCAGCTGATTGTTGAGTATCATATGTGATTGCAAAAACAACCTCCAAAACGTTTTGACCCAGGACCCTGCAGTCTACGTGCAACTGTGGGACAATATCACGCCTTCCGGTTCAGCAACAAAACAAAACAACAAAAATGTTAAAACAATACATTCTCTTTCTACCACCAATTCAGCTTCTCCACTCAGCCAGTACACCAGCTAACAGTAGCCTACAGTGCACCATTCAACCATGAGCCCAAGTTATCATCCCTTCTCATTGAATAGCCGCTCCATTTTAAACTTTTTATGTGCAGTAATTATATAGAATTATAACCGCATTGTCTCTTCAATTAGCCATGACTGGGGCCTTGGGTGGAGTGACCGGTAAAGGCACTTGTCCTTCGGGCCCAGGCTGCACAAGCCCAGCTCTGGCCGAGAGTCTCGCTCAGGACAAACAAAATGTTTAAATTATAATTAGCCAAGACTGAAGGATTTTAATATGATGTTGGAAAGAAACCTTTAACCTTTGAGACTGCTTTCAAAAGCATTTTTGCACACGTGCATACTTGTATACACTGGTACACTAGCACAAAATTGTTTGCTTCTTCAACTGCTTCAGCTTCAGCTATATTTGGCTGAAATTGCATGAGCAATACATAGGTATGGGCACATTACATGGTCAAATTATTATACCTACCTACAGAAAGGAAAGGAAACATTTCTGCAGGCAATTCTGGTCAATAATCAATAACTGAATACTCTATTTACAAAGGATTCATAATTAGCATGCCCCACTTGGCATTATCACAAGGCATCCCAATTGACAGTTTTCAGATTTTGTTACCTTATTTTAACTTTTGCAATTAATTCAGTATTCTGAAAAGATCGATGGAATGTTGAGGACTCATTTACTCAATTTTCTAATTTAACTAGAAATAATATTTAAATATTGTGTGGCCTGGGTCTGGTGCAGCTCAACGGTAAAATTCAACCCACACTACTTTCCCAAATTAAAAACGGCAATACAAAATGTTTTAAATACAATGACTCAACCACTACCATCTTGAAGCTGAAGCTGTTCTCTTAATCTCTACAGTCATGAAACTGAAAATTATCTTAAATCGCTACAACCATTGCTCTTGACCAGGGTCACCATGTGTTCAATTGTGGATTTCGCACGGGAAAAAAACTTGAGCATATTCAGATGTAGGGATCAAACAAGACGCGAGTTCTGCATGACCGACAGGAGTTAGGCCCAGTTATGTTTTTTTCTTTGTGATGACTGCCCCTGACGTTGTAATGGGGCTCCTGGTCGGCATGGTGAGGTGAGGTCATCTCCTTACCTCCTCATCCGAGGTGTCGTGCTCGTATTCGTCCCCCTGCGGAGGTGTGGGCTTGCGCGTCGATCCGCTCTCCTGCTCCAACTTTCCACTCTCCTCCCCTCCACCGTCGGACGTGGTCGCGCTCCGCTTAATCTTCGCCCCCTTAATCTTCTCCCTCCGTGTCGGTTTTCCGTCCTGTGGTGAAAAACACAGAGACCACAAATAGGTGTGCTGAAAGAGCGATCAAAGCTTCTTCTTTTTTTTATAACAGATTCACACAGTAGCCAATATGCTCATTTCTGCTCAGTGGATATCATATACGCATTTTAAGGGAAATAATTCACGACCGGTATCTGTGCAACTGAGACAGTTTTGCGAGTCTTGGGATGCATCTGTTTATTTTGTTTCAACTGCTTCCTGTATGTGATTTACACAAAAAGGTGAACACAAATTCACAATTCAAACCCGAGTCTGACACATCCTCAATCTCGTCCACGTACACACACGAGTAAAGCAGCAGGGGTCCGCTGCGAGATAATATTTACTGTGGCTCGTTATTCACATGGCTTGAACTGTCAAACTTCTTTAGAAGAAGAGGGAGGACCGTCGTTGGGCTCCTCCGGGCAGGTGAGCAACCTGCTCTGATTTACATCTGCTCAGGGAGCCGGTATCTTTTGGACTCAGAACACGAGCTGAAACACTTCCTCCCTGACGCCTAGTTAAATTGACATCACGACGGCTGTAAGGTTTATCCTTTCTGAAGGATCCAAAAGTACACAGGGACCCAAACCGGCAGCAAAAGGTCTACCATTTTCACTCCAAAACGAACAACGCGGAGAGCTTGAGAGGAAATGTGGTCGCTGGAAGTCGTTCCATTACATATTTTTTTCATTTTAAATTTTGTTTTTCCGATTTTTCCCAGTTTTCTTCTCCCCAATTTGGAAGCAAATTATACCCTCTACTTATTTCGATTAGCCCTCCCCCCACAAACTCGCCACCGGTCTCTACGGGGCAAGCTATTCTCCGAGGCCAGCGATGATCCGCCTCCTTCGAGACGGAACTCACCGACCCCCTTTCTGGAGACACCCTTACGTGCTTCACGGCGAGTTCGTGCCAACCACCTCCCTCAGGAGCGGACTGCCAAATGCCGCCCCCGATCTGGCC
Organism: Aldrovandia affinis; assembly: GCA_029706075.1. Lineage (NCBI taxonomy): Eukaryota > Metazoa > Chordata > Actinopteri > Notacanthiformes > Halosauridae > Aldrovandia > Aldrovandia affinis. Next base: position 1,256,460 of record JAINUG010000222.1, read on the forward strand.
AGGTCCGTTCTGGCGAAGACAGGTTTTGAACCCCGTCCCTGATAGGCTGCTCGCACTTGTACAGGACCAGCCAAATACGGGTGCGTTAGACCGCTACACTATCCGTCAGTCCCCCATTACATCTTTTGAGGCGTGTTTGGGAGATGACACGGCTAGCGCATTTACTCCCCAGTGCTGCGGCGGGATGTCCTGAGGAAAGAGCGGGGCCACCTTATGAAGTGTTACAGCTCAGTGCTACAGAACGCTAACACGATCAATCTGTTTACTGTAAAAGTAGGGGAGGGGAAACTGTGCGTGTGTGGGGGTTTACATGGAGGTGGGGGTGAAAGGCAGATTAATTGTCCAGATGATGTGCATCCAGCCAAAAAGCAGAGGTCTTACAGAGTGGCTGCGGATCGAAAACCAGGTCTGCTGGACTTCCAGCGGGGCCTGGCCCCCTGCCCGCCTGACCACAACCGCCAGCAAGATGAAGTGTGGGACTGGATCTGGTCAGGCCGGGCTGAAAAAAAGCCCAGTGGACAAACAAGTAGTGCAACAGCGATGGTTTGAAAAAATAAAAAAATTAAAAATTATAATATCCTTCAACCCTTTATTAAGATGACAACGAGCTTCATCGCTAGACAGGGCAGAGGACAACATTGGAAATAAGCGCTTTCATGAACACTTTCACATGCTATCCTCTGGGATCAAATGTCCATCAAATGGATGCATGTTTGCTTTTTAACCAACGAAAATAAAAAAAAAACGAAATCAAATCAAGACACCGTTTTGTGCACGTTGGTGTCTAAAACCCTTCATTTACGGCCACGGAAAAGGCGTTTCAAATCGGGAACCTGCATCCCTTTGTGTGGGCGCTCTCACGCCCGCACACAACAGCACATGCTCAGTGCATGCATGCCCCAGCCAATAATGTGTTATTATTCTCTGATGGCTTGCAAGTCTTCAGATCCGTTAAGAGGGGGGAAGAGGCAGGCCCCAGGTCACCTGTAAGCCTTCGCTGCCCCGCCACTTGTGCTGAATTATGGTCCGGACCCTGAATGGAACTGTGAAGCGGCACTAAATAGGATTCGGACGTGGACTCGCTTGGGAACTGCCCCAAAGGTCTTCCCCGCGGTCCGAACGAGGCATCGTCGGGCGAAAGCGGCCGTCTCCCCCAGACAGGTCAAGCGTTCGCGCGTCGCCGGTGGAAGTGGACCAGACGCGTCTGCGAGGTAAACTTCCTGCGTGGGCGCGCCGCGTGTGCGAAGAGCCGGGCCTTCCTGGAAAGCCGAGCCGCCTCCTGCCCGCCCACTCGCACGGCAACCGAGCCGGCATCGGGGAGGACAGATCAGAGCGCGGCCCGCTGCGCGAGGCGCTCCCGCCGGGACCGTCAACCCGCCACCGGCCGCATTAACTTCTGCCTGGAGTGTAACGGACCCCCGATACTTCTTTCAGAGGAGCTCGGGAATTTAAAACAAAAAAAAACAATATGGGGGACTGAATGGATTAAAGGGCTGGGGGAGAACAATGTGTCCCGCTAACGGGAGTCTAATTCCAGACAGGGATTTCAAGGTTCCGAATTAGTTCCAGGATTTTTCGATACCGTAAACACGTTGCTTTGCCAAGCTTCGCTTAACCCTTTCCCGACAACTCGCGGTTGGTTCCTTCTTCTTAAAAAGAACAAGGCCGTGCGTGATTTACGGCACAGCGGTTTGAGCTTTGGCGTTATTGGATAAGTCCTCAATAAATTATGGCATTAGGAGTCAGGCAAAAAAATGTTTCGACCTCATATTCAAGAGGCAGGGTGCGGTGTAATGAATGGGACACTGAACTGTGAACCAGGAGAGGTTCAAATTCCAGATGGGACACAGTGGTACCTTCAGAGCAAAGCACTTCACCTCAGCCGCTGTTGTAAAAATCAAGCCATAGGCTATAAATGGGTTACAACGTCATAAAGACCCCCCGCAATAAAGATGTACAACAATATATAATAACTGTTCAAACTAAGGCATAACACCTTTATTATAACAATGCGATCAATAAATTAAGAACCAACAATCTTTTTCGATTAAAATTGATAAGATGTCAGCTTACGTAACACAATGAATACCTCCAAGTCATTTGCAAGACATGCGAGATTTAACAGTTGCCCAAGTCTAGACGGCGTTTCATCTGGCTGATAAATACAGAAATAGTTATGTGGAGCGACCTGCCTTACCTAAGAGCGGTCTCATCTGCTCTTAACTAGGTGAGCCTGGAAGTAGCCTAGCTGCTGTCTCTGACTCCCTGCCAGAGGGGACAGGGGTCTGAACCCGGGTCTCGGCGCACGTGCGTCTGGCCGTCTGGCTGGAGAGGAGTGGGCAGCAGGCCGCCCTGTCCCGTCCCCTCGCGCCCCCGCCGTCTCCCCGCAGCCTGCCAGAGTGGTAACGACCGCTCGGGAGGGGAGGAAACCGGGCCTGCTAGTAGCACACAGAGGACTTGAATCTGTCAGACACGCTCGCCGTTCCCATTTAGCAAAACGAAACCCAACACTTCCGAACAATCAAAAGGATTCTTGCCAGATTTGTCAAGCCTTTTTTTTTTTTTTATATAAACTGTGCACTCTGTTGAAATGTTATCCTGACCGTTTGTCGTCAGATACACTGCAGTCCTCTTACTGAGATGAATAGGGTTGACTGGCTTTTTACCCTGGGTTATGATGAAGTAAAAAAACACTATGTTAACAATTAATTTAAACACTATGAAATGAATCAGAAAATATTAAATATCAAGTGCACAATCATACAAGAGATTCATGTACAATTGTATCTTACACGTTAAATGTAATACCCTGTAGTTTAATAGCAACATAATGAAAGATGTGCAAGTGTGGTGGATTCATAGAGTTATAAGGGGATAGCTAATGGTGTCTAGAATATTTTCATGTGCTGTATAAGAAAATGACCAGGTTGTACATGAGCCGGGCTTATAGTTTTAATTTAATGGACTGAGAACTTTTCGGAGAATCAACCAGTGTGCCTGGGGGATAAACAGTTAATACATTTATTTTCAGAAAACAAAAATTACATATTGCACTAGTTTCGCATTGCGGTAGACCCTTTCGTTGTTTCATTTAGGGCTCAAAACTCAACGACACAGCAAAACAAACCTGCAGGCTATCCCATGAGCTCAAATGGACAATAAGACAAACTATGAAATTGTAATGTTGGGCAGGGATGGGTTGCAGTTTGGAAGTGTTTTCCAAATAAAATATGAGGGTAATGACCACCTTGTGCTGCCAGCTAATTCAGGGTTTCATCTTAGGACCTCAGGGGTACAACATAAAACAGCAGTCTACTTCTATACAGGGTTATAGCTACAGTTATATTTCATTCATTGCCTCATAGCCAAACTGGTGGAATTTGCTTCTAGTACAGGTATAGTGAGCTCTGTAGCACACAGGTATAGTGAACAGTTTCCACATACACACAGCAAACAAACAATAAGTACAGACAATATAAGTACATAGCTGGCAACCTCAATAAAACTGTGGTAGAATCGCTATGTGTGGATTAGCATGTGTGTGGATTAGCAAATCTAATCTGTGCAAGGTCTCCCTTTATGGAATGGACCTTCGTGGACATGTTTTCAATTTTTATCTTAAATCATGCTTTAAATTATTTAAGAGCCATAATTGGAACACTGTACTCTCATAAGAGAGATGGTTCCAGTTGCGTGTTTATACTTCTTGCGTGTTTGTACGTGCCTTTGTGTGTACTGTATATGTGTGTGTGTGTGTGTGAGAGAGAGAGTGAATGAGAGAAAGAAAGAAAGCAAACAAATAATTTAATTCAGCTGTTTGGTTGGAGAATTTCACCTGAATACATGTACTTGGGAATGTTTTAATTAGTCTGTAGGTGACAGAGCTTCAATAGTGTGTCTGTGAGGCACTTCATCGATGTAGGTGCCAGTTTGTAATGTTTTACTTATAGGAGTGCAAGCTTAGAACAAGGTACACTGAGTGGGTTACAGAGGTAAAAATCTGTAGGAGATGGCACCTCTTACAAAGTGTACATTTTGTGCATTGGCAATCACAACTTAAAACACACCACTAGGGGGCAGTAGTGTTTATAAACCTAATTCTGTTGCGCAGGCCCTCAAACTCTTGAGTTCTGGGGACCCACTGTCTATGCTGGTTTTTGATCAAACCATATTTGCAACTCCTACAATGTAACATGCTGGTAATTGCTCTTGATTAGACACAAGTTTAACTTCAAATGAGGGATGATATACCCTCCTAAGACCACATTATTAATAGCCATGAATGCCCTGAAGAATAAATGTCCCATATTCAGATCCCAGAAATTGGAATCAGTCAGATTCTCAGAAAGCAAATTCTTGTATTTTCTGTAATGTGCTATATGGCAAATGAATCCTTTAGAAAGTTTTTTTATTTGATTAAATGATAGACTGACAGGTTACTAATTGCTTAGTCTGGACAACTGGTCACTGAAAATAAACCATTTGTGGGAAATTAAAAGTTTGACGATAGAGCAAATGGCAACCAGTCCGACCTGAATTGTGTTGAAATAAGGTTATGGTGGAACTCCATGGTAGAACTTTATCAAGAAATAGGCCATAACAAAACCTGCATACACTAGTACGAAGCTTGAGAACCTCTACTGTAGAGTGAATGACGCCACTCTAGCTGTAAAAAAGTAAAATGTCTTTATATCAAGATCGTCTCATCCACTGCAATGGTCACATAAAGTACTGCAGGTAGTGTAGGATTTTAAATAGCAATACCCCCTCATTAATTAAAATATTCTGTCAATGTCGATCATAGAATAAAAAGTGTACAACTTGAAACAAAAAATAATATTAGAATCAGAATCAGGAAAACTTTTTAAATGGGACAATACCCCCTCAGACATATAACATATTATACATACAGTATATATCACGGCATGTATAATATGTTATATGTCTGAGAACAGCAACTGTCGATCATAGAATAAAAAATTCTGATTCTAATATTATTTTTTGTTTCAAGTTGTATAAAAATAATATTATGGCTATAAAAACAATATGTTGAGCAGGATATCTGTATTCTGTGTCATGTTTTATATTTCTGTGCTTTCAGGTTCTCTTTGCACAATTGATTCCCTATTTTGAATGCCTAATTGTAAGCCTGTACTACCACTACAACATCCACCATTAATTTCACAGATTACCATGTGCATCCTCTGCAGCTGGCCGTTGATTCTTTCCACTCTACAGTCCACCATCTAAGCTGTACAAGCATTGCGCTGGAAGACTGTACTTCCTCCGCAGCTAGCACAGGCAGACTGCAGGCTTCTGACTGACCAAAGAAAATTGCTGGTGAGCAATTAAGACTTGAAATACCCTCTTGACCGAAACCCCCCATCCTGGGCGATGCTATAGGCAATTATGTGTTGCCCTGCAGGGCAGCAGTTGGCGACCGTATGGTCCACGAGATGGACCCACACTTCAGCACTATTTCTGTATTTAGCTTTATTTGAAAATCGGCTAGACCAGACTGTCCAGTAGAAACTGAACGCTGACCATGATCATGGCAACTGTGGCTGCAAGTCCCGCAGGGCAGCACATTAACTGGCCGTAGTAATGCCTAGGGAGGGAGTTTTAATCGGCAGCACCGTCCCAACCTCATTGTGTTATGCAGGTGCCTGCAGTCCGCCTGCACCAGCTGCAGAAATGGTGTGGTTTCTTGGCAAAAAAAAAACAACTGCTTAGCTAAGCTGATGGACTGCAGACTGAACAGAAGCGTCAGCTAACTATGCACATTTTGGGGGATGCACGTGGTAGCCTGTGCTCTCCTGAACTGAAGGGTCTGAAAATATGATTAGGGATTCTAAATTTGGATTAAATATAAAAATATACAATGTTCTCATTAATTTCACAACTGGATCGATTGTCAGATGACTGAATAAAGAGGAACTAGTTGCTGCTCTGCATTTTACCATTTACCTAAAAACAATATCTGTAAGGCTGTTCCACTGGCTTAATTTTTTTTTTTAAACAGCACAAATGCTGAGTGTAATGGCTGTGTCTTCTATGGTTTTGAAAAGGGGATACAGGGAGGCTGGGAGAGGGAATGGCACTCAGACAAATTTAGGATTAGAGCAAGAATGCGCTCAGGGATCTGATGGCGGGACTAGGGCTGTGCTGGGGGTCCCAGTTAGGGTTAAGACTGCAGGTGGGGCAAAGGGTGGAACTGGGCAGGCCAGTTTGGTGGTGATGGTTGTAGATAGGGAGTATATTGTGGTGGGGGTGGTTCTGTGTGGCTCAATAGGTAGAGCATAGTGCTGACAACTCTTAGGTTGTGGGTTCCATTCTTACTGGGACCACATATACTGAAACAAGTATGAATTCATTACTGTAAGTAATACACACATATAAACATATATATATATATATATATAATCACCAGAATTCTAGCAGCAGCTGCATGGCATGAATCCCATAGCTCAAGGGAAGATCGATATAACCAGCAATCACTGCAAAACTTAAACGGTTCTCATTTACCTGAAGTTTGTCATTTGTCCTGACCTCGGGAGGATGTTTCTCTGATAGTTCCACAGAAGTGCTACTCTCTCCATTTTCATCTGCATTGGGCTTCTCATCTTCAGACTCGTCTTCCTCATCGTCACCTTCATCATCATCATCATCATCATCACTGTCACTCCCAGAGTCCTCTAGACCTGAGAACAGGCTCTCTTCGCTGTCAGAAAGGTCTTCCTCCGCATTGCCTTTATCAGCACTGCCCCCACCACCAATATTGAACATAGGAAGCTGAAAGAAGAAAGGCTTTTAATAATCTGTTTTAATCTCAAATGCAATGGGAACATGCTTCAATGGAACAAGGAAGTGTGTTGTCCCTTCGTCCCTTTACTTTACAAAAGCAAATAACGAATTAAACAGGTGAATAATAGATATAGACGATAAGACTGAACCAGTAATGTAGCTACTGTTTTAAAACGCATGGGAACGAAGCGCATACCCAGGCGAACGTTAGCCAGCTAAGTTACTTACCCAAGTTACCATTCATTGTGACTATCTAGCGAGCCAGACACACAAATATAAAACTAGAAAGATAACAAACCTATAGCGTATTAAATAGCTAGGAACTCGTGCTATCCAAATGTGATCGCTGGCATAGTAAGATTTAATCAAAATGAAGTAGCTAGTTAGCTAGCTCGTCAGAGACTACTAGATAGCAACACAGATCACTAGTGAGTAACAAATAAATAACCTTGGTGCTATATGCTACCATAAATGTGCAGAAAATCGCTAGCTACCTGTTCTTCGTCCTCTTCTGCATTTCTTTTTACACCTTTCTCTTTAGCTTTACTCATGGTCCCGTTTTGCTGTAATTCACTTCTAGATACAGACATGCTGCCACACCGACCATGTGAGTCTCCCAGAGGTTAAAGTTCGTAGTTGAAAGTTGTAGCTATAGCAACACATTTCTTAATTTAGCTTAATTACAGTGACAGTGATCGTTAATGATGACATTGTATTAAATGAATAATACGTGTAAGCTTCTAAATAAATTACATATATAGTATACTTTTTAATTAAACGTTCCCAAGGGTCGGAGTTCAGATTATTACGAAAATGTTTTTATATTATAAATAGTAACTACGCACAAGTGGTAATTGTTACAATACAATTATAAAACGTTTAAAATTGATATGGATTAATTCGTTCTATTTTTGTTATTTTGGGGTTATTTGTAATTCTTCGGGAGTGATGTCACATAATGGCGACTACCATGCGACTATGCAATGCTTATTTCGTCCCTACGCAGTTCGTAGAAATGTCGATTTAATGGAAATGTCCACTGTTTAGAGTTTTGGCTGTTTAAATTCATCACATCGACTGACATCACCTATTTTGTGGCGGGGAAGAGAAGGGACATTGCCACAATATATAAATAACGAAAGTGTTCCCGACATCAAGGACTGCCGTAGCAAGTTAGCAGCTCTGTTGTGTTAGCTTGCTAGCTAGCTGGACAGCTGGCTAGCTAACTAGCCTGCTATGTAGGAGTGGGGTTGTTTTTCTCGGTATTGTTTTGGTTGATTACAACTTGGTGCCGTGATCTCCTCTTTAATTTATTTATTGCTATTTATACTTTATGGAAATGGAATACAATGGTGGTGTTACGGGTGGGGTATTGGTCAGTGGCAGTAATGTCCCTGCATTTCTAACGAAACTTTGGACTTTGGTGGAAGATCCAGACACCGACCCTCTCATTTGCTGGAGTCCGGTAAGTAGAGAGTAACCACCTGGCTAACTAACTGCATGCCTAAGTCTAGCTGCGTTGGGCACATTTACACCCAAATGACTGTCACCAAACGTTTAATTTACGTAAATACTTTATAGCTACGCACCTTTTAAGATAACTACATTGCTGAATGAGTTTGCTCATGTTCGCTACACTCCGCATGCTCGATGACCTAACGATACTAGTCAGCTAACTAGGTGGCGTAGCTACCTAATCTCGCTGGCTCTCTATTAATATCGTGATATTTTAGGTCCGAGTACGTTTGAGTTTGGTCTCTAGTTGTTTAATGTTATCCAGCTAACTAGTAGGATGGCTCTCAAAAACATGCGTACAGCACCAGGTTTGTCTACCGAGCTCATCAGCTCTAATAGAAAGGGGGTGTGGTTGCTATAATACAATAATTTAGCCAGCAACCTTGTTAGGATCCGTCTTTGCTAATCTATTTTATCAGGACTATAAGACAATGAACAATTGGTGCATGTGCACCAAAATAAGTATGCGTAGGAACTTAATTTGAATGGAAAAATGTACCTATGGCTAACATTTGGTTAGCTAACGCAGCGGTGTAGCTAGGTATTGGCTAACTAGCCTATAGTGTATACTACTACAGGGGTGTCAAACTCACCCGCCCTCCCTGGAGTTTGACACCCCCTGTCCTACTATGTATAGCTCAGGGATCTCAAACTCCAGTCCTGGAGGGCTGCGGTGTCTGCATGTTTTTGTGATTTCTATTCAATCAGCAGACAATTTAGGCCGTGGGCTTGGAAACGAAGTTTGCGGACTCTAGCCGAACAATGATTTAAATTAAGTGCTGAAACACCACGAAAACCAGCAGTGACTGCGGTTCTCCAGGCTTTGACTTTGAGGAGGACAGATAATTGACTCTTTTGGCTAGTATGTCGGTTTTTCTTCCGATCAATTAATTTAGGTTGTTGAAAACTAAATTTGGGGTCATTACCATATGCTTTGGCTTTGAACTCTCCATTTTCCACAAATGGTTTAGTTCCAATGACCAGGTGTCTACACTTTTAGCATTTAGAACTTCACAGATTTCAGTTGTAGATCTATAAATTAATCAATTAAAACTATTGTTTGCCACAGTACATTACAGAAAATGAATGCATTTAGTTGTCTGAGAACTGACCTGACTGATTAAAGGACCTTAAATTAATTTGGAATATTTGTTCTTCGTAACATGCAGACATCCAACCACTCACGGAAGCTCTGGGAGTCTCCCGGAATTTGGCATCAGCTCCCTGACACCCGCGAGAGGTCAAAAATCTCCCGCAAATCTGCACCACAGGAGCTTATTTATTTATTTTTTTGCTGGAGATTTCTGACCTTTCGCGGGTGTCATGGAGCTGATGCCAAATTCCGGAGCTTCTGTGAGAGGTGGGATGTCTGAACATGTATATCTGTTTCTGACACAATTATGGTTGGAATGAAAACCAGCATACAGAGGTTGGGAACCCTGGGTCTAGCTTAATGTGGCTAGCAAGCTAGTTCAAAGGTGCCAAACTGGAGGGCCACGGTGTGTCTATCGGTTTTTGTGGTATGCTTTCAATCAGCTGCCAGTTTAGGTCTTGGAAACAAGGTGTGTGGACTCTTTAGCCAGTCAATGACTTCAATTAATTACTTAATTGCTGAAACACACCAATAACCAGCTGATACTGTGGACCTCCAGGACTGGAGTCTGACATCCCTGAGCTAGGTAATACTTGGAGGATCTTATATTGTTAAATCTGTTTGCTAAAATCCCATGGACTTTGGTTTACAAAGTGAGTCATTAATGCAATTTGGTACTGTATGGTGAGTTACGCAGCACCAAATACACTATACAATACCAGTCAGCATTACAATTAAGTCATATGGTGCCATGGTATAGGTTAATGTACCTTTTAAAATTAAATCTTTTTTGTTCATTGTTGAAATTACACACACTTTTCTTTCTCTTTCTCTTTCCTTTTCTCTCTCTCTCTCTCTCTCTCTCTCTCTATATATATATATAAGCTCTTGTAAAAATTCCATCTGGGTAGTGCATAGCATACCCCTGTAATACGCACAATGGAATCTTTGAAGCATAATAAAATCAATAGCCTGCACTTGAAGATGTAATTTCAATTGTGTACCCATGTATTGCCATTCTTTTACATGTGGGCTCAGTACAGTAAATATCTACTTTTTTAGTGTTAGTTGCAAAAAATTAGCTTTACAAAGTTCAACTATAGCAAACGAAAAACGATCATATTTCTAGTTAAGTGTTTTTCTTCTTATTCTCTGCAGAGTGGGAACAGCTTCCATGTGTTTGACCAGGGAAGATTCTCTAAGGAAGTACTTCCCAAATACTTCAAGCATAATAACATGGCCAGCTTTGTCCGCCAACTTAATATGTGTAAGTGTAAAAAGGCATTTATGCATCTTTTCCTTGTCTGTTGAGGTTATCTTATTTACAGTAGAACAGTTATATTCTACCATACCTGTTTCAGGAGGTGTTTGAGGTAAAAGTGGGGGGTTTTCAGGAAGACATATTTTTCATGTCCTGAGGTCATTTAGATGCTGAATCCCTAGTGGTTTTTTGTTTGTTTGGTGTTTTTGCACAGACGGTTTCCGCAAGGTTGTCCACATTGAGCAGGGTGGCTTGGTGAAGCCAGAGAAAGATGACACTGAATTTCAGCATCCCTACTTCATCAGAGGCCAGGAGCTACTACTGGAGAACATCAAGAGGAAGGTCACCAACGTAAGTACACGACTAGAGAGTCCTCACTTTAGTGCACATGGTATTGTAACGTTCACTTATGTATCAGTACATTCAAATTTTCAAATGTTTGCAATGCATATTCCTATCAAGCAGCAACCGATTTAGTCAAAGCCCAGATCTCTTTGATCTTTAACTTTCTAATTAATTCAAGGTATATATTTCTTTTGTCATAATTCACAGAATATTTTTGTTTTGTAGCAAACTGAATTTAAATTCAATTTAAACTAAATTGAAACAAAGTAACATTCATTTAAATATTCTTTTGAAAATTGAAGATCTTTTTTGTGCTTTGGTTGAATATTAACCCCATTTGCTTTGATGCAACTTCACTTGTGTGGGCATTAAAGATTAAGATAATCTTGAGGCTCTGCAGCTGCAGCCAATTGGGGCTAGGTGCATTCGAGACGGCAAGCCAGAATCTTGTAATCTGTTGTTGCCTGACCCTTAATACAGACGATTTAGAGCTCTCCCATTGATTTAGAGGTTTTTCCATCTGAATGTCATGTCCTTCGCCAACTGACCAGTTCAGGCTGCAACAAAATACCCAAAACATAATCTCCATTGTATTTCATGGGTTCAGGGAAGGTTGAGGCAACGTGAACTCAGATTTGACTGTATTCAACCGTGTTCTCCCCCAGGTGTCAAATCTTAAACACGAGGACCTCAAAATCAGCCAAGACGGCGTCTCCAAACTACTGACCGATGTGCAGCTCATGAGGGGAAAGCAGGAAGCGATGGATTCGAAAATCATCACTATGAAGCAGTAAGTTAAAGGCAGGAATGGTTTCAGGGTCCCCGGTACAATATCGACACTAAATGCATATCTTCAGCCGGGGTTTTCATAACAGGTTTTTGTCCAAGTAAACAGGAAACAGAACAGCCGGGTTGCAAAAACCTCCCGGGGTGTTGTGCGATGTCAGTCTTGTCATCGTTCAAAGGTGCATCTAGATACAGTTTTAGAAATGTTTGTTGAATGAGTGGCTGCTTATGCAATGCTTGCAAGAGTCTTGTTCAGAAAAATGAATTTATGGCCGTCTGGAGATAGTAAAATGTATTTCATTGGGTGTGACCAACGACCCAGGGCCATTAGCAGTTTACGCACGCCTGCAGTTCACGCCTGGTGATGAAGTTGGCCAAATTAATTGGCTAGAATTGGTGAATGCTCTCAAAGGTTACTCATGTATGGAGAATGTGTTTGGTGATTGCTGTTCACTTGGAGTGCAGAAAAGTATCACACATTATGTGACAACTTTATGAACAACAAATATGCAAAATGCAAGTCAATCGATCAGTGCTGTGGGGTTATCAAATATTGGGTCGCTCTGTTGAGTGTGGCTGATCACTGTGCCAAGTGTGTGAATGTTGTGAAGTTATTTATGTGGTGAAAAATGTGTGACCTTGGGCCTAAGAAGATGACTTAACATGCATCTATGGACTGAGACCAATTGCAGTGTGCCAAGTTTGGCCAGTTCTCAAGAAGAGAACGGGAAGAAGGAAGGATCTAACTTGACCAAAAGAAAGTGCTTTTGGCACTTCTGGCTTGAATACCTAATGATAATTGTTTGTAGCCTGGGGCCTAAACCTTGTTTGTTCTACAGAGTTGTTCTTTCCCATTCAGGATTTCTAGCACTTTGGTTGCATGATAAAAATAGAAATAAGATGTATGCTTCTCCCGGGACCCAGTTACTGCTGCATTATGGCTGGGCAGGCCAGTTTATTTAAAGCCAGTGATTAGCTCCTGAATTCCTACAGCTCATACGTAACATGGAGGCTGATAGTCTGACCTAAGTTCACAGTTTTAAAGTCTCAAAAGTGAAACCACTCACACATTAATAGCTAGCTGACCAGAAGTCCAAACAATGGAATGAAATATTTCTCTGTGTAAATGTATACTCGTAAGGCATGTTCGTTTGATACAGTTGGTCTCAGGTTTGCTTATCTATTTGGGAGCCCAGTGCTATTTTGGTATACTGTTTTCTGTCCCCTTTTCCCAATTGGATGGCATGTTTTGGATCTGAATGTTTTACGTTTTGAATCTCGGTTCATCTTCATAGGTACGCGTGCTTGAGTAGGGTGTGAGGGTTCGAGGAGCGAACCGAAAACCAGAAATGAACGGCATTTTACTGTGAATGAAATGGAATCATATTTTACTGTTCTGGAACATAAATATTCATTTGAAATCTCTTATTGCCTTTTTTTCTGTTCCGTGTAATATTTCACGAGAAGTTCATCTTTTGTCTTGTAGACTGCAAAATGTGTCTGTGGATCTAAATCACATCTAACAATGCCTATATGCTGGGTAAGTCAAGCTAGCAATTCCTTAACAGCTTTAGTGGGAATATTCAGGACAAAACCCTGTACCGGAAGCCATTTATTTCCATTTAGACGCAACATAATCGGATTTAAAATAATTAAAATGTAGAAGAAGAAAAATAATATTTGGTGTTCGATTTTTTACATTTTATTATGATAAGTGATCCTTTTTTTACAAAATTTTAGTTCCACCAGCTGCTATGTGACATGGTGTTAGCACTGTCATGGGAGTTCAATTTTAATGTAGGCCTTTTACTTCTACTTAGATCAGGGGTTCAGTGGTGTCGTTTTAAGTTTCAACACACAAGTTAGCTAGCCATCATTGAGCTGTCACAAACTGATTAAGATATCCTTTTATCCTTCTATTTTTAAAATGGAATCATGAGTGTTGAGACAGCAGGTCTGTTCAAAAGAAAAACAATTTCCATCAAGAGTGGGATAAAGTTTTTTTGTTTGCAAATGTGTGCTTAATATGCGGTGTTAGCGTTGCAGTCGGAAGAAAATTAAACAGAGTTGCATTTCAGCACTGTTCACAAGAACACCGAACATGATTTCTTTGCTGGTAGCAGGCTGAGAAGGTGAGCGAGATGCAAAGTGGGGATGCAAATGCAGCAATCGTGGTTCTCCAAACCAGTGAAGAAATCCCAAGCCACAACCGAGGTGTCATTCAAAGTGGCTCATCATTTAGCAAAGAATAAAAAGTATTTTACAGACGGTGGATTAGTTATGGGTGCGATGGCCAAATTTTTATTCAGGGATCACAAAAACGAGCCTGAACGACGGGCGCTCACCGGATTACAAAGCACTGGTGGACAGATATGCAGTGTCAAGCCTTTCGTTAAAATGAAACATGCAATTCTACGTAAATGCAAAGGTAATGTTAGTCCAATCATAAAACTGAAGGTGTACCCTTGGCAACAAGAATTTTGGTATCAACAAAATGTAGTTTTTGTAGGTAGCTCTAATCCTAGAAAGGGTTGGAGACCCCTGACCTTGTACGACCAACCCCTTAATGAAAGGGTTTGCTTGTCAACAAATAATTCACAGCACAACCCGTTGAACATTTTTTTCAACATTTTAGTGTTTTTTTAAAATTCAATTTGATAAAGGAACGTTGGCGTCTCATTTAAAATGAATGGCTTCGAAACGGAGATCCATCCTGACTTCAGTTTCTGCTTTCCCAGCATATTTCGTCCATTGTATCAATGTGCGCTCCAGTGGCAGACTAGTAGTACCACCCATTATTCATTTGCGCTGTCAACCTGGCTATGCCCAGGACTGCCACGTTCTACACATCAATCGCAGATGAACAAAGGTATATTAAGCTTTGTTGCAAATTATTATTAAATTATTTTTTTTTTTTTTTTTTTTTAAATATATAAATGTGGTCATTGACTTTTAAGACTTTTTTTCAGTAGCCTATTTTTTTAATTCTATGTTAAGGCGAAACAAACCTTTTTGTACACATTTTAGAGCATTGCCTATGTTAAATCATAACAATACATTTGAAGGAAGTGAAACGCATTTTAAAACGTTGATTTTATGCGATTCTTATTATTTGCTCTAACAGCATCACACAGAATTAATAATGTTTTAAATTGGTCCGATTTTAATACATAAAGAACAGTGTTAACTATTTGTTTTGTTCTAATTGGTTTGGGAAAGTTATATGACTACAGTTGTTTTCACATTGTACAAGTTTGTTGTCTTGCAGATGTCATTGGCTGTTAAACACGCAAGCCTCCTGAAGTAGTGGTAGCATTTTACATTTTTAGGCATTTAGCAGATGCTCTTATCCAGAGTGACTTACACAGTTTACATTTCTTTACATACAATCAATTTATACAGCTGGATATTTTTACTGAAGCAATTCACCTGGGAATAAAGCCTGCAACATTTGTGTGACAAGCCCAGTTCCTTAACCATTATGCTAACACTGCCGCACATAGCAAAGTTCTCACAGGTTTTTATTAGAACCTCCACAATATCACATATGCCTCACATACGCAAATTCCTGCAAGATAGATTTTTTTTATGCCATGAAACAACACAAACCAAAATTAAGCCGACCAAGTGTTATAGGTGTGAACGTTGCCATAGTCACTCAACCTAAAAAAGAACCTCAGTTTTTTCCCCATAATATAGCTGGTCAGCTGTCGCTGACTCATCATTATAGATGTCAGTCCTGCATGTTTAATGAAGGCTCTCCTCCTCATTCCCCAAGAACACTGCTGTCACCTGCAGACCAACCCAATGCTTCTCTTCTGATGCAGAGAATTCAGCAATGTCACAGAAAAACAGGAAAGGTCTTGTACAAGGCCAATTTATCTGTTTAACTCTCAAACCGTGGAGGAGAAATCATGCCTCAACTGGGTGTGAAAACTAGTCTTGGAAGTTATTTCATTATTTTTTTGCTAGTGTATTCTTTATCCTTCTCTGCCTGTCTGCTATGTTTTTTTTTGAAGTAGGTTCTTTTCACAGTTTGTTCCCTCCATTAAAGCCAAGTGAAGGCACTTTTACTATTGAATGAAGCGAGTTATCTTTAAAATGCTTTGAGCTCCTCGAGCAAAAGTGCCACAGCAAATGCATGTCATTCCGCATTCTACAAATGAAATCATCCATAATTTTAAAAAGCATGGTTATAGGTATGCAGCATACTGCTAGCATTCCACTAACAAGTTGAGTTTTGCGTGTCAGGGATCTCCTTGTAGGGCTGTGGAGAATGTGACATGCACGAGCGCTGCGATGGCCTCCTTCCTATGGAATCCACACCTGTCCCCATAAACCAGTACCCCTCGGCCAGCAGGGAGCTCCGAGCTCGCCTTGCCCGAGGGGCCATCCAGAGACAGCGCAGATAGGCCTTCCTGTGCAGACCACTTTTATGAGAGCACACAGTTTTACAAGGCAGTAGAGCCAGCAGATAATGTCCATAAAGAAAGAGAGAATTTTGTGTCAGGGGCTCTGCGGTTGGTAACGCTGAAAAGATGTGCTGATTCACTGGGTCGCTGAGGGGTACGTCTTACCCCATGGTCTTCCTTTTGTTTGGAACTTGGAACTTTTTTTATTAACACTACACATAATAATCATGACAAGTGGCAGTGTAGCCATTAGTGTAGCATAATAGGGAACTGGGCTTGTATTGCTAAGGTTCCAGGTTCGATTCCCAGGTGAGACACTGCCATTGTACCCTTGAGCAAGGTACTTAACCTGAATTGTTTCAGTTAATGTCCAGCTGTATAAATGGATTGTATGTAAAGAAATGTAAACTGTGTAAGTCACTCTGGATAAGGGTGTCTGCTAAATGCCTGTAATGTAATGTAATGTAATGTAACAATTACGCAGCTTGCGTTCAGAAATTTATATCTGAACTTGATTATTTTTCAAACGTTTCAGTTTTAGTCTCTATGTTCAAAATCAGTGTGGATAAATAATAGGAGTGCTTTGAATTTTATGGGGTCAGTTTGTTAAACTGACTTGCAACAAGTGCGTGTTATCAATGGAGCAAGGTTTGATTAAGCAGTTCCCAGGCTTTAAGCACTTGCGCTTACCAACGATGATTTTGAATGAATGAATTGTATATTTTTTACAGTATCTGCCTCAGATACGTGGTTGACACGTATTTGTATTTTTGAAGATCATCGGTTGTATTTATTTAAAAATGTTGACCCACTTGGCAGAAGTTCAACCTCTAGTCTCTAGTTTGATAACCAGCGTTCTCACTTTACCAGCACTCACGTTGAGCTTGCATGTCATAAATGTCTATGAGTGTTGTGACTCATGCTCTCTATCAACAGCAAACATCATTTAAGGAAACGTAACTCAAAGAAAGTGCAAAAATCTCTAGTTCGACCTCTGCAAGATTTTGAGTTGTTTCCATTGATGTCGTCCAGGGTGTTTTTGAGGGTGGAAGTGGGCTATGAGCATGCACGCAACTGCTTAAGCGGAGCCAAGGGACCCACTTTAAGAGGGCCAGGTGGAGAGGGGAACTTTATGGCCTGCACTAAAAACCTGAATAAATAAAGACTAAGATGTTTCGATAGCCATTAACTTGCCAAAATAAACGGTCCAAAGTGTTCCTCATATCTTTTGGCCGCCTCTTTTCTGTACCTTGTCAGAATTCCTCAGTGTCAGAGAGCATGATGGGAACTGTAGGAGGGGAGGGGGGTCCTCTCTTCATTGCCTGCAGCTGATCCCTATTTTATTGATTTCATTTTTTTCATCAAACTCAGGAGGATTTCATTTAATACCCAAAACCTTCCACTTTACACGTTCTGCTTGAAAGGAATGTGTTAAGCGTTTGCTTCTGCTGTTAGTCTTTAGGCCATAGGCATTTGTCAGGAAATTGCACAGAATTTTTTTTGTCTCACCCAAAGGTAAAATCACTTATGACCTGCATTGTTGAGACGTTGTAAATCTGCTATTATTGTCATCATTGTTCAGTAGTTATTTATTTGGTTTTCTCGTTTCCGGGTTGGTAATATCTCCTCTCTGCGTGTGTGCTTTTTCATTTCCTTTTCCTAGTGAAAACGAGGCTCTCTGGAGGGAGGTGGCCACCCTGAGACAGAAGCACTCTCAGCAACAAAAAGTCGTCAATAAGGTAACCCCGCGGATTCGTGCATCTCTCTAATAAACCCCAGAACATGTGCCGTGATCGTTCAAAGCAGCGGGTCGTCCGAGCGATATTTACCGCCGTGTTTACATTGTCGTCATGAGTTTCCCCTGGCAAGCGGTTGCGCTTCGCTCATTTGCCTGGAAGTCCTCTGAGGCCCAGCTGTTTGTTTGGTGATTGATGCCATTTTTTGGGTGGACAGTCAGGACGGTTCTCCTTTTGTCCCTGCAGCTCATCCAGTTTCTAATTACCTTGGTGCAGTCCAACAGAGTCCTCGGGATGAAGAGGAAAATGTAAGCCATCTAAGATCTTCTTAAACCCTACCTCCCAGCCCTTTGGGGGTTTCAGTGTTATTTTGCATGCAATCTACTGGGGGAACATGGGCAGCTGTGTTCCTGGAACACCACAATTCTGCAGATATTCAAGGTCTGTCTGAGAGCCAACCCGCCGGAAACCATATGCAAAGTGTCCTACCTGCATAACCTGGGTGGATGTCATCTACTCAACATTAACATTTCAAATTTTAGACTGAGCAGCCTGGAACCCTACGCATATGATGTACCGTTGTGTCATTAATAAGTTTGAACATGGGGGCATTGAGGCAGGAGGGTTGGCACTTTCCTTGGTGGATGAATTTTGTGC
Source organism: Aldrovandia affinis (assembly GCA_029706075.1). Classification (NCBI taxonomy): domain Eukaryota; kingdom Metazoa; phylum Chordata; class Actinopteri; order Notacanthiformes; family Halosauridae; genus Aldrovandia; species Aldrovandia affinis. Next base: position 1,275,069 of record JAINUG010000222.1, read on the forward strand.
TTTATCCTGGCAGTGTAGTGTAATGGTTAGGGAGCTGGGCTTGTAACTCAGAGGTTGCAGGTTCCGTTCCCAGGTGGGGCACTGCTGTTGTACCCTTGAGCAAGGTACTTAACCTGAATTGCTTCAGTAAAATATCCAGCTGTATAAATGGATTGTATGTAAAGAAATGTAAACTGGGTAAGTCACTCTGGATAAGAGCGTCTGCTAGAATGCCTAAAATGTAAATGTAAATCCTGCGGGTGAGAGGGCAATGATGCCTCCTCTGTCCAAAAATGTCAAACTTGTCTACCAAATATAAGATCTGGTTCGCGTAAAGTGGTTGGGAAGACACTGTCCATGTCGCATGTTTTGGCCAACTGATCACTTTGGCCACTCAACTTTGCTTCTCAGTTTCGAGTTTGCTATGTTCACGCCCCACAGAATGGATTCAGTTTTGTCGGTAGCAAATTGGCACTCGCACACAAAATCTGGGCAGGTATACAAAGGTAAATTCCTGCCTGTTGGCTTGAATGTGCATTGCATTTAGCCTTAAAGGCTGATGTTAGGTAAAAGACCATAGCCAAGGGGGCCATCTTGCTTGCCGTCATCTAATAGTTGTTGTTGTAACAATTGGAATTTTGGGAACGTTGTTGCCCCTGCTTCATTTTTAGTACTGGTGCTAAGATTTATTTGAAATGGGCGTGTTGCGATCATTAACTGTTTTCTCTGCTTTATGACAGTCCTCTAATGCTGAACGACAGCAGCTCCGCTCACTCCATGCCCAAATTCAGCCGACAGTACTCCCTAGAACACTTACAGGGTTCTTCCGCATTCTCGGTAAGTACGCTACTTTTACTAACCTTCCAATCTCTCCTTTGAACCATATGCCTTCGTACATACACGTTGATGTTGTACTTGTTAGTTGTCTGCATTTTGTCTGACGCCAAAGTGGCAACGTTTTAATTTCTGCGCCGATTCACAGGCATGGTCATAAGTGACTAACATATTTGTGTCTTTGGAGGCATCGCCCGCGGCATACGCGGGGGCGAGTCTCTTCCCCTCCGACTCGCCTGTAAAGTCCGGTCCAGTCATTTCTGATGTCACGGACCTGGCAGAGGCGAGTCCCGACGAAGTCATTAACGAGTGGAAAGAAGACAGGCAAGTGCTTCGTACAAATGTGGTCCACCCACTGTGACTGATCAAGGGTCAGCTTACCCAAATATAACGCCAATCATTATGTCAAACGGGGTAGGAAATTCATGTACTTTTCAGGACCAATTTTTGCCCCCATCAATTATTTCTGGGAGTAATGTTTGCATTCTGAGGGCACTGGCCCTTTGCATACCATGCAGATTAAATGTTGTTTCTAAATATCAGGTCAACATTTATGTAATGCATTTTTGGATTTTAATTTATTCGTTAACAACAACAACATTTTACGTGCATGGCAGAGGCACTTGGTGTCCCAAAGCTGTGTGCTTGCAGTACTATGCACCAGTGACAGGCTTCATTGACAGTCCTGCTTGCGGATGAACTTTGGTGGTACTATAGAGTTTTGTACCCTTTGCATTCCACACCAAGTCAATCTATCTTCATCTATATTGCTATGATGCCATTTTAAGCATTTTTCAGGACAAAATTGCCCCTAGCCCACACAAATTTTTGACGCTGATATGACTTGGGAACAAAACGCCTTTCCAAAAATCCAGACACAGTTCGTCGCCCCGATCATACAAGAATGTCCACCAAGCTGAACATCCTCTTTCAAACCAATAGACCTATAAGATTATATACACTGTCATATACTGGCTTTCGCCATTAAAAACACGGCCGTGCTGATGCGTCTTGTTAAAACGGCTTGGGTTGGCACCCCCTCTTTCCTCAGAAGGAGCCCCCTGGTGCATATAAAGGAGGAGCCGGGAAGCCCCGCCCACAGTCCCGAGGTGGAGGAAGTAAGCCCGGCCGAGGAGTGCGCCGGGGCCGACACCCCCCTCTCGCCCACCACGTTCATCAACTCCATCCTGCTGGAGAGCGAGCCGTCCGCCGGCCAGCCGGATGCTGAACGGAAGTGTCTCAGCGTCATCTGTCTGGACAAGTGAGTGACCACTCCCTCCCCAGGGTCGCAGTTAGGGACTGCCCCATCATTAACATTGTGCTTGCCTTTGTCATTGAATCATAATCTAAGAGCGTGAGAATTTTGTCATATCGTACAGCCCACCATTGTTCTATAGGCCAATAATGATATTGTATATAATATAATAATGATATTGGCCTATAAAATAATATGTATGTAATTTATACTATTTAAATCAGGGGTGGGTAACCCTGGTACTGGAGGTGTGATTTCTACATTAACCTCGGAGGTTAGCGGTTAGCATGCTAGCATCATGTTAGCATGCTGCATGCACAGTGTAAAGATGACCTCCGGCTTCTTCATGTGGGTCCTTCATTCAGTTGATCAGTCACATGCATGACAACATCCCGCTTGTCTGTTTATATAATCTCTAATGATAACAAGCGCAGGCCTAGCAGTCTCCTCATTGAGTATCTCCAGGCCAGCCACCATTATGAGCTTTTATTGTATATCCAGCCAATCCAGACCCATCCCCTGTTCGCAAGCTCTAGAGCTCTGCGCAGTTTGAGCCGCCTGTCTCCCTCCACTTCTAGTGCCTTGTTGTGTTTCTATCTTTCAGTTCTCCACAGATGTCAGAGGTCTCTTGTGTTTACCCAAGCCCTTCCTCCACCTCTTCTCATCCCAGACCACACCCAGGGTTAGCATTTCAAAATGGCTGCCCCGTCCCCAGAACACACAACACTGTGCCCCAAAAAAAACCTCAAATACAGTAGTCCCTGTGCACTGAATTTTTTGTTATTGGTCCATTTCTAAGCAGAGCAATCAAATGACTTTGAAGCATGAGTTGGCATTGTGCTAGTCTGTCAACTGTCATGCTTACACCACTGCCTGTTAACCGTGACTAATTGTGTTGTGTGGGTGTGTTTTAATCAACATTAAGAGAGTGGTATCATTCTCCCAAGGTGCTTGTACACTAACTGTCATCACCTTAACAAGGCATCCACAACTGCCTTTGGAATAGAACATGTGAGCATTTCTTTAAAGGCACACTGCACCAATAAAATACCATAATGATACTTTGATACAGCAGGGGCAAAGCAGTCATTAGGTTTCCAGCCCGTAGCCCGACAAGTGGCTAGTTCGCTCCATCGCGCCTTCCATTGTCCATTTTCAGCTCAATGTCAGAAACTGCATGTCATCGTTTGAATAAACCGGCATCATTTGAATTGCTTTCCGTGGGGTGGGGGGGGTAACTTTTTTCTTAGTTGCTATTTTATAAGGGCTGGCCTATGATATCACAGTTAACTCTGACAACTCAATAAAAGTTTTCTGAATAGCAAAGCACCGGCTCCTAACATTGCACAATACGAAATGGGATTTCAAATTGAGAGAAATGCAGACAAGCCAGCTCCCAATGATATGTTAGGCACACCAACCATATGTTGGGGCTTGCTGTGGTTTGTTTGGGGACATACATTTGTACGCTTTTTTTATTGTATTTATTTTTCAAATCAAGCTTATCCCGAAATTTGGCTTTTAACATTCATGCATCTTATCAGTAAAAAAAATGTGTGGAAGAGAAATGATTGCATGCATCTGTTCCCTGCTTCAAAATTAACAAAGAAAAACTGCACAGGGACTGCAAAAAGACTGAAAGACCCCATGACATTCATCCAGGTATTGCTAGTCACTTGAACTTCTCCTTTGAAACCCCCTTAGATTTGATGTCTATGCCTAATTCGACAGTTCTGCCTCAGCACTAGTCAGAAACAGTCACAGTTTTTAACGCTCTGGGGACTGGCCGAAAATGTATTTCAGCTGAAGTGTGTAAATGCTGTGCTCCCTGAATGTGACCCCTTGTTTTCACAAGGATTGTTTCTGTCGCGTAGCAATTTTCACGACAGCTGGAAATTCACGAAGACTCTCCATTCTCACCTTGTAACCGCGTCTGATCTCAATCCTAGGTCCGAGCTATCCGACCATTTGGAAAACATCGACTCGGGTTTGGAAAACCTCCAGACAATCTTAAACGGGCAGTCCATCAATTTTGATTCTTCGCCGCTTTTCGATGTAAGTGCCCATGCTTCCTGAAACGCCGATGTTGTGTAATCACCTGAATGAACTCCGGTGAGTTGTGCAGCGCATTTCGTAGTGAACAAGGTTGTCGTCTTTCGTAGATGTTCAGTTCCTCGTTGTCAAACTCAGAGTTCAGCCTACCAGATCTGGACACCAGTCTCGCCAGTGTGAGTATCACTGAGTAATAAAGTCTGTTGTGCCAATAATTTATAAAAACGTTTCCCTGCAGTGTTTATTCGTTCAGGTATTTCTAAACGGATTAAGTTTTATGCCTTGCCTCTTGTTGAAGATCCAAGACCTGCTCACACAAGACCAGAAGTCATCCGAAACAAGCGAAAACTCTACAGACGCTGGTAGGTGTTCACTCTTGTTCCTCTAGATCAAACCAAGTTTTACATCGATGGGTAAAAAGGGATGGTCTTTTAAAATTCTTAATGTGTAATGTGTACAAATTCACAAAAAATGTTCAAATGGGTAAGCTAGCATTTAAAAATTGCCCTTGGACGGACCACCTACCTCACGTACATGATGCCTCAAGCCACAGACTTTAGCTGGTTTTATTTTACAAATCCTCATTATTAGTCTTTTCAGATATACCATTTCTGTCATTTTCACATGTGATATGACAACACCAAGACACCCAAGGTGTCTTGAATGTTGAGCCCGACTTGCATGCTGAAAGCGGGACATGGGGCTCCCGTGTGGCACATCCAGACAAAGCGCTAGCTTTCAGTGCAGCGATGCGCACCCCAAGGGCCAGGGTTGAATCCTGACTGCGCCAGTGCTTTGGCTGGGTGCAGTCAGGAGAGAGTGCAATCGGTTGGTAGGGTGTTCCTTCACTCATGGTGCAATAGCCGTCCAATGGGTGCCCTCTGGTCAACCTGCGCCAGCTGCACAAGATCCCGCAAAAATCTGCGCAGCTCACTTGCTGGACCTGGGAGCGTAAAGAATGATGCGCGTTTCAGAGGCCGCCCCCGCCCAGCTTTCACCTTCCCAAGTTGCAGCATCGGGACTGGCCTGCAGTAACTATTGGAAATTCCTCATTTGGAAGTAGAATGTGGATAAAAGGTTGTTTAAAAAATGTTAAAGAAATGTTGAGAGAGAAAAAAGTCGGATATGAGTGGTTGAATTTCAATTGGCAGGAAAGCAGCTGGTCCAGTATACGTCCCAGCAAGTGCTCCTCGCTGACCCCATCAACGTCGACAACAGCGGGGAAGACCTTCCCATTCTGCTGGAGCTAGAGGGAGACTCCTACTTCAACGATGACACGGAGGACCCTACCATTTCGCTCCTCTCCAGCGATTATCCAGAAAATGCCACGGAGGACCCCCAGCTTTCATAAACTTGTTTTTACAAAGGGATGCACAGCAAAGTCCATTCGTTCCTATTTTTACTGGTGGTTGAAAGGAACAGGTGAACCACATTAAAATATGTTTATTGCAGTGCTGAGTAAATTGGGGATATTAAGGAGTCCATGTAACACAGCAGTCTGTTTTCATTTACAGGTTGGTATGAAAATGGGTTGGGACATTATGCGAAGAGTATTAACTGAGTTTTAACATGTGTGTCGATTTATGAGGTTCTCCTTTAGATCTTTCTAGGGCAACTTAGGCCCAGATTTAACTTAAACTCTGTGCTTTGTCGTCAAATTTGAGTAACTTTAAGCAAGTCATTAAAAAATTTGCCTGCGCATATCAATTTTTTGGTTCCTTACAACATACGTTTCGCAAGTACTGAATTTTTTTGTAAAAAACTTTAAATTCATGATTTGAAAGTTGAGGATAAAGTTCACTTCAGTTGGTCTAAATCTAGGCTGTAGATTCTCAGAAATTCTTTCTTTTACTCTTCTGGTAAACAAGCAGTTTGTTTATGAACAAAGATTTCACTACTCTGTTGCTGAAATGTTCCATATTCTTGCCTTCTGGTCTTAGAGGAGCTCTTTTAACATGTAGGCTAGATCTTTGTGCTGTATACAGCTTATATAAAATCGACTTTAGATGTGGAACGTTTTTATTTTTCCATATGAAGATATTGAATCCTGGAAACAGTGATTTTTGTTATCAGTTTAATTTAGAAATAGAAGAAATCGTTATGCTGTTGAGTATTCACCTCTGTAAAAGGAAAGTATGGATCTTTGATTTCCCGTTTTTGTGAAGAATAAAAAAAAAATTGTTTTAAAATCCCCCAAAATATCTTGTGGATTTTGAAAACAAGTTTCGTTAACAGTACCACCCAGTCTTTAGCTACTGATATCTTTTTTTATTGAACTAAACCATACTCTTTGGTTAAACAACTGTTAGTTCTGAGTGTAAATTGCAATATCTGTCTTTTTATAATAAATTATCTGCCTTTTATCGCATCAGCTTATTTGCTTTAGAAAGTCAGATTGATTGTACACAGCCAAAAGAGATGCTATACTAATGAAAAATGTATATATATGTATAAATGTATACTATATATATATACATCATAATGTTAAAAAGCAACTTTTTAATATAAGAAATTGTCTCCACTTTCTCCTATCAATCTATCCATACCAGCATATTTAGTTAAATGGATTGCCTGTGTTGTAGAAAATGCGAGATCTACAAAGAATTCCTTTAATTTTTCAGTCATCTAGAAATAGCTTATTCTGTTGAAAGGGGGCTTGGTCATTATTTAAATTTCAGGTTTAACTGAAGAAAACAACTATTTTTCATCATAAATGTTACTTGGGTTACTTTTCATTTGTTTTTTGGATTATACTGTATGTGTGTGTTGTATGTGTATTGGCATACTGCGTTGCTGACCAAGAGGGAGATTTGACGTTGAATTTGTACATGAATTTTGTTTTTATGCTGAAGAATGTTGAGGGGTTCATTTTTGCCTCCATTAGATTAACTCCCATTCGTTACAATCTCAAAATGGTTAGTTTGACAAATGTCACTGCTTAAAACCTCTATGAAAAGATTTGAAAAGGAAGACATGAAACAGGCCAGACTTTTTTTTTCTTTCTTTTTTTCTTTTTTTTTGGCATGTTTCAGATTATCATGGTTGTTTTAAATTTTTTAAATACAAGCTTTGGCAAATATATATACAAAACTGTTTGTGTGTGGTTTGTGCTTCTCTGATGCCATTTGTATATGTACATGTCAAGTGATCTTGTGTTTGATTTTTACATAAATTAGGTACTTCATGTTTTTGTCAAATATTTTAAGTAACAATCAAATATTCAAGTGACTTGATCATTCTACATGTAGAAAATACCTGGGGAACTTATTATATGTGCTGAAAGTGGTCTTGTACAACTTCTGTGGCTAGGAACAAAACCCAAACTGGGTTTATGTATAAATAATAATAATAATTAATGGGAAAAAATATGAGATTAGCATTTCCTGGAAATGGGTTTAGCCACTCTCGGATCTAGCTGAAAGTAATGAGATGCAATCGGAATATTCAATTGCGTAAGATTGTGTGCGCATCGTGTCAAGAGGAAGTAGCCTCTGAAATGACATTGGGTGGGCATACGGAAGATGCAATATTTAACCACATGGCAGAAATATATTGTTATGTCAAAGCTGACATTGCCATTTTTATAAGTGTGTACCCACTTCCAAGAAGATGCAAGAAGGTTTAAAAAGAATACTTTTGCTTTAATGCTCTTGTCCTAATTGGTCACAGGACACCTTCAAGCCATATGATGGATGAATTTTAAGCAATAACTACAAATATAAGTGGAGTTTGTTTTACATTTCATTGTATTTTCTTAACAATTTGAGGTTTTCCTTTTGATCTTCATATACTGCCTGATTATGAACACATTCGAGATGTCTTTTGAGGTTGGCCATCACGGTGTTGGACAACGGGAGATGAGTTTTGAATTTCATGGTTTAAGTCATCTACCTGATTTTTTAAAGAGTAGAAATGCATGATCATCATGAGAAATCTACAGTATTAATGAGGTCTTAGGGAAGTAATACCATAAATCTAGTCATTTGAAGGGTTTATTTTACAAAGTATTTATTTTGCAAAGGATGCAGGTTTTCTGCTGTATTAAAACATGTTAGTTCTTTATTTGTGTAACATTTGATCACAAGTCTTCTTGATACTCATACATTGAAATATATTTGATAGGTGTGCATAAACCACTATAGCCATTGGCTCAACTTGTATCTGGTTTAAAAAAATTATTTACTGTGTTTGGATTCCTATGATGGAGCTTTTCAGTGAAATAGTCAAGACATTTGGCAGTGATCTCTCTTATTGGTACTCCCATACAATGGAGAAGGACATTTTAAATTGTCTGGGGTTGGTTCAATCAGTGTATTCCCTAAAACCGGCTTCTTTTATATATTTTGAGGAGTGCTTTAAGTGTTTAAAGACCACAATCATTCTCCACAGCATTAGCTTCACTGATGTATGTTTGTAAATAAATTATATATTTTTACCTTTTTGCATTTTAAAACTTCCTCTACCCCCCGTTTACCTGATGAAATTTGGCGTTTACAAGGACGCATCTGTAAAAACGAACAAAAGTTGCAAAGTAATATGCAAGTTAGCAATACTTTCTTGTTTTTCTGCCATTAAGGGGCAGCTATAACAATTCCACAGACCAGAATTATGAGAGTATCTCTTGGTTGTTAAAACAAACAAAAATGATATTGGGGCTTATTTCATATGGAAAGACTACACGTACATTGCTGTTTACTGGTCAATAAATGACTGAATATAATGTTTTTGCTTTTTTATTGTGGAGATGGGTTTGCCAAATTTTAATGAAGTGGTTTGATTATTAGTGTGTTTAAATATAAATACAGAGGACTGTCGTGTGGGATTTGTTATTTAATATAATGGAGACTCAATCCGAGTAGTAGCGCTCATGTTAAAATTCAGGAAGCAACGCGATTGAGGCATACTTAGTCAACTGTTCTCTAGATCACAAAAAGATCATGGCAGCAGGAATCCATTTATGAAAAAGGATTATGTTTATGCATTTAGCAATCTTATGAAGAGCAACGTACAGATTAGTGCATTTCATGGAAAAAGATGAGTGATAAAAATGGATGCCTCCTTGCTAGACAACAGAAGGAACGTATTTAGAGTTTGATGTTCAAAATAGACGTTAACTTTAATGTAAAGATTACTTTTGAATGACATACATTTGGCAATGTACAATTTGTTACAACGGTAATGAGTATTTCTCAAATACATTCTAAGCAAAGAAATACAGTACTTTGTACACTGCAAAAATAAAAGCTTCAGAAGTTTCAATAATTTTTTGTGCTTTTGTACAACTTAATTTTCTGACGGGGTGACAATACTTAGTGTTCACGCCACACGCAAAACCAGTAGGTCTCTTCTCCTGTCCTTTCACTTGCATTATCAAATAAAATTGCTGGGTGTTTATTAACAGACATAGTAAAAGTTAACTTACAGTGTTACCTTTGTTTAAATAGTCAAAATAAAACACGAGACAAATTAAACTATCGCTAGTGGGCTGGGTCGCTGCTCTTCCAGGTAGGCTGGGCCGTACACTGAAATCTGTAGCGCAAGATCTTGACGCGGGGCTTCATGTGGAAATCAGCAGGAATCCTCCAGTTCCACATTTTCTGCACCTTGAGGGGGGGTCACAGAGAAAGGGTAAAGCCTGGGTTCAATGTAACCGCAGTGCGGTTTGACATGAACTGAATATCAAATCTATGCTAGTGTTACTGTATTTAAGCATTATTTTGTCTCTAAACAAAGTGATGAAAAAGTAGCACTTGCTTAAGTCAAGTTATTTACTAATTATTTTATCATTTTATTTACAAATTATTTTATACCTCTTCTCTTTTGAACTATGGCTCTTTATTAGTTAATGCAACAACACATCACGTAAGAAGTAAATCATGGTATTGTTGCCTTGCACAGTCATTTTACTATACCTGCCCTAAGTGGCTGGCACTTCGTCACCATCATCAGTCTTCACCATACACTGGAATGTGTAAGTACATTTCAACAACAACAAAAAAATGAATAGCCCTTATATACCAGGTTGAAGTAGTGTTAAGTTAGCAGCGTCCGCAGCAAAGGTAGTTAACGCGCTGCGTGTTTATTGCATGTGGGGCAACTTTATTGGCAACATCTTTTGCAGTTTTCTCAACCCCCATTGGGTATTTTATTTACCACCAATTTGGAATACCAAAACGCCAACCCCACTGCTGCCACGTCTTCCATCAATTAGGGAGAGTGTGAACTTGCACGTGTATCCTCTGAAACATGTACAGCCAGCTGCCACTTCTTTTTACTCTACGATCTACTGGCCTTTGCATGTGAAGACTTCACATCTTGCACAGCAACACTACAGGCACCCGATCAAAATAGTGACCAGAGGAGTCACTATTGGGTGATGATGCGGGGAATGCCCCTCTGATCCTCCCTCCCTGGGCTTCACTATGGCCAATTATGCGTTGTCCAACGGAACTTCGAGACACCGTCAGCACTGGCACGGTCAGGATTAGATTCCAGACCATTGGTCGGGATGCTTCAGAGCTCAGAGAACTGGTGCTTTATCTGGTTGTGCCAGCTGACAGCCCTCAGGTCATAACTAAAACTGTCCATTTAATGTGCCAGCGACAGCACGCATTCCAGGAAAAATGGAGGACAATTTGAGATCAGAGACTCGCATTACCTCAAGTCATATATAGAGTACATAGTGACTACAGAAAAAGCCCCCAAAAAATCCTCCATCTTAGTTCAGTGTCAGATCATTTGTGAGCATACATCTAAACGTGGAAAACTTGCACTCAATGTGACAAAAGAAGAATGCTTGCAAAAACATTTAAAAAGGCTTTAAAAAAAAACGACAGAATTTAATAATACTCCATGCCGAAAAATCTAAAGTGCCCAAAATAAAGTGAAAACAAGAGTAAAGAAAGGACCCAAATGCAGACCTTTTGGTCAATGGTCCTTCATCAGTGTGCACATAATAATCAGTTCCTCTAGCACAAGTTCTTCTCATAATAAACCTGTTTGAATGTGTTATATACATATTATATACACATTTCAAAGTCGTTAACCCTTTAGACACCAGTAAAACTGCAGATTCCTGACAATTTTCAAAGAAACGTGTTCTACCAATAACATTGGGGTGCCTAAGAAAGAAGTGAAACTATAATAAAGGGCCGTATGGAGCTCAGGTACCCACCTTGAGGACCCTGACCAGATGTGATGTACTGTTCAGCTGCGGAAGCTGAAACGAGCAAGCAAAACAGAGAAAAGAGAAGGGCACTTGAGTATCCGCTCAGTCGAGGACAGCGATCCGCACACCGAGACATCTCTGGTGAGCCGCTGCAGCAGGTCAACGTGACTTGGAACCAGTGTGAGTGTGCAGAAAGGAGAGCAAACTCCCATTAAACTTACCAGCAGGTTGGGCCTGTGGTGTGATGTCTGACTGACCTACTGAGACAAAGGCATGGCATGAACAAACTGAGTGAATCTTAGGCAGGGATTTCTGATGGCACCAAGTGTTATAATGATCACGGAACAGGTATACACAAAATATTAATTTAGTCTTCACACACACACACACATATATTTTCCCATTTTGATATGCCTGAAATAATATACTGACAGGCATTAATTATGCAACAAATTAATTTTTCCCCATATTTTCTGCACATTGTACCTGGGTATTCCCAAGACATCCCAACAGCAGTTCCGTCCCTTGTTCCTGCTTCTATTGAAATGTCTACCCAAAGGAAACTGTTCAGTACCAATTCGACGTATGTGGTATACACTGCAAAAATAGTATATGGACTATGCTGGACTATTGGAGATGACATGGTTGTGGCAATCCGAATCTTTCAAACAGCAATATTTATGATTGAGATGGTATTGCCAGAGCCATTTAATCTCCATAATGCTGCTTTTTGAAAGATTTTGATGCATCTGGATCACAGAGGTGCCACAATTAGGGGATGTAGAGCATAAATATGGAAACGTTTTGCTCATTCCGCAAACTTTTGTACCATTTATGGTACGCTGCTAGTACACAATTTACCTAGATTTTTTTCGCGTGTAAACAATTATGAAAAAGAAATGTATGTGACAAGATGGAAATTATGTTTAATAGTTCTTTGTAACTATAATACTACAAATTAGTGAATTGCATAATTAATGCATAAGTATATATCACACGGATGACAGATTTCCATGTATGGTACACTGAAAAGGTTTTCTTGGTGGGGTGGGGGGGTTTATAGAAATAGAGGTAATGACCAAACTTACTTAAACCTTCATGAATTCCCTGTGGATCAGCTGTAACTATAGTTAAGAAAAATAAATAATGTCAGGGTAAAAACGCATGTCCTCCTATACAATTTTTAAATGAGTCACATTAGAATCTATTTTTAAATTCAGACTAAATTCAGCCTGGCTTTTTTAAGTTTAGTTCTCCTGATTACTAGGACTTTGTGCTTGTTTTTAAATGGTGTCAAATGCTTATTGTCTTTTTTACTGTACAATGTCCTTGTGTTCCTAGAAAGGTGCTTTAAATTAAACATATTATTATTATTATTATTATTATTATTATTATTATTATTAATAATAAATCCCTTAAACAGTATAGGCCTAAATGTCTGTAGGATCAAAATCGGGGCCCGCTGAGAGGGGGACCACCTACCCGTGCCAACAGCGTCTGTCTGAGACATGGTCTTGAGTGTGTCTCCTGTAACTGAAACACCACATTAGGACAGTGACACACGTTGCTCAACCCCCACCCCCACCCCCGAGCATGAGTGTCAATTCTCTGAATGTGAGTGGCCAGTCACAGACCAAGCCCATGCATTTGAACCCACCTGGAGCTTCCGTCTGAATGCGCGCGCCCTGCAGGTCCACCAAATCTGAGACACAAAAGAAAGAGGCATTTCGATAAGTGGTGGTGGCGTCTTGCAAATTATGTATATACAGCAAAAGAGTCGCGCACATGCTGAATCGATGGTGTGACATGGTCCTTAAAGAGAAAATGAAAGAGCTGTTTTATATCTGCAAATACGAGAAGGGAATTATCCCATATTTAATGATGTCCAGTATGACATGCATCACCGTAAATTTAATTCTGAACAGAAATACGGCTTGTCTCTTTTATATGTCATACGTGTACCATCGCCACACAGCCTGTCACAGAGTGATTCATAATTATCGGGTAAACATATTTAATACCACTGTGGCACAAAACTGTAAGCTTGTTGATATAAAGGGATCTTACCTGTAGAGCCTGCATCAAGCCCAACCCCAAGGAATGAGTCTGAAATCCAGAAATAGACATTTACTTCAAACTCACCCCCATAAAAACTCTCATGTGGAGTTAACAGAAGAGCTTAATGAACAATAGTGAGACCCATTATATTTATTTATTTCTTTTTTGCTGAACAATTTTTTGAGTATTTTTATGAACGAACAACAGCCAAAATCAAAAACCAACTCTAGAGTCAGGAGGGCTACACTCTATTACAGGAAGAATTTTGAACTCACCCTGAGAGATCAATCCATCGAGCGGTTTCGGTAATGCTTAACTTCCTGTAATAAATCAGCCAATGCGAGGCTGTGCTAGAATATAAGCATATGAGAGTAACTACCTGAGGGATACACTAACCTCTGGTGTTTGTGTGCCCACTGGTCACGGCCATCTCTCCGAGCCCTGCCCAAGGAGAAGTACAGGTCATGCAGAGCCACACATCATCACAAGAAACCTGGAGAAAGCCTTTTTCCCCAGAGTGGGAAACATTCCCAATCTACCGCACTACTGCAAGGCCGGATATCACAAAATACTTGCTCCCCCTGAAGGTGAAACTGAGGAGTAAATATATAATTGCGTTGTAATAGCAATACATGCTAATACTGAGTTGAAAATATATTATCACAATATAATCACAATATATAATCACATTACAGGACTGGTAGCACATTGTTGCTCTTTGCTTCATCTCAGCTGCATGGCGACTTATACACACTCATTCTGTACTGACAATACACTGGAAGTTCATCTCTACAGAGCTATAAAACAGGTGAGGACATGTTTGAAATGCCAGACACTTACCTGCAGCATCCAGTGGAGTGGAGTTGAGTATGTCCCCTGGAACTAAAACATATGAACGAGTTACGTATAGTTTATGTTAAGTTCTCTATTGTATATGTGTATATGACTGTAAATGTGTACATGCGTGCACGTGTGTATCAGGGGCGGGACTGCAGTCAGTGCACACGCACCGAGGCTTGCAGGCTGCACAGGGCCATGGGATGTTCAACGGACCCTTAACATTATTTCCACTATTTATAATTGAAGATATATATTATTTTACCAGTTGTTCAATAAGTATACGGTTTAATTATGTATCCCGAAGTGGTGTACAGGCAATATATATCCTTATAATATTCCGAAAATGTCATGTCATGGTATCATGGTACATTTCTTGCTGCCGCCACTGTGCAGAGGTCCGCGAGAAATCGAATGCCTTCGTAATATAGTATTACATGTATTGACCTTGTTGTGATGTGTACTTGACCAAATACAATGTTATTATGTAGAATCTCGACTACAACTTTCTTATTTGTGGCAGCCGCGCAAAGTTTCCACCGCTAATATGAATGTCACCGCCCTATTACGTCTCTTTGGCCTTGTGTGTTAATGTGAAAACAATAATTAGGGAATGCAGTACTACGTGATTTCTGTTTCATTTGTGCTAACTAGTTAAACGAAGTGAAAGTTTAAAGACATGCCATACGTGTGTTGTGAGACATTGTCTGGTTGTCAATTTACCACAGTCTTAATATTGTAGCGATCCTGCGAGGTCGCTCCTCATTGAAATGTGTGTGCGGCGCATTGCAGGGGAGCGCTATTGTTACTTTGAGCGTCTCCCCCGGGTTAACCGTAAACATGTTTAGTTAGTCCTTTATGTGTATAAGTTACAACATTGTTGTTGTGTTAGCTAGCTGGTCGCGGTGTATTAATGTTTGGAACCACCTCGACTAGTACGCGCAGTGTAACTAGTGCCGTCCCTTGAGTTTTAAGGAGAGAGTGTACAGTAAACCAAGGTTGTGTTCGAAACCGTTCACTCATTCCCTATTCCCTATTCCCTTTTCCCTATGTAGTGTTCCATGTAGTGAACGATTAAACTGTTTTCGGACACTACACTGTCATTTGCGTCAAAAAAGTTCCGATATTCAGGTGACACAAGCGGACGCGCCCAGTATCACGTAAACAAACCGAGCACTCATGACAGCAGGTTGAAATGTACTCAGGTAGTATCGGGTTTGCATGTTAAGTTTTGAATGTGAAATCCCAAATAAATTGTTGAAATTCTAATGATGTGCAAGTGTGGTTTTGTCAACTGTGGTGCTGTCTGCTAGCCACTGCTTTAGCCACCAATAGCTACCGTTATGGAAGTCGTGAGCTAACTAAGACACGACCACATTGCATTGTGGTATACGGGAGAAATTGTAGATTACATTTGCTGTTCACTATAAATCGCTGTGAATTGTGGGTGTTTTATAGTGGACTATATAGTGAACGAAATTAACCGTTGAGAATTCGAACACCACTACAAAATGGTGAACACAGTATATAGTGCACTATTTAGGGAATAGAGAACGGTTTGAACACAGCCCAAGTGTGAAGAAGACTGTTACTTCCTGATAATTACGACATCTACGGAAGGCGTTTTGGTAATGGTCACTCGTGTCCTTTTAAGGACGCGTTTGATCAGCAAAGGGTTATTTTTGGGTGTATGGAACATGGAGGTTTGCCACCGATAATATCCATAGCTGTGTGGTGTATGGAGAATGGAGAATTATCGCTTCTTTTAATAAAGTGGCTACTCGCGTGGTCATTTTTGCATTACTACTGGTCTCATTCTTGATCCATCACCTCGCGCACGCTTGTTACACTGGTGTCAGGAGCGGGGATGGATCAAGAAGAAGTGAGAGCCATTAGTGACGACATCCTCCGGATGCAGCGTCAGCTCGAGGGAGAAATGGACCAGGCCGAGCACCCCCACTCGCATGCGGAGATGAAGGAGTCCATCCGCCGGATGTGGCGAACGCAGAAGGAGGGAGCGGAGGAGACCAGAGAAGTGTTAGCGCATCCGGACAGCCCGTGGGCGGCCCCTGCCGTCCTTGTAAAAAAAAGGGCAACAGCTAGCGCTTCTGTGTGGACTACCGACGCCTGAATGTGGTCACAAGGAAGAACTCCTACTCGCTGCCGCACATCGACGATGCATTGGACCACATCAGCAGTTCCAAATGGTTCAGCTCGCTCGACCTGCGGAGCGGCTGCTGGCAAGTGGAGCTGGCTCCGGACGCCCAGCCTAAAACTGCATTCACCATTGGGCAGGGGCTATGGCAATTCCGTGTTATGCCGTTTGGGCTCTGCAACGCACCGGCCACCTTTGAGCGGCTGATGGAGCGGGTCCTGAGCCACATCCCCAAGCAGCACTGCATCGTCTATCTGGACGATCTCCTCGTCCACGCCGGTTACTTCGAGGGGGCCCTTCGCCACCTGCGGGAAGTCTTCGCCGCCATTTGTTGTCGCCAGTTGTTTCGGAGGGAAACCACATTCCTGGGGCACGTAGTGAGCGCTGACGGCGTAGCCACCGACCCGGCCAAGATTGCTGCTGTCCGCGACTGGCCGCCCCCCACCAACATCAGCGACCTGCAAAGCTTCCTGGGCCTTGCCTCCTACTACCGCAGGTACGTGCAGGACTTCGCCACCATCGCCAGGCCGCTCCACCATCTGACTGACCGCGGCCAGCCGTACGTCTGGGATGACCCCTGCGCCCAGGCTTTTAACGTCCTCCAAACTGCCCTCATCACGGCTCCTGTGCTGGCATGCCCCGACACAAACCGGCCCTTCATCCTTGACACGGATGCCAGCAATGTGGGCGTCGGTGCCGTCCTGTCTCAGCCAATCGACAGCGGAGAGCAAGTGATCGCATATTATGGCCACGCTCTGAATAAAGCAGAGCGGAATTACTGCGTCACATGCCGAAAGACCACGCTTCGCTCACCTGGCTGTTGAACTTTAAAAACCCTGAGGGCCAGGTGGCCCGCTGGCTGAAAACATTACAGGGGTACGATTTTGAACTGCGGCACCGCCCGGGGCAGCGGCCGGCTGTGAGCAATGTCCCCGGCAGGAGGCCCGGGCCCAGTTGGCCCCAATGGTGGCCACCCTGTGAACTGTTGATGGGGAGGCCGGTTGCCTTCCCCTCTCCCCAGTCCAGGTCCAGGAGGAGCAGGAGCGCGACGCGGCGCTCACCCAGGTGAGGAGCTGGCTGGTGGCCGGAAAGCGGCCGGACGTGGCCGCCCTGGACACTGAGACAAGGGCGTACCACTCTCAGTGGGCCGGCCTTGACGTGCGGGACAGCGTCCTCTATCGGTGTTGGCGGGCCCCTGGCCGAAGGGCCGACCTATTGCAGCTGCTGATGCCCTCCAGACTCAAGTCCTGCAGTTAGTGCACGGAGCCACGGGGGCAGGGCACTTCGGAAACAACAAGACCCTTCACCGCCTCAGGGGGCGGTTCTACTGGCCAGGCTGCCGGCAGGACATGGATGTCTACGTCAACTGCTGCGACTCCTGCACAGCCCAGAAGGGGCCCATTTTACAGCAGTACTTGGTGGGGTCTCCGATGGAACGAATCGGTGTGGACATCCTCGGCCCATTCCCCGTCACTGATTCCGGACTACGTCCTCGTGACCATGGATTATTTCACCAAGTGGCCCGAGGCGTATGCAGTGCCGGATCAGAGCGCCAGCACAACGGCAGGGAGACTGGTCGAGGAAATGTTCTGCCGGTTCGGAGCCCCCGCCGAGTTACACAGCGACCAGGGGCAGAACTTCCTGGGTCCCGGGTCTTTGGTGAGGTGTGTAAGCACCTGGGGGTGCACAAGACCAGGACTACGCCCCTTCACCCCCAGAGCGACGGCCTGGTCGAACGGTTTAATAGGATATTAGCCACACAACTCGCCATATTGACCAGCCAGCACCAGCGGGACTGGGACTGCCATCTGCCCCTGGTCCTGTGGGTGTACCGCACCGCCGTGCAGGAGTTGAGCCACTGCACGCCGGCCAGCCTCCTGTTCGGGCGAGAACTCAGGACCCCAGTGAACCTGGTGTTCGGACCCCCCAGAGCCTGAAGTGGAGGGCGGGCCCGAGGTTGACTACCTCCGCCGGCTGCAGGAGCACTTGAGAGTGGTCCACAATTTTACCCGCCAGGCCCAGGCCGGGTCGGGGGTAAAGCAGAAGCGGGCCTACAACACCCAGCATATGACAGTGTCCAAGTGTTCGCACCCGGCGACCGGGTGTGGATCTTCTGCCCCTCCCGGACAAAAGGGGTGTCCCCCAAGCTGCGGAGCTGTTGGCGCGGGCCTGGTGAGGTCCTGCAGCAGCTCAGCGAAGTCGTGTATCGGGTGCGCATGCCCTGCACCAAGATCGGCTGGCCCCATACCGACCCCTGGCACAGCCCGCTGCCGAGGCGGCAGGTGAGTCACCCAGACCCCTTTCCCCCAGAGACTCTCTCAGAGCGCCTGGGGGAGGCCGGAGGCGAACCCCGCGGCGGCGGCGTGCGCCGCCACATTTAAATGACTATGTGCTGGACAGTGGGGTCGCTGGGGATGGCTGAACCCCTTGCAAGGGGGTTATGTAGCGATCCGGCGAGACGGAGGATCGCTAGACAGAAGCCACTCCTGAGTGAAAGGCATATGACAGCCCACCTGGAGTTTGCCAAATGGCACTTAAAGGACTCTAAGAGCATCAGGAAAAAGATTATCTGGTCCGATGAGACACAAATTGAACCTTTTGACCTGAATGCCATACGCTACCATAAAGGCCTGATTGATGGAGTGCTGCAGAGATGTTTGTCCTTCTACCAGGTTCTCCCATCACTGCAGAGGAACTCTGAAGCTCTCTTAGAGTGGCCATTGGGTTCTTGGTCACCTCCCTGACCAAGGCCCTTCTTGCCCAGTTACTGAGTTTGGCTAGACGGCCAGATCTAAGAAGAGTCATGGTGGTTCCAAACTTCTTCCATTTCACAATGATGGAGCCCACTGTTCTCCTGGGGACTTTCAATGCTTTAGCAATGTTTTTATACCCTTCCCCAGATCTATGCCTCAGCATAATTCTATCTCGGAGGTCTATGGAGAGTTCCTAGGACTTCATGGCTTGGTTTTTACTCTGACATACACTGTGAACTGTAGGACCTTATATAGACATGTGTGTGCCTGTCTAAAGCATGTACAATCAATTGAATTTGCCACAGGTGGACAAAAGGAACAGGATGCATCTGAGCTCAATTTCGAGTGTCATAGCAAAGGGTCTGCATACTTATGTAAATGTGATATTTCAGTTTTTTATTTGTAATACATTTACAAAACTTTCTAAAAACCTGTTTTTGCTTTGTCATTATAGGGTATTGTGTGTAGATTGGTGAGGAAAAAAAGAAAAAAAGAATTTAATCAATTTTAGAATAAGGCTGTAACAACAAAATGTGGAAAAAGTGAAGGGGTCTGAATACTTTCTGCATGCACTGTATAGTGCCCTTTGGTACTGACAGACTGCTAAAGAAAACAGAAAAAGGTAGCGACTGTGGGAAAAAAGTATTCAAAATATGCAGAGTGAATAGCAGTTAGTTGATGTCATAAATGTTAATTTTTTTGCGATTGTGTGAAGATTAAGTTATGTCCTTTGAAACATTGTGACATCAGCGAGTCCTGAATTCTTACCAGTGGCGTCTGCCGGTATGTGTGAGCTGGTCGCAGGCTCCACTCCCGTATCTGTTCACACAATAACAGTTGTATTATGCTACATCACTGTCAGCATTACCCTCAGAGCTTGCCTCTAAAGCATGCCTGTCAAGAGGCACAGTTTGGAAAGATTCTGTGATATAGAGAAACCGCATGATGGTTCAAGTTGAAGAAGAAGGAGAAGGAAAATTCCCACCACAAGCAAGCCACAACACAGTTATTCTGAAAATAAAATGAGGATGCTCTGTACAGCCTACAATGTCATGTGATTTTTGCAGTTTTGCAATCTTGTATGGGAGACACATCCCCATAAGAAAAAAAAATAGAATAATGGGTAAAACCTAAGAATACTGCACGATAGATATTTGATGATAGTATTTGAATATTATATTGATAGATCTTTTGTGCATGTATTTCTGTCCCTTTTACTTTCATGTATGAAGTATAATGATAACAATG
Organism: Aldrovandia affinis; assembly: GCA_029706075.1. NCBI lineage: Eukaryota > Metazoa > Chordata > Actinopteri > Notacanthiformes > Halosauridae > Aldrovandia > Aldrovandia affinis. Next base: position 1,295,408 of record JAINUG010000222.1, read on the forward strand.
GTAACCCATGTGGCCAATGCAACCCCCCTTCTCCTGCAATAACAAGTTTTTACCATAATTGTGTAAATAAAATGCTAGTCAGGGTAGTTTATCTAACAAAGTAGACAATGATAAAAAACTGAAAAAGAGACTCATTAACATACATACATTAGAGGAATGATATGACTGTACGGTATATAACCCAGAAGTATTTAACTAGATGTCGTAGCTCCCGAGTGACTCAGTTAGTAAAAGGTGCAATCCAGCAGTACAGGCTGTGGTCTACGCCTTAGCAGTTTTGGGCCATGGCTATGTCATAAGGACTCTGACCTGGAGTTTGTGGTGTAAGGACAAAGCTGTCTTTTTTTGCCAAATCCTTTGCCAAGATGTGTTTAATTTGTTCAGGGTTCCTCAGACTGCCTCTGCATGGCCACAGGCTATCAGTTATCATAAATAAATATTATATTATTACTGAGAGATGTGCCTTTCCTAAGATCTGTTTTTTTTTTTTCTGATGTAAAACTTATCAGTTTAGCCATTCACCTCAAAAGTTTCCAAACAGTGCTTGTACAATGTAAAACGTATGGACCGGAAAGAAGGTTGACTCACCAATTGCATCTGTCTGAGGGATGATGGTGTGAGTTTCTACTCCGCCTGTTACAACTGACAAGACAGATCACCGTCACACACACGTGCGCTCCACAGAGAAGACATGACATTCTGGAATACCTATACTCTGTGCTGCATGGCACGACAGGGAATCCCTGCCAGTATCCACATGCAGCTCATTTCACTGAATAGCCAAATGTATTAATTCACCATGGCATTTCTTGCTTTAACAACATGCTAAAGTACAAGCGCATCAGTCTTGCAGCCCCTGCAACAGCAATATTAAAGGAATCACATAATGTCTGCTGAACGCACCTGTGAAATTGAGCTGTGAATCAATGCCATGATGGTTAACTAAAGGGTAAGAGAGTTGGCACACAGACGAGTGATGGATAGCATTTTGGAACACCTTAAGATATTATTTCCTTGTTCAGTATGCTTTATGGCAGTGGAAACCCTGTGACTTTCCATTGCTGCATTTTTCTATATTTAATATAGCCAAGCATGGAACGCCAAGAAGATTTTTACATGATCATTTTTTCCACATTAGAAGTCTGATATGATATAGTTGTTAACCAGCCAAAATATTAAACATACACACATTTAAGTCCATTTTTCCAAACATAGTGCAAACAAAAGTCAAGAAAGCAGGAGCCTATACATACTCAAGTCTTTTTCTTGTTCTATTTCTGTGTATATACATATATAAACACACATACATGGCCTCCCAGGTGGTCTAGTGGTTACAACGTTCGACGCTGGCCACTGCGACTGGGGTTCGATGCCACTAGGGGGCGGCAAATGGCTGTCCGCCCCAGGGAGGGAGGAGGGAAGCCGACATGAGTTTGATGCGTATAGGAGTGGCTCTGGAGTACCAGAGTTACGGTCAATGGCTTGGCAAGTGCCGTCTCGGAGGAGACAATACTTTGCCTTTGTCACTGCCGGTCATAGGGCTACAGCAGCAAACTCACAATACGAGAGGGGGATTGACATGAAAAATAGAGGGTGTAATTGGCTACTAAATTGGTAGAAACAAATACTTAAATAAACACACATACATATACAGGCAGTGGATAAAAAAGGACACACCAATGTAAATTCACCTACTACAGCGTTGGATCACCACGTTTGGGCAGTACAGCCTGAATGCACTGTGGCATAGTGTACCTGAATCTGGAATTCTGCAGGAAGATGAGACTCTTCAACGAGAGTCAATCAACTAATCCCTTAGTTGATGGAAGTGAAAAATGCAGTCTCAGCCGTCGTTTCAGAATATCCCATAGAAAATGATCCCACCTTTAGACACTGTTGCTTGTGAAACATCAACAGGTTGAGTTGTTTTGGTCATTGAAGTGTCCACCAAACACACATAGGGTAATGTATATTTTTATACATGACCCTATGCATGCTGGGATATTATTTGCTTAAGTAATGGTTAGCCACACCACAGGCGTTTCCATTTTGTGTGCACTACCTGTACATACACCGATCAGCCACAACATTAAAACCACTGACAGGTGAAGTGAATAACATTGATCATCTCGTTACAATGGCACCTGTCAAGGGGTGGGATATATTATTCAGCAAGTGAACAGTCAGTTCTTGAAGTTGATGTGTTGGAAACAGGAAAAATGGGCAAGCGTAAGGATCTGAGTGACTTTGACAAGGGCCAAATTGTGATGGCTAGACGACTGGGTCAGAGCATCTCCAAAACGGCAGGTCTTGTGGGGTGTTCCCGGTATGCAGTGGTTAGTACCTACCAAAAGTGGTCCAAGGAAGGACAACCGGTGAACCGGCGACAGGGTCATCGGCGCCCAAGGCTCATTGATGCGCGTGGGGAGCGAAGGCTAGCCCGTCTGGTCCGATCCCACAGAAGAGCTACTGTAGCACAAATTGCTGAAAAAGTTAATGCTGGCTATGATAGAAAGGTGTCAGAGCACACAGTGCATCGCAGCTTGCTGTATGGGGCTGCGGAGTGCCCATGCTGACCCCTGTCCACCACCGAAAGCGCCTACAATGGGCACATGAGCGTCAGAACTGGACCATGGAGCAATGGAAGAAGGTGGGCTGGTCTGATGAATCACATTTTCTTTTACATCATGTGGATGGCCAGGTGCATGTGTGTCGTTTACCTGGGGAAGAGATGACACCAGGATGCACTATGGGAAGAAGGCAAGCCGGCGGAGACAGTGTGATTCTCTGGGCAATGTTCTGCCTTGGGTCCTGGCATTCATGTGGATGTTACTTTGACATGTACCACCTACCTAAACATTGTTGCAGACCAAGTACACCCCTTCATGGCAACGGTATTCCCTGATGGCAGTGGCCTCTTTCAGCAGGATAATGCACCCTGCTACACTGCAAAAATTGTTCAAGGTGTTGACTTGGCCTCCAAATTCCCCAGATCTCAATCCAATCAAACATCTGTGGGATGTGCTGGACCAACAAGTCCGATCCATGGAGGCATCACCTCGCAACTTACAGAACATAAAGGATCTGCTGCTAATGTCTTGGTGCCAGATACCACAGGACACCTTCAGAGGTCTTGTGGAGTCCATGCCTCAACGGTTCAGAGCTGTTTTGGTGGCACGAGGGGGACCTACACAATATTAGGCAGGTGGTTTTAATGTTGTGGCTGATTGGTGTATATACATACATATACATACAGTACGTATACATACAAGATGAAACTGAAAGATATGTTGCTTGTAACAATTTAAATAATGAAAGAATGCTATCATAATTCTGTTTTAGGTGGATTACATAATTACCCTGGGGTAACGCTTCTGTAGTGATGACTTGCTGGTCTGATGAACCTAGTCAGGAGAAGAAATGACATCATGCATTACTTTGTAGAAGTAGTATGTCATTTATGAATATATGACCCATTACTAGATAAGTAGCAGTATTGTATAAATATAAATATGGGGCTTTGATCTATATATATATATATATTGTCACGCTCTATAATTTATGTAATCTTTTCCCCTTCTCTTTCCCAAATTGGAATACCCAATCATATTCTAAGCCACACTTGCTGTAACCTCCTCTGTCAATTTGGTGAAGCACGCACTCTCTTCCAAAACATGTGATGTCAGTCGCTGCTTCTTTTCACGCTGCAGATCACAAGTTAAGCTTGCACAGAAATTAGTCGGCAGAATACACTTCATGTGCAGCTTAATACCAGCAGATTATGGGCGCTCGATAGCCCAGCGGGGGCCACTGGTGTGCAATGAGACACAGACAACCTTGTGTGAGGCAGCAACAATTGGCTGCCACCAATGATGCTTTGCCCCATGGGGCTGCTGGCCACGGTCGGCACTGGCACTGTCTGAATTCGATATCAGACTGTGGTGCTCATCCACACATTGGAATAGGGCCTTAACAGGATGAGCCGCCTAGCAGCCCCAGATTTATGTCATCTTTAATTGACTTGCAAAGAGGGAATGGTTGTGATTCCTGATGTAATGTAATCACAGCTCTTTGCATTGCAGGATTACTTGAATTCTGATTCTGACTTTGCTTTTCTTGTTGCATATCTACAAGCTTTTAACTTTGTGTTCTCTGTTCCATCACCAATAGGCATTTCTCTGAACATTTTATGGCCATTTCAAATGTGCAGTTTCGGGAATAAATTAAATGTACCTTACCTGTCACGTCATTGTGCGTGTCAGTGACTAGTTGGCTCCCTGTTGACATAAGACAGTCAATAAATAAATGCACATTATCAACCGAATAAGTATAGAAATGTATTTTTGTTTCATAAAATAAAATATACCTGTTTGGTGCATCTCTGCCACTAGTCCTTGGCGGCCATTTCCTGAAACAAAAACACCTTCAAGGGCAACTGTACTTGAAAAGACAAAATAATGCTACAATCCCAAAGTGATCCAATAGTTTTTCTCAATGTTGCTTCCCATTTAGGAGGCCTTCCGAGTGGCTCAGTCAATAAAGGCATTTGCCAAAAGTGCAAATAAAGGCTGAGGCAATAGCTTAAATGATGATAGATTACGCTCATTACAGTGAAGGTAGGGCAAGGCTCACCTCAACCACCACCAGTGTTTAGACCCAGTGGGTCATCCACAGCAGCCATTTAGCACCAGAATGCTCACCACACATCAGCTGAGATGGAGAGGGAGGGATTATGAAGGTAATTAATTTGGGTGAGGATTAGATGGCCAGATTCAGAAAGCCAGAAGTTGGGAATTTGGCTAGGACACAGGAAACCCCTTGCTCTTTTCAATAAGTGTCATGGGGTATTTAATGACCACAATGCCCCAGGACCTTGGTTTAATGGTTTATCCAAAATACATCTCCTACAGCACAGTGTCCCTGAAACTTGGATTTCGCCTGAGGTCTTCCATCCCGAAGGTCTCCCAGGTACCAACCAAGCCCAGCCCTGTTTAGCTTCAGCAATCACCTATGAGTAAGATACAGGGTGGAATGGCTGCTGAATCTGGGTTGTGTTGGGCTTAAGTAGGTTGGGGTCCTTCAGATTAATGCTGCATCAACACCCCACAGGTACTTTCCAGTTTCCAAAGGTTACCAGTTGTCAGTGAGAGAAGCATCTCTCCTTCTAGCCAGCTCTCCTTTCGTATGCTATGTGGGTTGCGGTGTGTAAAATAGTCACTGGCTTGCAGGCCCACCTCAGCTACAGTGCTCCCTGCGCAGGTGCAAGTACAGTTGCAGAGCGGTGACATGAGGCCATAGGTCAGGGCATTATCTCCCCCGTATTTGAGATCTGAATGAAAGGGTCCTGACCAGTCGGCATACTGTATGTCATCAAATAGGGTGAGGTTTGGGTGGAACCAGGTGAAAGTATGATGTTGAAAGCTTGAAAACTGACCATTGCAGGTATGCAGATAAAGTGGTGTCAGTCTTCTCTTTTATTAAAAATTATAATAATTCCAATCCTATTGGTTGACATGGGGTTATTTGTGAAATCAGAAAACCCAGCTTGTTTTAATACACCAATGACAGCTTGCCAAAAGTCACCGCCTGTAAGTGGCATCGCTACGTAGGGGTGGCGCGCTCTCATTGTTTACTAGCCAGCAAATGTAGCTAGCTACAAAATTTCAGACATGATGGACAGTAATAGGTGTTAGCTAAAATGGTTAAAAAAAACCTCACTGTTGTGCCTGGATGTCAAAAATAAATTTGTCATTTTTTTACCAAAAAAGAAAAGGAGCAAGAGCAATGGCTACAATTTATAAAGGTTTGGCGCACTCTCACGTCTTCTATTTCAAAAGCACAGGATAAGGCAAGCTTGTGAATATTACCTCCCCGCCCACTCAGCCTGCTCATAGTCAGAGAAGAGATATAAAGTATATATCTCCAATTCTGAGCATTGTCATCTGGGGAAAAAAGTATTAAGGATGATTGTTTTTGGCACACTCTAAGGTAATTCACATGTCAAATACAATGACTGTGCAGAACCAGAAGGGATAATAGAATTTGCCTTCAACAATTATTACAATTATTTATTTATTTGTTTGTTTGTTTATTTATCTGTTATCTGTAGGGTAAAATGGAAAGCAACCTTATAAAGCACCGTTGGATCACAGAAAATATAGTTTCATGCTAGCCAAAAATACATGTGCTCTTTCAACAATAATGTACATTGAATCATATTGGTTTTAATGACACAATACATTTGCTATGATGTGCTATGGTGCTTTTTAAATGCAGGTTGAAAACTACATTACTAACTGTAATCATAGATAACAATATCACAATTTGGTAAGTACCTTGAAAACACTGAAATACTGAGACAAAACCACTGCTTACCATTAGTATCTGCAGAGCCAGTACTGGACGCATCAACAGCACCTTCTGAAATACATGCACAATTGTGTTTTCGCCCCCCTTTTTATATCTGATCTTAAATAATTGTCATATTTTTCTGTTGGTTTCTGATGTTTGGGTTTGATATGAACTTACCTGGATAATCTATGTGGGAATGGTCGCTATGTGACATCATATCCGACAGTAATGCTATGTCTGAAAAGAATAACTGAAAATGAAGGTTTCCCATGCCATCTGATTCTCAACACTTCAACCCTTAAAATACAACATGGTAAAAGACAACAATGACCAATCAACCACTTTTATCTACACCAACAACCAATTAACCACTCTTTTCAAAGCCCACAACTAATCAGCTGCTTTTACCCTCAAAGGCTTTGTACCCTTTGTACTTAAATCACTCACAAAAACATATTTTCTTTTCAATACCTGAACATTAACTTCTACATTCTCTCAAAAATAATGTACATTTTCAAAACAAACATAATTTAACTTAAATTAAAATCAAGTATAAAAAAGTATACGTACATAGATTATCAGAGCATATCGGTCCCATAAATACGTTTTTTTAATTTTGTCAATTGTATAGCTACAAGTGTTCACAGCCAGATATTGCCCAAAATATCTGTAAAAATGATTAATCGGTCGAGTCAAGTTCTAGTCCTACATATCCATGTAACCTGTACTTGTTTTTTTTTTTTAAACAGGACAATGTGAACAAATAAATTCTCACCATATATTGACTTACCTGTTGTGTCTGAAATAAAGCTAATAGGAACATCGTGATTCCCAGCACCTATTGTGGATATGCAAGAGACAAATTTGGCACATGTTGGTTGTGTTGCTTTGTACATCTCCTCAAGCATAATGCCCCACACTTTTCACTGACCAGTTGGGCTTTGGGTAGATTATGCACCAAAACAACCTATCTTGCCTATTGTGTGCTGAGGCTCATATCTGTGGCTAGTGCTCAGGGCCTTATCTATGAACACAGATAGGAGCATGGTCCTCCTCACCTGTTTCACCTGGGGCGTGTGAATGGTCACCAAAGGCACCGGTGTCGCTCCCACCTGGTGACACAGAGACAAGAGCACTCTCTATTTGGTTCAGTAGTTTTAGCACACAATTAATCGGCTACAAACCAAATAATGTACTCCAATGGCAGCGGTTTAACATGTATGTTTAAACATAAAAAAGCATTGCAACAGAATATTGTCAGAGTCTATTTTAAATAACTATAATATTTGTTTTATATGCTTGTGTAAGTCTGTTTTTAATGTGTTTTAGTGTCTGTATGCTGCTATAGACAAACTAATTTTGCTGCAGGGATTAATAAAGTATAATCTATCTAATAGCATCTATCTATCTAATAATATTTGATACATATTAGGCTTGGACGATATACCGTTAATATAGTTAACCGCGGTATTACAATTTCCTCACGGTATGCTCCTCAAAACCGTCAAAATTTTGCCTATATTAAATTAAACTGGGATTATGAATGCCGTCTGTCAACTGAAAATGCTCAACAGCGCCACTACTGCTTCTGTGGTCGGAGAAAAAAAAATTGGAGCAGTGCACCGTTGGAGCGCGTTTTTAGTAAAGCGGTCAACGTCTCTGTTCCGCAAGGCTCACAACTCAAGCCCAATAAAATGAATATGCTGCATGGTTAGATGTTTATGTAAGACTTTTTGTGCTGGCTATAGCTTGGAATAACTAGCGTATCATAATGAGTCATGCACTATGTTTGAAATATGCCTGCCTAACGTTAATAGTTTATTGGTATTTGTAGTTTAGCCTCGGTTAATGGCTAAGAATGTGGAGTAGATTAATGTAAAGAAAACAGTGTAAAGAAATAAGGAAAATAGCACTGTAGGATATATATAGTCTATAGTTACCATTTTGAGACATTATTCCGAAACAAAGTCTCAGCATAGTTTTTTCAAGATCATACCATTTTTTAATCATCGAATCATGAAGTTGTTAATATCCGTTATTTGACATAGAACATTTCAGTAAAGTCATTCATTTACGTTTGTGAATCAGTACGTTATTTAATCGTCTTTCTGGATTTAGCCTTTAACATTAAAATGTTTGCTCTTTTGACATTGCCATTTGAAGGCCTTAAGACAAAATTAAAAAGCTTGACATTATATTATTTTTGATAGGAATCATACATTTTGATTTTAAACCGTTGACCGGAGTTTTCTATGAGAACGGTATGACGGTTTGAGAAAACAGATATCGCCTGTCAGGAGGAAAAAGCCAGTGATGGATATTGTAAGTTGAGATGCCTTTATTATCACCTAGAGGAACGAGATTGCGATTGTACATCAGCTATCTTTACATCTATTTTTATCAACAAATAATCGCGTAATGTCATATATTGAAATGAAATGGCTTTAGACTGATAAAAAAAAAAAAAAATAAAAAACAGATATTATATTGAATGTTTAATGGCTCAAATTGGTTGCTGCATTCTTTGTGATAGCTTGTTTTTATCTCATGAAAAGATTAATGTTCTGCCCAATGATTTTTTTACTGAGACATTAGCACAAAGAAATGTGAAATGTGTCAATACTAACAGTGTCACAGTAGTTTACTCTATTATGAAAAGATATTAGAAATGTTCAAAAATAAACTGTAAATAAATGTTCACTAGGGAGAGATGTACACATTACAGACTTGTTGAGTCCACAGAGGGGTGGTCAAATACTGAGGGGTCAGCTGGAACTACAAACAGAGACATCAGAATCAGGGAAATGGCAGAGATGAAATTCTATTGCAGAACACTAATGATGATACAAAACACATTCTCCATAACCCACAGTTTAAATATTTTTGTCTACCTGCAGAATCTGTTTGCATTCCACTCATGTATCCAGGACTCAGGGCTGAGAAAACAAAAGAAATCAGACAGAAAATAACAAAGACCGAAGGATCTTTTTCCATGAACCCATTCACAAGTTCAGAGTTTAGCATTACTCGAGATGCAATAACTGACCATGTTTACTTTGGTGAAATTTGCTTAAGAAAGACTAATAGGATGCTGAATCGCATTTCAGTTCTATCTTTAGGTCATTAATTCATTTTGCTTTCCTCCAGCCTCAACCTTTTTTTTAAAACAATAATTCAATTTTTCTCTCCCAGAGCTCCCCTCCACTTTGTCTAAGGTTGAGCGCAGAGCGGTTTACCCTGGCTTTGGCAGACATCTCTAAATACTGAACAATCTCTGAACACATCTAGTGGAAAAGAACATGGATGGATGTCAGGCACAAAGGCCAATGCAATGATGTAAGCATGCCATTCAGGGCCCCTTTCAGTGCTGGGAGCATGTTGTTTTCAGGGTCATGTGGGTTCTCTGGTATCCACTGCACAGCACTGCTGATTATAATGGGTCCTAGAGGGAACCACTGACCTCCACCGTCTGTGGAAGTACTGCTCCCAGACAAATCCCCTAGAAAAAGAGTCCGCACAGAAAGCACACCATGAGTCTCAAAGTAAACATCAATTTGATCCAATTTATAAGCGCAGGAGTGCAAAAATCATATGCTAGGCGCAGGGGCAGCAAGGAACACATGGCTCCGATGATGTCTTTGAGCAGGAGGCGGTTGTACATTTTCTCAGATGCACCGAAATCCTGCTCGCTGTTACAAGTCTGAAAACATTCTCCAAGGTGTGGTAGAGTAAGTAAAGCCTGAGAGAGACGACACATGCTAGAGAGGCAGGGAGATTTATTGGGCCTATCGGGGAACACTGTGCCAGCAGTACCTGGGGCGTCTGGATGCGAACCGCTACTGGAGGACAGTCCTGGATCCGATCCAAGATCTGGAATTACAGCAAAGACCAGTGAGAAATTTCAACCTGATTTAAACCATTTTTCCTTGAATAAATTACTTGGGGGAGCAGACGTACTACATTTTATTTGACAAAAATACTAACTTGATTATTCAGTTTGTGGTTGGTTTGTGCATATGCATCTAATTACCCTGATAAATTAAAAAAAGTATATATTTATTTTCTTATTTTACTTCTAAGCATTTAGCTGTATATATTGAAGTCTACAGAAAACATGCCATGTGGAAGTTTACAGGTAACTACCAAAATAAAGGTAACGCCTGAGTAAATAAGGGATCGTTTAAACAGGTGCAGTACCACAAATGTCCGTCGGGGGGTGCCATAGCCAGTACTGGAAGATAGGCCTGGCCCTCCCCTTTCCAAAGTGTTGCCATTATTTTGGCAAGTACCTGTATGTATACTGTAAATATTTAATGTCAACCTTGTATGGTCTGGTTTATAGGACCATAGAAGAAAAAAAGTTTAGTGACACTTAGAAACACTCACTTGTTGAAGCTATCTGTGTAATGGTTCCTGTGTGATCTGGAATTAATTGTAAAAATGTATAATTATTTTGATGTAATAACTTGACAAACTTAAATCCATTGAATCATAACCCTTATGTATTTTTTTATTAAAGTGGCATCTGCAGAATATCATTAATAACATACCAGAGTTACAATAAATATCAGGCTTAGGTTGAATGTTTGAAACAATATTAATGCATGGTACAAGATGGTACAGCATACAAGATATGTCAATACTGACACAAAAGGGCTCATTTAATCTACCACAAAGTGTTTTGTCATAGTAATGTCACCAAAATTATACATTTAAAGCAGTGTGTACGTGTTACATGCACATCAAATTAGTATTCTATCTCAATTGTTAGGGTACATTTATGAGACGTTTATATGTATTCACCTTTCTGGGAGTTTTAAAAGCAATAAAAATCAGTGGAAGAAGACATATGAAGTCAGACTTCAGGAATATAATGTTAACATTAATGTTTTCCTATATTAAATTCTTTAAATGACTCACTCACCTCAAATGGGGCAGGGGGGTTGTATGCTAGACTTGACATAATGTATCAATGCAATTATGTGATTAAAATCAACAAAATGCAAATCAATTAATCCCAGGAAATAATATAATCAATTCTGTCCATGATGACTATGACACTGGATCACACTGGTGACATCCTGGCAATCACACGAAAGTCCATTTAAATTCAGCTTCTCATGTTCTCTCAAGCAGTAATACCTTTTAGGTACTGCCACAGCTAAAAGTTTTCTGTGGATTAAATCAGCGTCTAATTGTAGAGTGTTATTCCAAAAGTCCACTTTTGGTCAAGGGGCTTGAGTGAGTTTTGGAAAAACACTTTTCAATTGTCTTTGGTAATAAATGATATATGCCAATTAATTAAGTATTTATTTCTAAAAAATAGTATTAAAAAAGAGTGCTCAGAGTGTGTGTGGCCCAGATAGTACCTAACACGTCTGTATGGGTATCAGATAGAGAGCACCGCCAAGCCTGGGCAGGACAAACCAGAGCTGATGTGGGTGTAGTAGTCTTACTGTACTGTGGGTGTTTAATATCGCAGTTTTGTGCAGTAATAAGGCAATTTAAAGCATTTGTATTTAAATGTACTAGATTTGTTAGCACAGGAAACTCACCTGTTAAGTCTATGTGGGGGTCAATGATGGAGTGGTCCACTAGGCCTGAAATGTATGGAGTCTGTTTCAGCTATTCACATCGTAATCTGGGTGCCATACAGTATTACGCTAATATGGGTGAGTGCTACTTCAGAACTTCACCTTTTCCCTGACTTGTGAAGTCCAAGTGATGCTGAACCAGACAGGAAAAAATGGTTCTTGGTTCTGAAGTGAACATATTTATTTGTGTCCTTCCAAATGTCAGTGAAAGGCGCTACTTATAACAATGCTTCATGGCTGGTTTGGCATATGGTAATCTCCCGTTTCATGTGTGTTAGTCTTAAAGCTATTGCCTAAAATTGTAGAATGGCAGGTTCAATGCATCCATGTTTGTTGTTTTATTCATAATTGAAATTTAATTGTGGTGCGTTCATCTACATTTCTTATTACTACCCAACTGACTAACATTAACTAGCTATAATCCAGCTGGCTAGTTATCATGCTCAAGTCACCCAGCCCACAGGTTTATGTAGAAAGAAAATGAATATTATGCATTATTTTCCTAATTTGTTTGTATTCTGTTGAATTAATTTGTATTCTGATTTTCCCATATCTCTGTCAGCTCAGGAGACCACAGACAAACATGTGCTCTCTTCCAAAGCGTGTGTAGCCAACCACTGCTCCTTTTCCCTCTGTAGCCCATCAGCTGAGCTGCACAGGCATTACATCAGAGGAGTACACTTCATGTGCTTGTTGCGCCAACAAACTGCTAGCGCTCAATCAACCAAAGGACTCACTCTTGCACGATGAGGCAGGAACAAGCCTGCTGATTGAAACCCGCCCCCTCTGTGTGATGTTATGCACAATTATTACAGGCCTGCTGTTGGCCTGTTGGCTGTTGGGGGCATCACTGCCCTCCTCTATTACTATTTTTTAAAATCTTAGAACAACTTTCCCTCCCAATTGTATTAGCTTGTCTGCTATTCACTACCTACATACCTACTACCTACCTCTATCCCAATAAGGTTAGCAAGCTGATTCAGAAGAAAACACTTGAGAATGGCTAGGCTACCATTGAACAATTATAGATCCTCAGTCTAATTCTCATACAGTCAGGATTCTGTCAAAGGCATTGTGATTCACAAGCAGTGTGTCTGTCATTGATATTTGGAAGAACTTGGTTTTGGTTTATCTTCATTTAAATGTATTTCACTGAAGAATACTTAATGTATTGGATGATACTGTAACATGGCCATGGATTAAATTTAGTTTATCCAACATTGATCAAATAGGAAATCCAAAGCTATTTGGTAAATCCTTTTCATTATTTAAAGGGAGGCTGCCATCAATGTGGGCTTTGATATGCATTTTTCATTTGTTTCTGAACTCTTCGGGTCTGTGGGGGCGGGGACTGCACTCTACCTGCTGAGTCAATGTGGACTGTGCCATCTGCGAGGTGATCTGTGCCTGTGGATGCAAGAGAGAAAAACATTGTTCAGGTCTTGAGCGACTCAAAGCTCTATCCCATCCAGTCACCATTCAGATCTTGAGCAACTCAAAGCTCTATCCTGTCCAGTCATTGTTCAGATCTTGAGCGACTCAAAGCTCTATCCTGTCCAGTCATTGTTCAGATCTTGAGCGACTCAAAGCTCTATCCTGTCCAGTCATTGTTCAGATCTTGAGCGACTCAAAGCTCTATCCTGTCCAGTCATCGGTCAGATCTTGAGAGACTCAAAGCTCTATCCTGTCCAGTCATGGCACTAAAGCCCTTGGTTTTCCTCACCTGCAAGTCCTTCAGGTGCTCTGCCCAATAGCAGTTTCTGCCCATTTCCTGAGGGAAAAGCACAGAATGACAGGATTCATGTCACTGACCTTTGGCAGTCTTTATTACCTTATTACTTTGTTGCCATTATATAGGAGGTAAAAAAAATAAAAGTGATTTTTTTTTCTTCTTACCGTTAGATTCAGTATCAGGTGCCTCGGAACCAGTTGCTTCTGAACCAATGGGAATGGACGAAACTTAATTTTGATAGATAATCTATATTGTCCATACAGAAAATGTAGAAGCTGGCTATGCACTTATTAATGGACTCTGATATTGATTCATTTGTTGCAACAGGTCATACCTCGAGCCTCGGCTTGAGAACCTGGGTCAAATGCACCTGGGTTGCCTACATTGAAGAAAAACATGAAGTAATGAACTGAGACATGTTTATAATTATCTTTGGCGTCACATTTATTCCAGTTCACATTTTTCACTTAAGAATATCATTTTAATTCTTTAACGTCTCTCACAGGAGAAAACTTAGCAAAAGCCCTAGCTATAGTGTGACATAGCAGTTTGTGAACTTGACTTATGAGTAGATGGAGGTAGTTTTGAATCCCTAGCGAGAAGCTTCATTTGAATTGCTTCTGTAAATGTGTTGTTACATACAGATCTGAGATAAATATAGTTTTATATACGTTTTGTGAAAAGTATGTATTACTTAAAATGTACCATTAAACCATTAAATACAACTATGGTTCTGTGTTGCTCAGTAGGTAGAGCACGGCACTGACAACACTTAGGTTGTGGGTTTATTTCCCATTGGGACCACATATACTGAAAAATGTATGCATTCACTACTGCAAGTCGCTTAGGATAAAAGCATCTGCTAAATGGCATATATTATATTACATATATCAAAAAGTAACTATTATAAAAATTTAAACCATCTCATCTTCAGCCGCTTATTCCTAGTTAGGGTCACGGGGGGGCTGGAGCCTATCCCAGCATGCATTGGGGCAAGAGGCAGGAATACACCCTGGACAGGTCGCCAATCCATCGCAGGGCATTACATACACCATTCACTCACACACACATACACATACCTATGGGCAATTTAGACTCTCCAATTAGCCTAACGTGCATGTCTTTGGACTATGGGAAGAAACCGGAGTACCCGGAGGAAACCCACGCGGACACGGGGAGAACATGCAAACTCCACACAGAAAGGCCCCCGGCCTGGATTCGAACCCGAGACCTTCTTGCTGTGAGGCGATAGTGCTATCCACTACTCATGCAGATAGGAACGATATGCATAGTTTCTATGACGCAGTGAAGACCATCTACGGCCCCAGAAACTGCTACCTGGCACCTGTTAGATCTGCTGACGGAACAACTCTCATCAAGGACCAGGCTCTGATAGTGGAGCGGTGGGCTGAGCATTTCAACACCCTGCTCAACCAGCCCACCCCTGTGGACCTAACTGTCCTTGCAGAGCTCCCTGAACACCCTACCTTGCCAGATCTCGACCTCCCTCCAACCTTCAAAGAAATCCTGCATGCAGTCAAAACCCTCAAAAACAATAAATCCCCTGGACCTGACAGCATCCCAGCTGATATCCTCAAGGATGGAGGCTACCTCTGTACACGGACACTGCATCTCTACATTTCAGAGGTGTGGAGACGAGAGTGTGTCCCGCAGCAGTGGAAAGATGCCAACATTGTGACCATCTACAAGAACAAAGGAGACAAATCCATCTGCTCCAATAGTAGGGGAATCTCTCTGTTGGCCATTGTTGGAAAGGTCTTAGCCAAGGTCATGCTCCGCAGACTCATCTCAGCAATAGCCGAACGGGTCACACCAGAGACGCAATGCGGTTTTCGAAAGGATAGGGGGACAGTCGACATGATCTTTGTAACACGCCAGCTCCAAGAGAAATGCCGGGAACAGCACAAGGACTTGTTCATAGCTTTCGTTGACCTCTCAAAGGCTTTTGACACAGTAAACAGAGACCTACTGTGGAAAGTCCTGAAGAAATTTGGGTGTCCACCCAAGTTTCTCACCATCCTCGGACAGTTCCATTCTGGGATGATGGCCCGAGTGGTAGTGGGGAGGCACAGCTCAGAGCCCTTTGGTGTGGAAACTGGAGTGAGGCAAGGCTGTGTACTGGCTCCAGTTCTCTTCAATATCTTCCTCGTCTGCGTTACATCACTGCTACGTGAGAAGATGGAGAAGCAGGCTGGAGTCACCATCAACTTCAGGCTTGATGGGAACCTGTTTAACATCAGGAGGCTACAGGCAACCACCAAGCTGACCTCGGAGACCATCATCGAGCTACAGTACGCTGATGACTGTGCCCTGGCTGCTCATACACCAGAGGCCCTGCAAAACATCCTAGCAGCAGCTGTAACGGCATACACCAGAATGGGACTGACTATCAACACCCAGAAAACAGAGGTACTCTGTCAGACCAGTGCTGGCCTCCCACAACACCCAATAACCCTCACAGCAGCAGGGCAACAGCTGCTCACTGTGCCCACCTTTAAATACCTGGGAAGCATTATGTCCGACACCTGCGAAATGGATGATGAGATCCAGAACCGCCTCAAACAAGCCTCAGCATCTTTTGGCCGTCTAAGGAGAAGGGTTTTTCAGAACAGCAACCTCAACCTCCACACCAAAGTGCTGGTATACAGAGCAGTATGCATCACTGCATTACTGTATGGATGTGAGGCATGGACTATCTACAGCCGTCATCTCAGAAGCCTGGAGACCTTCCATGTTAGATGTCTCCAGAAGATCCTTGGCATCACATGGCAGGACAGAGTGCCGCACACAGAGGTGCTGGAGAGGGCAGGCAGCTGCAGCGTGGAGTCCATCCTGACCCAACATCAACTCAGGTGGTTGGGGCATGTCATTCGAATGCCCAGCCACAGACTCCCACGTAAAATCCTCTACGGCCAGTTACATCTTGGCCAACGCAGTGCTGGTGGGCAGAAGAAGCGGTTCAAAGACCAAATGAAGACCACCCTGAAGAGATGCCGGATCAACCCCTCTTCACTGGAGGAACTTGCTTCCTGCCGAGACCTCTGGCGCTCTCACTCCTCACAGGGAGTGGAGTATATGGAGGAACAGCGCACACAACACTGTGCAGCAAAGCGTGCGAAGAGGCATGCTCGCAAAGCCACCCCTGCTCCCCCCAGCACCCCCTTCACATGCCTGGTCTGCAACCGCAGCTGTGGATCCAGGATCGGACTATTCAGCCACCAGAAGACTCACAAATAAGAGAAGATGGTCATCATCGAATCGATGGACAACCATAAGCAAAGTAAGCATCCACTGCACCACCGTGCCGCCTATTTAAACCATTCCATTTAAGTAATTAAATTTATGATTACCAATCCCAGAAAGTAACTCTTTTTAAAAACTATTTGAATACACATTCAAGAAACTCATTCAGGAAGGAAATAGTAGCTGTAATACATGTGGCTACTATAAAATTACATTTTAGCATGCAGCTGCTTAATTATTCTGAATTTAAAGGAAGTTTAAACTTCCTTTGAAGTTCCTTCATTTGGAATCCTCAACTGTCATGTAGTAATTGCAAGACTCATTAATTGTTTGTGATATATTGATTTGTATATTGCTTATTATTTATTGTGTTAGATTTGTTTTCAATACCTTCAAATAATATTTGATCTTGTGGGAACAATATTTGAATATTAACCCGTGGTTGGAATCAATTCCATTTCAATTGAGAAAATGAATTTAAATTAAATTCATGAATTGAAAAGTCCTCGTAATACATTATGGGCATTTTATAGTTCATGAATTGAATTTCAATTAATTTCCTGAATTGAAATCAATTGACCCCAAACCCTGATTAAAATAAACATGTCCTTTAGGTGAGCATATTTATTTGAATACTTCAACTATTTGAAAGAGTTGGCATTAACAAATACAATATAAAAAAACTATTTGTCCCAGGTCTGGTTATACAATAGGGTGAAATGTAATTGTATAAGACCATCTACTTATCAAAGAATGTATATAATGAATAATGGGTTCAACAAAATATTACCAACCACCAACAGCTTACCAGCAGAGCCTATGGGCGAGGTACTTTGGTGAAGATTTAACCCTTGAAAAAAAACATATAGTTTAATTAAGTCCTTTCTCACTAATTACAGCATATTGCTTGTATCAACTGGGAGAACAGTGAACACACTACATATATGGACTTTTCATGTGTTTTTTTTTCATTTCTTGTGCTCATTCATATTTGGGTAAATATTTGTATTTTTGTTATAATTATTTTCTTTCAGATGGTATTTTTTCTACTGAAGATAAATGGCTCATGGCTAATTTGCCAGATAAGAGGTTATACATAAAAAGTATATCCAATGTACAGAATGTTTGAGAGGATGTTGAAGTACTAGAAAAATTATGAAAATTGAAGACGAATAAGGCAGCAGGCACCGATGGCATATGTCCTTGAGTACTCTTGGAACTTGGGGAGATCACTGACAGATATTTTTATGCAATCCCTAAACACTGGAGAAATACCAGATGACTGGAAGCAAGGTAGTATGCCTTCAATATATAAGAATAGAGACTGTACTGACTCAGGGAACTATAGGCATTTTACATTACCTTTTACATTTACATTTGCATTACATAGGCCTATCTAATAATAAAGAGCAGGGAGTAGTAGTCTATCAGGATCTAAGCATTGTGTTGTAGCAGTGAAATAAACCAACATTATGCTGGGATATGAAACAAAATGTATTGAGCATAAATCAAAGGAGATTATATTGAGGTTATATAATGCCTTTGTCAGACCTAATTTAGAGTACTGTGTCCAGTAGTAGAAGCTCTTGTAAAAGTACAAAGAAGGGCAACTAAATTGGTACCTGGTATGAAAGGTAAACTTTACGAGGAAAGACTTAATACACTTGATTTGCTCAAGCTTAGCAAAAGGGGGGGGGCGGGGGGGGGGTTGATTGAGGTTTTTAAATTCATAGAAGGGATTAACAAAGTGAACTACCAAAGATTTTTTAAATTGAATTCGGTTAGTAGAACAAGAGCGTGCAGATGGAAGTTAGGTAAAGGTAAATACCACACTGATATCAAGCATTTTTTTACACAGAAAGTTTTCAATGCATGGAACAACTTGCCAGGTCATGTAGTGCAGGCAGAAATATTTGGGGTATTCAAAGCTTGGTGTAACACTGGATATTCGTTAGACTAGGAAATTATGAGCATAGAATAGGCTGAATGGCCTGTTCATCGTCATTATGTATTATGTAAGGCAAAAATGTGCAGTATGAGCTTTATTTCATTGTTAAAAATGAAAGGTTGTGTTGGCTAGGGCCCAATACCTGAAGGTTGTGGATGTACTTCTGAGATGATATCAGAGGAGCTTCCCATTTGAGTTCCCGAGTCTGAAGTAAACAGAATGAAATCAGAATGACCAAAGAACACCCAAAATATTTTGAGATTGTGAAGACATTATGTATACAGATTGTAAAATGCAGTATATTGCTATCGGAAAATGTATATCTTTTAGAATTTTCTGAATTTGTGTCAATGTCGCTCTTATCTAATTACATCTTATCTGTTTACATCTTTCAAAATAAATGATATCCTCTAACGAGTGTAAAGATCATACCATGAGAGATGCTTCCTGAGGGAGCATCTGCAGCACCTAATAAAATAGGAATTTCAAAATCAAGACTTGATTGAACGAGTGTAGTTGTAGTGATGTACAATTGGCATTGTTTACACTATGGACTCCACCAGCTGAGTCAAATAGTCCTTGTCCAGAGGAAACACTCTTGTGAAAGTAGATTGGGACAACCCTGCTGACTGAAGCCCTGCCTTCTGAGGCGATGCTATGGTCAATTATCGCCAGCCTGGGGCTACCGGCCACAGTTGGCAGTGGCATTGGTCAGGACTCAATACAAGACCATAGAGTGCATAACTACACTGAACCAGTGCTAGTGCTGAATGAACCCCAGCAGAAAGGCAGCCCCTTGGAAAGTAACATTTGTTTCATTTGTTTGTAACTCAGAGTTAAGAACAAGTATTTGTTGAATCCAAGGGAAACATTTTTTGTTGTTGTTGAGTAAATGAGAGTTATATAGTTGAGAAACAATGTAATCCATATGCTTTATAATGAACATGATAGGTCTGGAGAGTGATTACCTGGAGGATGCACGTGTGACGTTGAAATCCCATGATCCCCTGCACCTGCTAACAGTACTATATGCAGAAGCAGATATTCAAATTTAAGCTATAATATATGAATATTATATATATATATTTACAATGCACTAATTACTTACTATTTACTAGGTAAGTAAACAATTCCTATTAAATTAAAAGGGAATTCATTGGTAACAAATCAAAAATTAGATGAGTATTTACTAAGTAATGACATGTTTAGAAAGGGTAATATGATAATAAGTTCAAAGTAAGTGCTATATTAGGTGCCTGGTATTTCCTTTCTATTTTGTGATAACAGTAAGCAATAAGTAGTAGCCTACTCATTTAAAATAATTTCTATATATACCATACTTACTGAACGTAAGTTACCCTTTCTTAAAAATTACAAAGTAAACACTCATATTATTGGATTAGGTTTAACCATATGATTCCATATCCATATTTATCCATATTATTGAATATGGTTTCATAGGAATTATTAAAATAACAACCGGTTATTACTAAGTATTACTACATACAGTGGCGATTTTACTGTGGGTGCAGGGGGTGCAAATGCTGTTGGGATGAAAATATGACAATTTTCAAATCAATGTCAATAAACATTGAAAATAAAATGATTTCTGCCCATTGCACCCCTGTTTTAAAACCCTAAAATCTCCACTGACTACATACATCATACATACGCCTAGTCAATAGTAGGTAATTAGCGTCCCGCTACATAAAGTGCTACCATAGTATCAATATTTTCCAAAGAAATCACATGGTGAGAATTATAATGTTTTTATGCAAAAGTAAATGAAGCATTTTACCTGCAATACCCGTTTCCACACTGGACCCCATGGACGTTTCGGCACTGGGATCTGTTGCACAGATGCAATAAACAGGTTGAAACGGAAAAGGAACTTGTTGCTAAGTCAACTGTGGATGGAAAAGGCATAGCCAAGGACTGTTGGCCTTACTTACCATGAGAACTGGAATCTGAGGACTGGGCATGTGCATCTCCTCCCTGACCCCCTGCACATCAAAAACACATCTGGACTAACTGTACGGAAACACATTTATGTATAAGAAGAAAGACAACTGAAATGTATATAGGTAAAAACTGTATGTTTGTTTCTGTGTGTGTGCCAATAATAATAATGCATTCTTACAGCAAGCAGATGTTGCAGAATAAGTCAATCAATGAACAATAGTTAAGAAAAATAGTTAATTATTCTTTTACCATCAATTCCTCCTTCTGAAGCTGCACTACTGCTTGAAGCTGCCGGAAAACAGAGACTTTCACCACTAACATTTTACACTGCAGAGAATGATGATTTTAATGTGAAACATTTCTGGCTTGTAACGTCAGGCTAACTTACAGTCATAGCCAGTATGTGTAGGACTGTCCCCATTCACTTTGTGTCCTGAAAGAAAGAAAACGGAGTAAATTGGGGAAGAGTAGACCTAGCTACACTACCAAATTTAAACTGGGCTCATGACCAATTTAATGCTGATAATCTTGAATCAATGTAATCCCGAGTCTCTTTGTTTACAGCTTTTCTGGAGAAAAAAAAATCTATCTTGTGAGACAAAGTGAGTTTTTTTATATGTACAATTTAATTTGATATAAAGAGCAGTCCCCTCCCTTACCACTGAATGGATCACCTTCAATCGAAGTTTCATGTTGACTGGTCATACTTTTTTTTTTTTTTTTTTTTTTTTTCAGGATCAAGATTTATTACAAAACAAAAAGAGGCTTCCATTTCCTCTTGGTCGTACCTTGAAGAAAACCTGCCTATCAGTCTAGACAAGCTACTTTCACAGGCCATTAAACAAAACTCATGATGCAACCCCCTTCAGGAATTCATCCTGCAGGACAGGCAAATTTGCCATCAGATTTACTTACTTATTAACAGGGCTGTAGCAAATGCAGGCAAGTTGTATGAGGGGTCTGATAATGGATCAAATGATGTCTAATGTTGTAAGGTAGGTAAACTGTTCTGGTTCCAGTGGATACAGGCATTGTTTCCTAATGCCTGTATCGCTAACACAGTGCCGTCCAGAATTGCTCTCATGCACTAAAACTACTTAAGCTGCTTGTAACAACTGTGAGCGATAGTACTCTTTGTGGCCTCCTCAAGCTAAAAGCGGATTAGTTTTAACTTACCCGTGTCTTTTGGTGCCATAGTGCCTCTCTGTGATCCAGTTCCTTTAAATAGAAAATAAAAATCATTCTAAGTCTCCCTTTGACGAACCCAAATGCAGTTGAATTGTTTGCTCTGGCAGCATCCTGTTCGGAGAAGAAAAAACCCTTCACAGACTTTATCATATCTGTGCTTCAAAAACAACGGTAATCCATTTTTTTCAGAATTTAAAAAACCTTTCAGTTAAACAAGTGTTAAATTACATTTTTAGATTGTGTAGTAAATTTGTGTTTAATTCCAAGATATTAGATTTTTGTTTGAGACTTTTTTTGTTTTTGTTTTATGCATAATACTGTCAATTTAATATTCATGCTTACCGTCCGAAGGATGGGGAAACCAAAGCACTCGTGTTATCAAGGTTTGTTTTATTAAATCAATTTATTGTATCATCAATTTATTCAGTCAGTTATTTAAAACTAGAATATTGTGATTGAATATGTAATGCAGCCAATAGTGTATTCATTCATCATCACAATGCAGGGGGGTTTCACATAAGAAGGAGAAGATTTGGCTTGTTGCCAAGCAACACTTGGATTCTTTTCAGCAGGGTTCTTTTCAACCATGACCAATAACATTATAGTATTTTAAAGGGGTTGTTGTCCACAGCCATATTGATTTACCTGTAAGGAAGTAATCTTCCTTTTCCCTCATGTTCATGTACTGTCAGGCTGCACTTAAACATTGTATGCAATTTGCATTGAAGTCTTCCAATCATTAGTATGGTTTTGCCAACAAAGAAATTTCAAGAATGCAAATGCGAATGAGTTTCTTTTCCAGTCCAAGTCAGTTTTTTAGGTACATTATTGGACATATGTTAAATAATATCCAGATTTGTCAAAGGCACAACAATGCAACTGAGAGTGTTCTACACATTGGTGGCAAGTTCTTAACTTCTCACCCATATTCATATCCTGACTTTTCGAGTCATCGTCATCTGAAAAGAAAGGGAAATTGAAGCAGTTCATAAACAAACTGTTCACATCTTTCCTTCTTTTTGGAGACCATGTTTCACAAGTGCTTGGAAGCCTTCCGAAGTAGTGAACGTAAGTCCCTAATCTGACCACATGCCCCTGTTCTGTCTCTTTGAGTAAAGAATGTATTTGAGTCACCTTTTTTCTTTTTTTTGCTGCTTACACTTATTTTATTTTATGAATTTCAGTGCCTTCATAATGTTGTACAAAACCAAAAGAACTATGAGAAAAAAGTAAAATAACATCTCTATAACTTGTTATTCAAAGTTAAGGACAATTGCATTGCAGTTTAATTGAATTGAATAATGCCTGAGGGAATTATTGAGGCCTCAATTTGAGATTAATTTTTAACAACATGTTTTATATATTTTTTTCTTAATAATTATTATTAATGTGCTATTGAGACATGTTATAGAGAGTTAAGGCCAAACCAATTTGCTGGATGTTTAAATTGGACTATCATGCTGGTCTCAATAACAGGTTATCATTTGGTTTAATATCACTTATCATTCATGCATATTCCATGTGGATATCTGGAAGGGGCATATTCATATCAGCAATCATCTCTATGAAAGACAGGTCTGTTTTATGCCAGAGTTTGCATAAGTAGCATGTGACAATGCTATGAAAACAAACAATACATTTAAGATATGGTTTATGCTTCTGTATGTTTATTTATTCATGTTAAATTCTAATCCTGTTTTTGAAATATTAAGCTTAAGAAACCTAAAATGTTTATGGATGGGTTTTATGGTATTGAGTGACATAGAATTTGAATGGTATATGCAGTGAATCATTTTCAAAATAGATGCTGGTTTATCATAACAGTTCTTATCTGACCTTCGGTCTCCTCATTTGAATTGATTTGGTCCGAACATTTTTTTCACATATCCACCGAAATGCAAGACTGAAATACACATTTTTGGGCTTTGTCTTGCAAGCACTCTCCACATTGAACCAGATCTGAACATCAGGCTCCGGCTAGACATGTGTCAGTGTGTAGGAAAGCGCTTCCCCTACCGTCCTCCTCTTCGGAGAGCTCTTCTTCCCCATCTTCCACTTCCAGCTCGCTTTCATCTGGTTCCTTCTCTGAAAAAAAAAATCACAAATCATATTTTTTTGTTGGTTCGTTTGACCATCGTTTTTTAACATTTTCAGAAAATAACCAGGATGACCAACCCCCCCACCCAAGCTGCTCGGCACCCACTTGTCATTGTCCCAGGTTAAGGGACTCTGCTGGTCCCTAGACCAAGCCTGTCTATTCTTCACTGGGACACTGCTCAAAGGCCATAGCATTAAAACTCAGGCTTGACTTCTCCCTGGTTCAATTTTCCATGCCAAACATTTCTTTAATGTAAAATTAACTTTTTCTGAAAATGTCAGATGAATGGGTTATGTAAAGCAACTGCACATGTTTGTTAGAGTTGCAGCCTAAGAGCTCGAGCATCTGTTTCCCTGCAGTGCACAATGCAGAACTTCCACAGGCAGTGACCTTGACAGAATATTAAATGGCTAATTACTATATTAATCTCCATACATATCATACCTTCAACTGGAGCAGTTGAAACTGTGGTTGCCAAAAAGGCTACTGCTGAAAATATTAAAATGTTTCTGGGCGAAAAAGAAAACAGAAAAATGTGAGAAAATGACATGCACATGTTATATCTTGTATCTAATGGATGTATCTATGAATATAATAAATACTATGCTAATGAGTAATATAAATTATTTAAAGTACATTATTATTTTTTTACAATTATTATAATATACATTAATTAATTATACATTTTATCAGTATGCTTTAAAAAAAATGTGTGAATGTACTGTATATATCATACGCCTTTAAAGGACAGTAACCATAACACTAACATTGTGCAAATAATAATGCATGTGATATTTGTACATTACATTTACAGCTCTACTGTACCATCATAAACACCTGTCTGATCTTTATTCTGCATGGTCATGATACATTACTCATTTTCACTTCAAATTTAAAGCAAATAAAAATGCTAAATTGATATTTTCATGGTCAAAGTTTGGCAATGTGAAATTGCATGATTATTTTCGTTGCTATGTACATGACATAAGACAGCAAGAGTAACTCGAATTAAGCTATAGTGAACAACAATAATCTTCACAAGCAATTCAGCACAATTTAGAATGACATACTGCATACTCAGAATTACATGCAAATTGGTGGTAGTAATAATAATGAAACAAAAAACATTCATTCATCTAAGGTAAATATTTATAAGATGAAGCATAAAAAAATATACATTCATATCTATATATCAGTCACTACAGTCATCATGTGCAGCAAAATCAGACTTATTGAATTAAAAGCTCTATGAAGTTTTACAAGTTCCTTAGATCAATTACTCCTTGAGCATCTGGTATTTGCATTGGAAATTATGATTTTACTAATAAATATCTATCAACATCCTACTAGAATACCACACATAAAACAACTCAACCACTATTCAACAAAAGAATCCTCCAACAATTTATGCTCCAGTAATGTTCAAAAGTTTAATTTGCGTCCATGGTAAGCATACTAGCTAATATAATATAACTATAACACAATATCAATCAAAACAGTATTATTTATTGCCAAAAGCCTTTATTGAATAGGTTGAAGGCCTGACAAATTATCTCACATTTAACAAAAGCCTCTAACTCAGTCTCACCCAATGTCAGTATTTTGTATAAGGAAACCGAAATGCAATCCTTCCTCCCATTTAAACATCGCTGTGCCTGTTTTGTAAGCCCAAACAGCGAGTGTTGAGCGGGTAACCGATAACGCACCGTTCAGAGATTTCCCATTGTTCACTTACCGAGACAACATCTTATTTTTTGAAAGTAGGTGAAACAGGAGCAGACATAGAGCAGGGAACGTGCAAGCTTTTCTTCCTTATGCTTGGCTGGGCACCCCTATATGTTTTATACTCTTTCCGCCCCCCATCTTGAGAAGGGGCAGGGCTTGCATTATGAACCCCAGCCCATCCAAAAGAGTTACTCCCAGGACTACTTTAATTGAGACATTGAGACACGTGCATTTTTGGGGGATATTTTTTTCAAGTTCATACTGTTCAAAATTAGTGAAAACATATTTGTGACAAGAAATGTTGAAGTGTCCTGCGTTGAACCTCAGTCAGGTTGACCCTCCAGGTTCTCGCACCCTGTCTTCGCACTTGTGGGTGCGCTCAGAGCCCTCACACCCATCTATAGGTCCCGGATCACTGCTGGGATCAACAGTTGAGCCAAACTGCCAGTGGAGGGCACAGCAGCCTTCTTATGAAATGAAAAACATTCCTGAGGGAAAGCTTCTACCCACCCCGCTCTGGTTTCCTGCTTAGTGACAGATGCATGAGAAGAAACTGGTGGAGTGGAGTACCTGCTCTGACAGGGTGACACTGAGCTGGGTGGCAGGCCTCAGAGTGACCAGCAGGCCTATACAAAGCAGCTCTGCTACAATTCAAAATACTTGCTATTTGGAATAGTGCTTATGCCTATGCTTGTTCTCCTGTTACAATGCAGACAATAGAGGGCAAGAAAAACTATTTTATTATACTTCCCTTGTCCTGTAGTCACCCTATACATGCTTATACAGCACCAGGAGGGTGCAGGGTTTCCTACAAACATAACTACAATGACCACAGACACTACAGACTTAACTTCTGTACCCTCTGATTTCACACAGAATTAAAACTTTATATGGGCACACAATAAAACCTTCAAACAGATTATTTTGCCTTTCTTCTTCTTCTACTTCTTAATTTTCCTGCCAATAACATCACAAATCCTCCAGTCCCACAGTTACTAACTCTCCCTGTTTTTCTTTCTGACCTACATTGCCTACATTTGTCTGTTTCAGCCAGAACACCCCCAAAAAAAAACAACTTCTGTTTTCTCTGTTCAACCCTCAATTCAACAGGGAACCAGCGTAGCTCCAAAATCCATAGCTTTTCATTTGCACAACAACATATGATAGCTCTTCTGTGCGGAAGCTAACTTGCTTGCTAACTGCTAATAACTACATTCTAATTGCTTTTCAAACTATTGCTTTCAAATATAATTTATTAAAACTATTTCTAAAACAAATCACATACGCATATACACATCAATTTAATTTATACACCAGCCTAGCTAGCTATCAAGCTATGCTTTGGGCAGTGTAGTATAATGGTTAGGGAACTGTCTTGTAACTGAAAGGTTGTAGGTTCGATTCCCAGGTGGGGCACTGCCATTGTACCCTTGAGCAAGGTACTTCAGCTGTATAAATTGATTGTATGTGAAGGAATGTCAAAGTCTCTCTGGATAAGAGCATCTACTAAATGCCTATAATGTAATGTAATTCAATTAGAACCTCCACCTTTAGCTGCAATTACAGCTGTGAGTCTATTTGGGTTTCTACCATCTGGCAATTTTCACCCATTCTTCTTTACAAAATTACATGACCTCACCGTTAGTGACCAGCATTTTTTAGATTCTCAATGGGATTGAGGTCTGAAATTTGACTGGGCCACTCCAGGACATCGATTGTTTTGTTTTTAAACCAAAAAATATATATATATGTGCTGTATGCTTTGGGTCATTATCCTGCTGGAATATAAATCTTCTCCCAAGTCCCACAACTTTTACAGCAGGTTTTCCTTCAAGATTTGTCTAAATCTTGCTCCATCCATTTTCCCCTCTATTTTGACAAGTTTTCCAGTCCCTGAAGCAGAGAAGCATCCCCATAGCATTAGGCTCCCACCACCATGTTTCACAGTGAGGATAGTGTTCTTGGGATGATGCTCAGTGTTATGCTTGCACCAAATATACAGTCAGGTCCATAAGTATTTGGACAGTGACACAATTTTCATTATTTTGGATCTGTATGCCAGCACAATGGATTTGAAATGAAACAATCAAGATGTGCTTTGAGTGCAGACTTTCATCTTTAATTTAAGGGTTTTGTCAAAAATATTGTATGAACTGTGTAGGAATTACAACCATTTTTATACATAGCCACCCCCCCAAAAAAAATGTAAGGCCTCAAAAGTAATTGGACAAACTAACATAATCATAAATTAAATTCTCATTTTTAATACTTGGTTTCAAATCCTTTTCAGTCAATGACTGCCTGAAGTCTGGAACACATAGACATCACCAGACACTGGGTTCCTTCCCTGGTGATGCTCTGCCAGGCCTTTACTGCCACTGTCTCCAGTTCCTGCTTGTTCTTGGGGCGTTTTGCCTTCAGTTTTGCTTTCAGAAAGTGAAATGCATGCTCAATTGGATTCAGGTCAGGTGATTGGCTTGACCATTGCAGAACATTCCACTTCTTTGCCTTAAAAAAGTATTGTGTTGCTTTTGGGTCATTGTCCATCTGCACTGTGAAGCGCCGTCCAATGAGTTTTGAAGCATTTGGCTGAATCTGAGCAGATAATATAGCCCTATACACTTCAAAATTCATCCTGCTGCTTTCATCAGCAGTCACATCATCCAAAAATACAAGGGAACCAGTTCCATTGGCAGCCATACATGCCCACATCATAACACTACTTCCACCATGCTTCACAGATGAGGTGGTATGCTTCGGATCATGAGCAGTTCCTTCCCTTCTCCATACTCTTCTCTTCCCATCATTCTGGTACAAGTTGACCTTTGTCTCATCTGTCCATAGGATATTGTTCCAGAACTGTACAGGCGTTTTTAGATGTTTTTTGGCAAACTCTAATCTGGTCTTCCTGTTTTTGAGGCTTACCAATGGTTTACATCTTGTGGCAAACCCTCTGTATTTACTCTGGTGAAATCTTCTCTTGATTGTTGACTTTGACACAGATATGCCTACCTCCTGGAGGGTGTTCTTGATCTGGCTGTTGAACTGTTGTGAAGAGGTTTTTCTTCACCAGGGAAAGAATCCACCACAGTTGTTTTCCGTGGTCTTCCGGACCTTTTGATGTTACTGAGCTCACCAGTGTGTTCTTTCTTTTTAAGTTGATTTGGCCACATCTAATGTTTTTGCTATCTCTCAGATGGGTTTGTTTAGATTTTTCTGCCTAATGATGGCTTGCTTCACTGGCAGTGACAGCTCTTTGGACTTCATATTGAGAGTTAACAGCAACAGATTCCAAATGCAAATGCCACACTTGAAATCAACTCTAATCATCCATCCATCCATCCATTATCTAACCTATTTAGTCAGGGTCGCGAGGGGGCTGGAGCCTATCCCAGCATGAATACACCCTGGACAGGTCGCCAATCCATCGCAGGGCACACACACCATTCAAATCAATACGGGCAATTTAGACTCTCCAATTAGCCTAACATGCATGTCTTTGGATGGGAAGAAACCACGGAGGAAACACACGCGAACATGGGGAGAACATGCATGGAACGAGACCTTCTTGCTGTGCTATCCACTGCACCACCGTGCCGCCACCAACTCTAATCAACTAGACATTTTATCTGTTTACTTGTAAATGAAATAATGAGGGAATAACACACACCTGGCCATGGAACAGCTGAGCAGCCAATTGTCCAAGTACTTTTGGTCCCTTAAAAAGGGGGGGAGCACATATAAAAAGTGTTGTAATTCCTACACCGTTTACCCAATTTGGATGTTAATGCCCTCAAATTAAAGTCTGCACTTTTGACTATTTCAACTGCAATATGCTGTGGTAGACAGTTAAAATAACAATAACTTTGTCAATGTCCAAATATTTATGGACCTGACTGTAACATTGAGGCCAAAAAGTTCAGTCTTGCTCTCATCAGACCATTGAATCTCCCACATGCCTTCTGGCAAACTGTAGGCAAGATTTCATGTGAGTTTTCTTCAACAGTGATTTTCTTTTTGCCACCCTCCCATAAAGTGCAGATTTGTGAAGCACTTGGGCTATTGTTGTCCCATGGACAGTTTCTTCCATCTCTGCCATGGAAGACTGTAACTCTGTCAGAGTTTCCATAGGCCTCCATGCCAGAAAGATTCACCCCACACCATAACAGAGCTGCCAGAACACTTCACCATGGGAAACAAATGTAGGCTTCTTTTGACGTGTGCCACACATGCACTTGTCCGATTGTTGAGAAAAGGCTGAAGAATGACTTATCTGACCATATGACTTTGCACCACTTGCATCACCACTTTGCACCACTTACTTACAAACATGCATTGTTAGGTGTAATAGTATCCCTTTCTGTTCTCGATGGATTGTTCTAATGAATCTGCCTGCTCATACCCTAAATTATATTTGCAGTCAGTTGCTCATCTGTTTTACCTTGTAGTTATGTTGCAAAACATTTATTTTTATGTTTTATTTTATTCAAAACACAGGCACCTCTCATTCATTCCTGCGTTGCTTGCTATAGCTAATCTCCCTATATTAATAGGAATGAATGAGAGGTGCTTTTGGCAAATAAAACAACTGTGCAGTGACATTGAATTGCACTAAATTCAAGTATTTATATCTTTTTATATATATAAATGCAGCAAGTAAATGTAAAATGACATGTATGTAGTAGATGTACAAGTACAATGTCATTGTCATCTTTTAGGTAGCCTACATTCAGATTAACTGTTTCTCGCTACTTGTTTATTCAAGGAATATTCACCAAGAATATTTGCATTGGAACAATTGCTTTATTGGATTAGCGGAGTTGACCTGCCCCAGGGCACAAAAGTACAAACAAATAATTTTTATGGACAACATTCACAACTAGGTTGGGCAAACACCCATAACTCCTTGAAGGTGGTAATTAGCCCCGCCTATGACTAACATAATTTGACATAAATAGGAAGTCCTGCGCTAGTGGGTAAGCTCCTGTCACTCGCCGCTGCTGTAGCACCAAATAAATAAGTGGAACACAAAATAAATCCTGTTGTCTGATTCGCTGTTGAACATCCATTTTATTTTAGTCATACTCTCTTGGGGCATGATGACGTCATCAAAAGTGATTGCTATGTTCTGGGCTAGTGGCTCCAACATTCGGGACAGTAACTTTGAAGATGATAATGGATGAATTTAAATTCATGTATTCTTTGCCACATGGAATCACAACTAAAGATGTGACCTACATTTTTATCCATGTATCTGCTCACAGTGTTCTGCTGATACCTGAAGCTTTTAATACACAACAGTGCTGTTCACTGGAACTTTTACATTTACTAGCAGTGCTCTACAATTACTTATTAATTTGTTGGAAGCAGTATGAATACCTCTGTAAGCAAATAGATGGATCAATTGCAATCAGTATAGGTTACTTTTATACTGTGTTTTTCTATTTTCACTAGCTTCCACAGTAAAAATATTACACACAGAAAACAGTAAATTATATATGTACAGTGGAATACTTTTTTGTCCAGGAAATACTGAATTCACGTCCTGGCGTTTAAATACTTACAATTTATACAAACTGTGAATGCTTTCGATAGACAACCTCAAACACTACAAATAATGCCATAACTCCTGTCTGTTAGCTTACATACACAAATGATCATTCTCACAGCAAACATAGGCAACAATATGAAATTGTTAAAACTTCAAAAACCCAAGTTATGAATGTAGGAAATATGAGGCTGTATTGCCATGGAATAGTGCTTGTTTAGTTTCTGTGAAACATGGGTCTATGTGTTTGTTGGAACTTCCCATCATTTTAAAATCAATAATCTGGTGTGCATTTAAATAAGTATATAGTATATACATATGTTTTGTATATGTGAGTATATAGTTTTAGATTCAAAAACATTTTGTAGAATGCAATGGTACAGTATACACATTCTTTTTGGAGATATGAGTTATTCAAGCTAATGCATCCAGGACAACTGTGCGCACGTACCATGAGACCATGCATTGCACCTGGGATCACCAAATTTGCTGTCGAGAAAGTAAAAGCAAAATACCATCTTAGACCCCAATCTATTCATTGAGGTGAAGGATAGCAATAACACATTTATTCTTGTTGGTACGAAAATGGTATGGTGTATCTAATGATTTTTTTTCACACACATGTAGTGGTTGATGAAAAAATATGAAAACGTATTTCTGGGTAAACATACTTGTTAATAGACAATGATTAAGGTGATTACTCCATTTCATTATCTTGTTATTTGGGCAGTTTAATTTCAAGCAAGCCTTTCATTTTCACAACACAAACCAATTCCTGAATTCAATCAACATCTGCCTTTAACTTTGACTTACAGATCAATTTATTTCTCAAATGGAAACAGCTTTCTTTCATTAATTTTGGTGATTGCTGAAACCGCCAAACTTTGTTTGTAAAGAAATTTTTTTTTTAACAATTGTATTTTCAATATGAATCATGGTTAAGGATAAATGTCAATATTTAAATCCAAGGCCACATGTATATTGACTCATTTGTAATATGTCATATCAATCTGTGCCTAGACCAATCTCTCTGGTCCTTCTTGGTTGAATGCATTCCTATGTGTATTGCCAGTTCATGTTGCAGTACCTGACGAGGTTATTGTTTTCAACTATAATTAGCTCTGCAAGGCTTGGAAATGTGTTAGTTTAACAACTGCCTCTGAATACATTGGGATGAATGTCTTCCACAAAATAGGTAATTACTTCTGCCAACAAACAAGCTCTCACTGGTATCCATGGAAACAACTCTTTTTTGTCTTTTTTTTGGCCCAATCATAGAAATACCAGTGTTTGTTAAATCACACAAGCTTCAACAATATCTCTAGGAAAATGCATAAAATGTAATTATCCTCGTGATCCTTGTCAGCATTATCACACTGTTATTGTTTGTTATAATTTTGAATCAATATTTTTTTCTTTCTACAAACTGCATCAAATAAAAGTGTTTACTGAGGATGCAGCATGGCAAACCTTTTTTTTCTATAAATTAGTTTCAGATTTTTCCCCCTGTTTTTCTCCCAATTTGGTAGCCAATTATACCCTCTTTCTTTCAATTTACCCTCCCCATGAGCCTGCGGCTCGTCCTCGGAGTCAAGCCAGTTTTTACAAGTGTATCTTTTGGCCCAGGTGGCATGTCCCATTTAAGCATTAGTCCTTTCTGCAGTGGCGCACCCCATGGTCTGGAATTGAATGCTGACCGTGCCAGTGCCACCTGTGGCTTGAGCCCTGTGGCCATAGTTTCACCCAGGGAAGGAGGGATACAGTCGGCAGGGCATCCCCTTACCTCACCATGCAAGAATAACTGTACCAGCTGTGTATAAGTGTGTTCCTCAATCATAATGGCTCCTCAGCTGAGCTGGTGGGCTGCAGAGTGAAAGAAGCAGCAGCTAGTAGCTTCTTTCATGTACTTCAGAGGACGCATATGGTAGACTGCACTCTCCTGAACTGATGTTGTAGCCATGGGATGTCCGTACAAGTTTGAGAAGTAAGAAAGTAAGAAAAAAATCAGGGGCAGAAATTGGTTTTGTCCAAAGGTTTGTCAAACCTCAAATATGTCAAATTGAGTTTGTATGTACATTTTTTGAGGAACTGATGAATTAAAATTGACATTTTATTTGGGGGTGATTTGTAAAAGCCAACATCAGCACCTTTTTGTGTCTTTCTGTGGCTCAGTTGGTAGAGCACAGCGTTGGCAACGCTTAGGTTGTGGGTTCAATCCCCACTGGGGCTACATATACTGAAAATGTATGCATTCACTACTGTAAGTCGCTTTGGATAAAAGCGTCTGCTAAATGGCGTATATTATATTATTATTATCTTTCACACAGTAGCCACAGACATCTGGGACCTCCATGGCACAAATGCAAAATGAAAAACTCAGAATGGTGGTGGCCTTCACCAATCCTGTAATACGCAGCAGCGTCCATGTATTTTCTCAGCGACACCCCGACCCATTGAGTGGTGAGGGAATTAGGTGAACACAACAAACGGATTCCGTCAGCGTCGTGTTATGGGTGTTTGTTTTTCTCTCGCATGGGAACAGTCGGGGGACTCACTGCGGCCAAGGTTTTGGTAATGGAGTCGTGTAGTCTAGAGGAAGCGGCCCAAAGAGGTGGGGCCCTTGCCCGTTCATATCAAAATAACAGGGTCAGTGGAAGGGGACGTATAGAAAGGCTGCATTATAATGTGTCATGGACCCCTTCTGCCTTTTGCCAAAATTCCTCTTAGCCATATCCACGGCCTGCATCCCACCGGCTCCAGCGCTCCTGGACCTGGGACAATGAGTTCTTGTTATGGAGTGAAACCATAGTGGATGGATTAGCCTTGGGTGACGAGATTAGGAGCCCTGGTTCTGGCTGGGTCATCCTCGGTCCTGCCAGTGCTGGGTTTCCAGGTCACTATGCTCCCCACCCCCCAGGATTATGACTAATGAAAAGTGTCCTCGTTGATCTGCCTCATGTACAGAGTGAATATAGAAGGCTGGGTCCTGGCCGAGGCACAAGGTGGAATTTCAGATGCTTTTGGAAAGCCTGTGGCGCCTGGAGTTAATGCAGAGGGTGACCCCGACCTGCGCAGTGGAGACAGAGTGAACCGGATTCTGAACAGTACCTATTCATATCGGCATAGCGAAAACAATGTACAAACAAAGCAAAAATGATACAGTTAAAACAATCATTTGTTTTTACATTTGTATGAATTGTTCTACAGTCAGTTAGCAGTAGTCAGTTTTGATTGAGCATTATGACATTATTTGTATTAGCACTTTTTATTCACACGTCTCATTTTCTGATGTTCTGTAAGTATCCACATTTTAAAAATATTCTCAAATGCAATATTTCTAATTTAATATTTCTAATATTTCTAATCAATCTGTTAACATACTAAAGCAACAGTTTACGCTTTACAGTACATCAGTAATTAGGAACACTATAGAAGTATTTCTGAACTATTTAAAAAAGGAAATGTAAAAAACTTGAAATGATCGGAATTTCAAATGTTCCATTGTTTTTTTAGAAAAAAAGATGCTGATTTTGTAATCTTCTAGCACACTTCTAAGTTGCACCCACTCCAAAATCTCCACCATAAATTGTATCATTTTAAACTCATGTTCAGAAAAAGCAACTGTAAGGTGATCACACCAGGAAAAGGGGCTCCTTCAGTTCGCTGTGCTATTAACATGCTACCTGCACACAAGCATCTTCATAGAAATTCCAGCCTCACTCTCATGTTACTGCTCTCTTGGGGTGATCTAGACTTCTATTAGGGCTTTTGTTTTAAGGCTCTTTACAAGCCACCTATAATGCTAAATGACTCCTTTTGTTTTGGGCCACAACAGTGGAAATCACAGGTGGATTTATTTCCAGTCTTGTCTATAATTACCTGCTCGAGGAAGAAACTAATACACACTATAGCTTGGCTGGCAGGTGGGGCAAGATTATCTGTCATTTGAAAAGGCTTTCATTGGACATGAAGAAAATAAGTGAGGGGGCCTACAATGTTGTAGCATTAATTCCATTAACTCAAAAATGTTAATGTTTCAGTTTCAGTTCAATTTCTGTTGGAATTTGTGTGAACCTCAATTGCTCCTTGCTCTCTTGCTATTTGCTAATAATTGGTTATTAAGAGCTGCCCCAGACACATAAACACATTCAAGAATGAAAAACATGTACAGTTTAAATAATTAGTTAGTTGAAGAAAGAAACCACTGGGTGTTTACTTTAGGATCCCTGCTCTATGTGTCTAATAATACTGCCTCCTAATTCAGTGCATTATACTATAGCAGTGGTATTGTTGTTTTGTTGTTTGGATATTGTTATATTGTTGTTTTGAAATGCAAAATATATACATAATTTCTGAGTTTTAGATGCCTGTTATTATCAGAATAATTCCCTTGATCAACATATATAAATATATATATATATATATATATGTTGATCAAGGGAATTATTCTGATGCTGAATATCTGAGAGTTCATGTGTTACTAAAACTATGACTAAATGTCATAATGCAGACATAGAGACATAGAGTACAGTAGAGATCTGACGCCTGCAATGAGTAGAGTAGACGCCTGCAATGATGTCTATTGCTGTATTACTCCACTGATCTTGTGCTCTAACTATGATTGTTCTCACCTTGTATTAATCCACATCTTGTAAGTCGCTCTGGATAAGAGCGTCTGCTAAATGCTTAAAATGTAAATGTAAATGTATCTGTGATTATTTCATATCTTTAATTTTTGTGTTCCTTTGTGAGGATGGGGTTCCCTTTTGAAAATATCAGAATAGAGATTCATGCATTTATGTGTAAAAATTATAATTATATGTTATGAAATTATTTCATACCAAGGATCAAACATGAAAAGAAAGTTTGTCACATTTTAACTGTGTCAATGTACTGTGTGTGCTTGTGTGTGTATACATATATATAATGTTTTTTTATTTTTTTATTTTGTTAAAGGTAGCATGCTTTCTCACAGATATCACACTGTCAAGTGGAGAAAATGTAAAACCACACCTTAAATCAAAGTATAATATTTCTGTGGTTTTCGCACTCGTCTAATGGACGAGGCTTCCGCCTCCTTGGCTCTTTGAGAAAGTGGATTGGGGGTGACTAATGCACTGTGAAGGTCAAGCATCAATGGCTACACATTTTGGATGGGCCAAGCACAGCTCCATCAGTCCCTCCCCTTCCCCGGCCCAGTTCACGGTTAGCAGCCATTTGCGCGCGGACATAAATAAGACCTTTCTGCTGGCAGGAGCTGGGTCTTTGTTCCGAGCTGTTTGGGGTTTTTTGTTAGACGCGTCCCCCCTTCCTCCTCATGCTGGGTCCGGACCACCAGGCATAGTTTATTTGTAATGTGAGCACCAGTTGAACTCTGGGCCTTTTGGGGGCAACCAGAAACCCAAGCTCCCAGAACAGCTCCTTGGGGTCAAGCGATCTAGTCTACCGGACAACTTGAAAAACCTGACACTTTGAAATGCTCCTCCATGGCTTTTCCCCAGTCTCTCAGAGAGCGATCCTTTTTCTTTAGGTTGTCGAAATATTCTGTGAAAGGAGATTTCTTCTTGATATGACAGGGTGAGTACTGGGGCGCAAACCGTATCACTTTAACCCCTTCAATGCCAAAGTTTCACAAGTTTATGTCTGTCAACATCAAACGTACTTTGATGTTGACAGACATATATATCGGCGAAAATCTGAAAATGCTGCGGCCGCTCTGTCGCATATTCAAGGAAACTATGCACCATGATTTTCATACCATTAAACGTTGTATACATGTCAAATTATGAATTTATCATTTCTAGGTGTAGACAGGAAGATGAGGTTTGCAGTGATACCCGTATGTACCATGACTACAAATTTCACCATTATAGTTGTGGCAAGCTGCGAGCAAGCACAAAATATCTATACAAGCCAATATGCCAGCTAATATAAGCATAAGCAACATCGTTGTGTTTTACTTCACTCATCCATTCCAATACATGTCTGCTTAGGAGCTTTGTTGTGTTTTCCAGCTATTCGTCTGTAGGCTACTCATAGCTGTCCTGTGTCAGTACAGTGCTTCTTTCCACGTTGATGATGTCACGCGCCTAGTTTAGGCACAGCCCCCATTTTCTGAAATTGTTCCAGCTCAAAAGCCTTTGTTGTTTCAACTTCAAATTTTTCATATAAATAATATTTGCATCCTAGGGAATTTTATTTTGTTTCCAGGAAACGTCATAGACCAATTACTGAAATATTTTTTGTAACAGCTTACACTTCAGACACACACAAAAATATATTGTGATTATAAAACTATTTAAACTATAGTTGCTTGGATTTATGTCATTCTTAATATTGATTCTGATTTATTCTGTTCATTTATCCATATTCCCATATTTATTTCCTTCCTTATGATATCAACATTATGTGTATAATTCATAATATATGCAACTTTAGTAGCTGCTAAAATTTGGTCAAGTTCAACTAGGTGGAATGCTCAAGAATTCCATAGAATGGAAGGAGTGGGAGGGGTTTTAACATAAACCTCTGCTTGATTTGGACAAAAGGTGGCTTTAAATGCAGTGCCATGAACATGTGTGTCATCCACACAGTTAGTTACACTGAAAAGACAATCAGAAGCTATCTGTAAGGGACTTCTTGTGTGGCAGTTTCTGTTTTGATTTCTTAGAATGTGGCAATGAATTCTGGGAAGGGAGCTCTTTCCTTTCCTTTAGTTGAAGGAAGTACATTCACTTGCTACTGATGTAGTCTAGTCAGAAAAATCACCACAGAGAATGCGTACCTGTAACATCAGTTGCTATTCTAAGTTGCCAACTATTTAAGTACAATAAATCAAGACAAGCTTTCACTGAGAAAATCTGTTAACAAACAAATCTGTCAAAGAAGGAGAAAACCATTTGGGTTAGTGAGATGTACGTAAATGTCTGAACAGCAGTAGAGCACCCACAGGGGGGAAACAGAGGTCCAAGTAAAATCTTCCCTAATGCTACTTGTTGCTACACAGATCATTAACCATTAAGGGTCACGGATAATTGTACACTGCCTTTCGACAGTTTTTGAAAACCTTGTCTCTCACCCTTTCCCCCTCCCTGCAAATAACTTCGCTACGCTTTGAATTGCCAAGCTTGCAATAAATCATCAATCAATCAGCAATAAGATTGAGTGCAGCCAATGAATCTGTATGGTTTTCTTGGGTTTTTGTAAGCTTGCTGAGGATGGAGTCCCGCAGTGAGGAAATATGGCAATCTCGTGCACTGAGGTGCATGCAAAGATACAGATAAACAAATGCCTAAATGATGCAGATGGCACTAGAAAGAAAAGGACATTACAGTAAATTTACACAGACAATTACAGTCAAAGCTCCTCCTCACCGGTAAATCTCTCATCCAGGAAATAGACAGCCACAATTACTTTCTGGAATGTCAGAATACACCATTCTATGAATCATGAATGTAGGCGTTTCCTTCTGTATGTTTTCCAGTGGCAATTCAGTATCATTTGTTTATTAAATTTGGAAAACAATACTAAACAAAAGTACTGTGTACTGTAGTATTGCGGTGTCTTTATTGTTGTTGTTATGAAAGTTAGCGAACAAGCTAAAATGATTCAACAATGTCTAGTGAAGATTAAAATCAATTTGCTTCTTATGTTGTAATGTAGATAGTTTTATGATTATTATTATTATTTTATTATTATTATTATATTAATTTACCATGCCTGTCACTGTTTACCAGTCATACAAAGCTTATTATTTTGTATCATGTAATAACTTCCCTTACCAACCTGGCCAACTCTACCATACTTGCCCTAGTATATCTTGATATGTTTTTATATTGCATGCTATGTATATAAATTATGTCATGCTAAGTTGCATGTATTGTAATTGAGAAAATATAAATGATGCAATATGATACTGATATGATAATGAGCAATGATGAGTATGATACTCAGTGCGACGGTTGTGTCTGCATTGGTTCAGTCCTTGTTCAGTCAGTATATAGCATAATGCAGACTTTATACTACATTTCTTATGGCATGGAATTAGTCTAGCCTTACACAGTCCTGTATAGCAAGATTGTGTTACTATAAGACCAGCAGTGGCAGTAGCTTCAGTGCTCTTACTTTGAAACGCATTTACTCTGTTCCTTGTCTGTGAACACGTTTCAAGTTAAATTATGCATTTTTGAAATTTGCTTACTTCCCCTCTTTTGGTAAGCATTATTCTCATTGACATGCGTAATAACCACAAAATACTTCAGTTCTGTTGATCATTTTTCCCCCTAAATGTTGAGCCACTAATTGTGGCTCTCGAATTGCACTGCAAGCTTAAGTGCACGCATTCTCTTGCGATCCGGTGATTATTTTCCACGCTACAGGCCGCACAGTGCTACAGGAGAGAGCTGTTGTTGATCAGAGGAGAGGGTTATCTACCACCGATGACGACTGGGAGCCTGGGAGGAGCGAACGCAACCTGAGGAAGCTGTTCATCTTAATCCCGCGCTATTCCCAGCAGGTCGAAAAATGTGTCCCACTGCTGCAGGGCCATAGCTGGTTAACTACGTAAACCCAGGCTTGGGTTATATTATCTACGATATACAGTATAATCTAACATATAATCTTAGGATATAGGTTCCAATGCTTTCCATTTTTTGGCTGGAAAAAAATACATTTGTACTGAGTAGTATAAAAATATATTTATGAGCTATATAAAATGTCTATTTATGTAAATATTTAAAAATATCCAAATCAATAAGTCAAGTGCATAGTTAACATTTCACACATTGCTTAACACACTCTAGTAGGTTACATTTTTTACTGTTAGAATATTATCCTCCTGGCTTTCTCTTTTGAACACTCTTTTGAACACTCTCTCTCTCTCTCTCTCACACACACACACACACACACACACACACACACACACACACACACACACACACACACACACACACACACACACACACACACACACACACACACATGTCCTTGGCTGCTTTAAAAAAACTGAGTGACAAACTTTGTTTGACAACTCAATTTTTAATTAAATGTGTTCCCCCAGGTACACTCTTAAAAGGTACTTGACTGTTACCTAATTCACAGTCTCTGTTGCTTCAGTCTCATTTCAATATTATTCACCTAAAGCAGTGCACTTGACATTGAGTTAGAATTTTCAATATTTTTCAAATATACTTCTTCAGAGACATTGACAGAGGGAATTATCACATAAAATGTATGTATGCTTCTATTGTGTTTACGTGAACTTGTGTTCAGTCACGATTCAGACTGACCAATGCAATACAAATCTGTAGTCATTAGAATATATTTAATTCTAACAGCGTATTAACTGTCTTATAGATCAAGCCCCACTTGTGTTTAATATAAAGGAATGAAACTGTGATACTGCATATAGAATCTACATATAAACATATGACAACCATAACCCCTGGAAAATGGCCATCAGATTCTTTCATGACTGATGATGACCATTTGAAAATAACCAGTACACTTGTGATGTCACACATAGGGTTTAGAAAAACTTGCTGTATTTAGTTAGGTTGAACTCACATTCCTTGACAAATTGAAAAGACAATTCGGTCTTTTTAAATGAAAAATGTCAACCAATCAAAATGTTTGGGAATACTGTATGTATTAACAATAACTATGATACATTTTGCCCTTAGTATTCTGCATTTACAATGTTTCTTCTTCAACTTTTTTTATATTTTGATATGGTGTGTTCAGATTTTGGCTGTGAATTCAACATTCGGCAGCTTGGAGTTACTTAAATATGGTATCTATACATCGGCAATGTGGACACCTGCATCCTAAGCTTTTTTCTCTCTCATTGTTCCACAAAAAAATGACCTTCGATCACCAATCAGTAATGCTTATACAACACCGCAGGCCTGGGTAAAGATAGAGGGCCCTTTTCCACTAATATGTTAGTCATCAAACAATAACAAGCAAGCTGAAAGTGTGCGAAAAAAAAGTAATGTACATTAACAGAAGAATAATTTAACACTTTCCCATAACCCTATAGAGGCAATCGACATTTCAAGGGATGAAAGGAACGAAAAGTAGGCGTTTGTATTCTTGTGGCTGTCATATCGTGAAGACTCAACTGTCAAGCTTCAGTACTTTTCTCTGAGCCTTATCATGCTTCTGTAGGGGGAGAAAAGGGGAGGGGGGAGGTGAAAAACAATAATACCACATGTCAGTCTGCCTTTATCCTTAACAGTCTATGGTTTATCCTTAACTTTGACCAATGGTGATTTTAAACACATGCCAATTTGTGGGGAACAGTTTTTTATTTTACCCCTAATTTTTCACCCAATTTAGAATGCCCAATTAATATGTGTCCAGGATCATGGCTACAACCTCCTCTGTCAATTCGGGAGAGTGCAGACAGGCATGCGCTCTCCTCTGGAACGTGATGTCAGACGCAGCTTCTTTTCACTCCACTGTCCACCAGTTATGTTTGTAAACAGTCAGAAGAGGACACTTCATGTGCAGATTGTGCAGAAAGACACCCGATTTGACCAGAGGTTGGTGGTGCACGATGAGCATTTAGACATTTAAAATGTTTTTTTGTTAATCTTTTCAAGCCTTGAACTGTTTGAACCATCAAACTTGTAAACTGCCTTTGACTTTACTATAGCTTTTTTTAAACTGTGTGTGTGTGTATATATGTGTGTATATATATGTATATATATATATACTTATATATCTCAAATACCTGTAGAATGGTCAAGGTCTCCAGCATCCAGTGGCATCAAGCCATTGCGCTAGGACATTTGTACAGGGTTGTTGCTGCTAGCATCAGAAACTAAGAAAATAAGAGGAAATGTATACATTTTTGGAACAAAAAACACCAGTAGGAAACTACAGCCAACGGCCCACAACATAAAGATGTTTCAATCAATGTGACTTATTTTACCTTGCCTGTCTCTGAACGACAGATCAGATTATATACTGGACATGCTTAACGGTGTGCTTATGGGTGTGTTGGTGCGAGAAGTCAATACCTTGCAAGATGCCTTGTGTGGTTTCATCTGGTTGATCTGACTGGTCTGGTATATCCGCGGTGACTCCTGACAATGGGATTAAATAGGCATTTGAGGTTTTTCAAGTACTTTTTAAATATACATATTAATATCCATATAATACATTTCATACTTTAGTACCCTCCAAAATGATTCACAAGCTTAAATAATGTTGAGCAAAGAAGGCTGTATAAAATATACACTACAGGTAATGAGCTATATTGTATGTTCAAAAATATGGGAAATTGTATTTTTATTTACTAATACAATTGCTCAGAGAAAAATATTTTGTAGTAATATTTTTATTTCCCATAAAATATGTATATTATTTATACCTCTAATAATTATTTTAAATAACAACAAAAATCCAACAAAAAGAAATCATCTCAAACTTAGGGAACTGTATTTTGGCCTCCCATGGCTTCCTGTTTCACTGGGGTATAAAAATGAGGTAACACACGTAATCCATTTGTCATCCATCATAATGGGGAAAGGCAAAGAGCTCTCAGAAGAAACAAGACAAAGGTTGTTGACCATCACAAGTCAGGAGATAGTTACAAACAAAAAAATCAAAAACAAATGACCGCTTTCAATTGTTAGCTCGATAATTAATAAGGTTAAATCCACTGAACCAGGATTTACCACTGCCTGGTTGAGGATGCAAGTGCATCGTGCCCCTATGCAAAGTGAGGCAGATGGTTTAGGTTGAGGGTGCACAAAGTACTGAAAACGGGTGTGACATATCTTTTTGGGCCAAAAATATATTACTTGTTAAACTTTTTTTTTCTCTCTGAGCAATTGTTTCAGAATAAAATA
Source organism: Aldrovandia affinis (assembly GCA_029706075.1). Lineage (NCBI taxonomy): Eukaryota > Metazoa > Chordata > Actinopteri > Notacanthiformes > Halosauridae > Aldrovandia > Aldrovandia affinis. Next base: position 1,338,676 of record JAINUG010000222.1, read on the forward strand.
GAATTTCCCAATTTTTTGAGCATACAATATAGCTCATTAACTGTATTGTTTATTTTATACATCATTCTTTGCCCATCTCAGGGTGTGAATAATTCTGATGGGTACTGTATATAACTGTGATAAGTTTTCTCAGTTTGTTTCCAAGGGAATGTTCCCAAGTCCTGCAAGCTTATTATAACGGTATAATGTGCGATTATTTGAAGTTGAGGATGTCATGCGCAATCAGGTCTCTGTCAGTCTTTACCGCGCGATGACAGATCGCCATCGTCCACATCAAAGGACTTCGTCATCTCTGAAAAACATAGACACTTTTTTTTTTTTTTTTTTACAAGAACATCATGGACAATGGAGCGTTTCACAGCACTCCACGACCTGGCTGTTTCACACCAATATACTGTTTCTCCCTTTGGCCAGGCGTCCAATAAAGAATAAAGAAATTACATTTATTGAGGTGGAGAGTAGTTTCAAGAAAAAAGTGAAACTTGGCTTATAAGTCAAGTTTAATGAATGTGTTATTTAATAAATAAGGGAGGTTCTTTGCGCCATCAAGGGAAATAACTGCTGTTTTTTATAAAACTTTGGAATTACGTGATTGATTGTTATGTGATGTATTTATTATGCTTCATGGAATGTTGATCGGCATGTTGATCATACTTGACTTCTGCTTGCTGTCACATAGAGGACCACAATGGAAATAAGTTGGCTGTGCTAACTTCTTTGTGTTATCCTCTGCAATTTGTGGTGTGCATTAATGTGATGTCATGTATCAAGGGTATGTGTGATTGCATTTTGTATGTATCTTTTATTTTATTTTTTTATTTTCAAATAAGACTAACTAATTAAAATCCTTCTGACTATAAATCCAACAGTTTTTCTTTTCTGTCTTTTCATCAAAATCTCCCTGGATGGGTCCAATGGCTTACCGTCTGAGTCTGGATCTGAGATACCGGTCTGATCATCTTCGTCCGTATCTAGAAAAATAATCATAAAGCAAAAAAACCCAATAAGATATGCTTACTGTGAACTAAAATGGTGCTAAAAAATTATGTCTAGAAAAATAATCACAAGACAAAATAAAAACCAATAAGATATACCTGCTAAGAATTAAAATGTGGTGGATTCTTGTACGGGTTTATTAATGCCATTCACCCCCGCTGCCCCCCCATCCCAGCTCACCAGTGTCTGTGTTTGCGTCTGTGTCCGTGTCTGTGTCCTCCTCACTGGTCTTCGTTGTATCTGAAACCCACACAGACGAGATGGGCCAATTTAAGCCTTGCATGCGTGTGCAGCACACTCATCTTAAAATTAATTAAAAAATTTAATTTAACCAAGTATACCAGTGGGGTCTTGCTCAGAGCCCTTCTCTGCACTGTGATCTGCAGGAAGTAAAATATTACATATTTCATTGCAACTCGTTCTATGACAACCATTTTGATTCAGTTGCTGACGATAGTATACACAAGGTAACCTTTGTACCATCCCAACCAGAATGAGATGGGGGGCTACAATGGTATATTCTCCCACAGTTTATTTGTTTGGACTGTAAAATATTCATATAATAACATTTAATGTGTGTATTATACATATTCATATGTTTAATGCTTATATTCTTGTATGTATATGTGTGTAGACTTTGTATATTTGGTTTCCATGATATATATATCCATCCTATATCTATATAACCTAATTCATGAAACTTATCAAAATATGTACTTGGAAAAAACCTTGCATTAAATTGTTTTAACACAGTTGTAATCTGTAGTAGAGGTGCATAGGTCAAGAAATTTAGTAACTATATGCATAAATGACCCAAACTCAACGTTTTTTTATTTAAAATGTGGCTAAAAGATTCAAACTTCTCGGCATAGTGCCTTCATCAGGGAAATTGTGCTATGTGCTGATGGAAGTCTTATATGCCTAACTCTAAAGTGGGGATTTGTTGCCAGTTTAGGTCTCGTTAATAGCCTATCTGAAAATTGATGCTCTGATTGGTGGTTCCTCTCTAATTAGCTAGCACACATGTGGTGACGCTTTAGACTGAGTTAGGTATATAAGGCTGCCATCAGCACATAAAGCCATTTCACCGATGAAGGCGCTATGCTGAAACGTTTTAATCTTTTGGCCTAACCTTAAATAAAAACTTTGACTGCAAATCATTTAATATACTTAATTGTGAGTCAAAGCTAAGGAATGTCGATGGAATCCAGGCCTGCATGTGAGTCATCGACAATGGAAGTCCTATTCTTTTTTTATTTTGCTTTGTTAGGAGATATTGTTCTAAGGAGTGATCATTTTCCAGTTTCTGCACATTTGATTCAGTGCCTTGGAGGTGTAGCACAGAGGAGGCACTAACCTGGTGAGTCTCTTTCTGTACTGCTGGAGCTGTGGCTAGCAGAATCTATCAAGGAAAACATTGCTTGGTGAAGTTTAATACAATGCTGCCCATCTTCTCTACTCTAATGTGGTGATATTTTAAGTAGTTATAATGTTTGAGCTTGTTATCAATGGAATTGTAATTGTATCTATGGAAATACGTATTTCTGTTTCATCCAGATTTCTTTTTTATTACAGGGTAATTAAAATAATTGTGTCATTTTTTTCATTTAGGCCATTTCTCTGAAATCATATTATTTCCAAATTAAATAACACCAAACCGTTAAAATATAACTAATGCTGTTCAGTAAAACACATACATATTTTACCAAATATATTTCTATTGCTTTGGGTGATCTCCGGCCCTAAATATGTAAAAAATATAGTAATATAATAATAATAATAATAATATAGTAATATTTTCCATAAACATTAACAGTGACTCATAAACACTGCAACAAGTGGATACATACCATCAGAGTCATTCTCCTTGCTGCTGCCATCGTCCGGTTTGCTTGTGCTGTCGGATTCCTGACTGTCACGGTCCTGGTCACTGGTCTTGCTGGATTCATCATTCTTATCGGTGCCTTGACCGTCCTCTTTACTGTCACTGTCTGTGTCCGGGCTATCTGAACTGTCGCTACCAACATTGATGTCCTGACTCCCGATGCTGCCACCCTCCTCTAATGAGACAAATCCTACGTCCTGACTGCCGACCATCTCCCCCTCCTCGATGCTGACAAAGGATGTGTCCTGACTGCCGATCATCGCCCCCTCTTCCAGGACGACATTGGGGCTCTCGTCCTCCTCGTTGCTGTCTTTGTCCGGCTGGTTGTCAGCGTCCTGCTTGCTGTCAGTGTCCTTGTCTTTGTCCGGTTGGTCATCAGCATCTTGCTTGCTGTCAGTGTCCTTGTCTTTGTCCGGTTGGTCATCAGCATCTTGCTTGCTGTCAGTGTCACTGTCTTTGTCCGGTTGGTCATCAGCATCTTGCTTGCTGTCAGTGTCACTGTCTTTGTCCGGTTGGTCGTCAGGGTCCTGCTTGCTGCTAGCGTCGCTGTCCTGCTTGCTGTCACTGTCTTGGTCTGCCATGTCGCCCATGTCTTGCTTGCTGTCAGACTCTGCCTCTTTGCTGTCCTTGTCTCCAGCGGTGACACTGTTGTTCTCCTGGCCATCTTCATCTGAATCTGAAATGAGAAGTTACCGGAGGTATCGTATTGTATGGTTTAGCAGATTACATTATCAAACAAGCACAACAAAACACATTTTCAGTGAATATACCAGGGTTAAGTTGAGCAGTTGACATGCAGGTTTGACTCTAACTTACCATCAGAGGACTTGGAGGCCTCATCCACATCACCGCCCGCCTCAGGTGTGCTGTCATCGGCATCTTGAATAAATGTCATTTCATATTAATGAAAAAAAGATGTAAGAAAAACACCAGAACAATTGTGTGAACAAACCTGTGTATTAAGAATCATCCATGAGAACTACAAAATGCCTCCGTAAGCATTGTGTTAACACTCATAAACTCTTATAATTGACATAGATCATCGTTGAATATAAATAAAATGTTATAATCGTATAGTGATGCCACTTTGAGGCATCGAGGGTGACATCACACACTCTCTGTGCAGTTTATGTTAGTTAACATCCATCCATCCATTATCTAAGCCGCTTATTCCTGGTCAGGGTCGCGGGGGGGTGCTGGAGCCTATCCCAGCATGCGTTCCGGGCGAGAGGCAGGAATACACCCTGGACAGGTCGCCAATCCATCGCAGGGCACACACACCATTCACTCACACACTCATACCTACGGGCAATTTAGACTCTCCAATTAGCCTAACGTGCATGTCTTTGGACTGTGGGAGGAAACCGGAGTACCCGGAGGAAACCCACGCGGACACGGGGAGAACATGCAAACTCCGCACAGAAAGGCCCCCGGCCTGGATTCGAACCCGAGACCTTCTTGCTGTGAGGCGACAGTGCTATCCACTGCACCACCGTGCCGCGTTAGTTAACATATAAGTCTTCAAAGCTTTATGTCATTCTTAAATAGGGTTCTTTGCTGAAAGTGTTACCAGCAGAATAGGCTCAGAAATACCTGATGCTTCGCTGGAGCTCTTGTCTGCAGCCACGCCTGCTTCTGAATCCACATCTGTCTCATCTGTGCTGTCAGCATCTACATCAAAGCAAGTCCTGCTGCGGTCAGGTGCATGTTTTCATGCCGCTAGCACTGATACACCTTGTCACCTTGTAACAATGATGTATTTTTTTTTTTTTTTAAGTAGTAGTAGCTGGGGAGAGTTATGTCTTACCTTCAGAGGCTGCCTGTATGGCCTTTATGATTCCATCTGATCAGAGAAACATGGTTAACTGTAAGTGCATACAACATGGTAACGGTATGCATTTTCCCTATGACATCTCCCAAAGAACTAAAGATGGGGTTTTACGGTAAACTAATGGCGACCTCAAACCCCTGCCTGACTTAAAATTTGCTTTGCATGTTAATGCTCAACTGTGCCAGAGAACAACATGTTGACAACATTTAATGGTCATTTGTCACGAATGTTTGTATGACTTAATGATTATTAGGTACAGTCAAAGGTGAAGGCAGGTGCCCGCAAGCAATAAACCATGCCAGTATGCATGACATATCACAGCCTCTTATGAATGACAGGTTTTTTAACAATTTTAAAGTGATGCACCGCAGCTGAACCTGTGTCCTGCCTCCGTCATAATCAGCGAATGACATTTAATTATATTTGATTGGTTTGGTTTTTCAGTGCTTGTGCATGAGGCCTTCTTGTGTCAGTCAGTTTATTTTCTACCCATTCGTCATAGGCCAGAGATCAAAAGTGATTGCCGAATCTTGCATTTTCAAATAGCTGCTTAGCTAGTTAGATAATTTTCGTTAATGCGTATGCTTGATCAGTGCAGTGAATCAGACTAATTGGTTCCACAATAGCACAGTTGGTATGCCTCTTGACCAATGAGCAGGTAATTTCAGAATTAGTTTTAGCTTTTGAAGACCTGTTTGTTGAATCGGCATTACAATATTTAGAGTGGGAAGATACATTACCTTTGCCATCGTCATTTGATTCTGAAGAGGCTTTGCCATCTGCATCTGTAGAGAACCAGAAACAGAATGATCTCACCTGGGTTAACCTTCAACCACAGCAGAGAGACACAATTTAAATGACAGCCTACTCCAGCTAAATGAGAACGTTGGTTTGCACATGAACTTCCCATGTTGTCTATGGTTTCCAGCTTTATTCTACCAGTCTTTCTGTCCAACTAATGACAGTATCATATCATTATCTGAATTTAAGAGCCTCAGAAATGGCGTGCACAATTTTATGCGTTGCTGCTTTGAAGGAGTTTCTAGCCTGACAGCTGTAATTGCACAGCAAGCTATATTGTGTTCTTGTTCATTTCTCTGAATGTGATTGTGTTAGACGTGTACAGTAAGGCGACTTGGATAACGGCGTCATCTAATCCGTGAGCAGCCTATCCCCCTGGTGATCCATGGGCGAACGTACTATTTATGAAAACTGCATTGGTGCTATCTAGCTAGCTGATTTGCAGTTGTGTATTTTGCAAGTCTTTGCTCAAACTACAGCTGCACCCATCCCTTTGATGATTGAAAATAAGTTTGCACTTATTATTCATTTCAAATATGCAAATATTATTTTGTTTAAATGTAAACATTTAGGTAGTCTGCCAAGATCTCCAAAATTATTTCTGTGGTCCATGGAAAAATCTTTTTTTAGGACCTAAATAATCCAATGTGGCCTAAGCGTGGTGTAAAACAGCTTCACAGACCTCTACTTACCTTCTGATGAATTTTCTGGAAGATCTGCTTCTATAATGAATCAGAAAAGTGAAGTGAATCTTAATGCCACAGTTGACAAAATCCACAGTTTCCACTAAAGATTATAGATTGTACCTTTGGAATCTTTCTCTGTTGAGTCTTTGTCCGGATCGTCCGTGTCTGCAGCAACAAAGTGATACTTGTTTTAGATTTTAGATTTTACACTACATAAAAAGTGTAAAACAAAAGTATGATGAAGACTGTTCCTAGGACCCAAGATGTTGATGATAATGTGCCATCCTCAAAAAAGAAATGACCCTTTTGCACTGTGCTTGGTGTTATGTTTACAACTTTCTGTGCTTCGCATACTATGGATCTGAGCTCTTTCCTGTTAACTAACATAGACTGCACAGAGAGTGTGCGATGTCACCCTCGATGCCTCAAGGAGAGACAAGAAATGAGTCGAGCCCTGTTGATACTGCAGATCCTAAGTAGCAGCAGTGTAACCTCTTTCCTGTGGGCTGTTTGAGGAAGACTTTACTTTTTCAATCATATCTGAAATATTGATTGATTGATAAAGTTGGGTAAGAAATGGTTTTGTTAAGAAAATGTAGGCTTGTTGACAACAATAATTTCAATATAAAATGTGTGGGCCCAGCCTTGTCTAAAAAATGTGTTTCGTTGTACTGTATAAGAGCAAAGTACAAAGACCACTTAGGTGTAACCATAGGGATGCTGTATAGGAGTATGCGTCATTTAATGAAGTCAAGCGGTTTGCATCACCTCTGCTTTCTTCCTTGGATGTTTTTTCACTGGAATCTGTACAAAAAAAATGCAAGTGACATTTATTATTATTGTTTTTATTGGCCGTTGCATTCTGCAGCTGTTTTGGGGAGGTCTCTACTAACCAGTGAGGTCTATAGAATCCAAGTTCTCTGTGGATTCATCAGGCTCTCTGAAGTCTGGAAAAGGAAACATTTACTGTTATTCTATGTTTTCATTTCGTAAAGTCTGGCCTCCTTTACACTTTTCCACACTTACCTGTTAGGTCCAACGAGTCGGCGCTCTCTGTCACGCTTGAGCTGTCTGAAAGACAAATTATTATGAGTTACACTTGTTACATCGCCTCCTCAGGGATATGCACATGATGTCACAGTTCTAGCTAATGGCATGCTGGACTTCCCACTGCATACATATATCCAAAAGTGTTAATAAGGCCTAAATAGGTATTTCAGAGGCAACTGAATCTCTCAAAATGTATAGTGTTCCAGGGATGGGCTTGGGGAAAATGACTTAGCTTGTCAAACCTTTAACAGAAACCATTGACAGTAATTGATGACAAAACCCTTAGCTAGCTATGTGGTCATTATATGGACAATTGACTTTGACCTCTTATTGGATAGTGCAGCTAAGCATGTAAAAAATATTCCACTATCATTGAACATAGCCTGTCCTGGTAAGTGTATAGTTTTTTTAATCTCTATTTGCTCTCCAGCTACAGGTAGTGAACAAAAAAATGGAATCCAAAGCAGATTGGGTAGTCGCCCAGTGTTTTGAAGAGCATGATACTGACGTCATCCAAACCAAATGTTATGCATGGTCTTCTCGGTCCCCAGGTCTGAACCCAATTGAACATTTATGGTACATTCTAGAATGACGCCTGAGACAGCATTTTTTTTTTTCAAGAGTGGTGTCATATTGCTCCTGCAGAATTCCAAACGGACTCCATGTCATGGCGCGTGCAGGCCATATGGCCACATATGTTGACCCAACACTCTATCAAGTAAATTGCATTGGTGTGTCCATTTTTTGTTTGTTATCTCAGCTAGTTAATTTAAAGACTAGTAAATTAGGAAAACTTCAGATTATCAGTGTGAAGGTGCTGTGAGATAAGATCAGTAAGGCACCCTAAAAATGTATCACTAACCCCCAACAATGTATCTTTATTTCATTTAAATTATTATTATTCAGTCAGCATTTATATAAAGTATAACTTCTTAAATCCAACATAAAATATATATATATATATAACAACTTCATGAGCATGGTATTAATTTATTATGAATTCTACAGTTTGTTATAATGAGGTTATATGTTTGTTCAAGGTTCTGCCTTAGCATCTGAAAGTATTGTTTACTTACCACTTAAATCAGCAGGATCTGTTTCTTTGTCTTTGTTTGTATCCATATCTACATAAGAAATAAAAAATACAATTTAGTTTTAATCAATGTTACGAATGTCAATAAAGTCAAAGGGCACAGCAATGTGTAGGTTTTGTGTGAACTTAAATCTATATTATATGTCCACTCCCATTGCATTTATGTTGTCATATCTTATATCATATCATATTTCATTTCTAATAATAATATCGTATAATGTGCAATGCTATAATGTGGTAATATGCTATAATAGATTCTTCAGAAACGCCTTCTTCAGATGATGTCACTGTGAAAATAATCTGAACAATTTGAATGCTAAAAGCCCTGATTCAGTGGGGGTGGTCATGAAAACAGTAATGAAGATTAAAAAAATAACTTTATTAGCTGCAGACTTCACCTCGGGAGCTGGGGCCATTGGTAGTTTCGTCCACGCTTGTGTCACCATCTTTAAGAAATGAAACAGTTGGGTTGTTACTTTCTTTCAAATCTAGAAATTGGCTGAACTAGTTAGTGGAAAGGTTACATACTGTTTGAGTCTGAGGAGATGTCACTGTTACTAGCATCTGACAAAAAGCAAGGAAAAATATCAGTAGTTTATTGGAATGTCCTCTAGAAATGGTTTCTAGTAAATGTTTTAATGAATGTTATTTTGCATTAATTTATTTATTTATATACATTTATAAGTGAGATCTATTTAAATAAATCTATATGCTGTTTCTGCTTGGATTCGATCCTTTCTGCACACTGCATTTTGCAAAGTATTACACATTTGTTTTGATATGATTTTTGGTCAATAAAATAAAATAAAAATCATATATATATATATATGTGTGTGATCTTGTCGGGTTGGTAAATGTGTGTTTTCACATTTTTATGTGATATAGAACTGTGATAAACGGTAAAATAAAATGTAATGGCACATCAGAAAAGAACTGCAGAGTATCAGATGTTTTTTTTACTAGAGAATTCTGCAAAAACCTTCAAAATAGTTTGGTTCTACACTATTTTTCTTTGCCTGCTGAACTATGTGTTTCATCATTTCCATTGCATTATGGTGTTCTCACAATACACTTCTCAGTGTGGCAGCTATTTTCAATAGACAGGACATCCCTCTGGAACCTGTCCAGTGATTTATGGAGGACATATTAAATTTAAAAAGAGCCTTTAAAAACGCAGGATGGAAATTATGGGTGAATCGTAATGCCCCTCGGTATGCACTGTGAGTTCTCCACCTCGGTTATGCATACATTTCAGTTGCAGGCTATTCAAGGGAAATGCTACAAAAAAGGGCGTGCTGGATTGTGCTATTGTCCTTCTCGTAAGGAAACGGTCTGACTACATATCATCAAAGTGTGTCAGAGTCTCCTGAGGCGTGTTTAGGACCAATAAGATCGTCTGGGAATTTACAGTGTTCACAAACTGTTCTGGTAAAACTTTTTATGCATGGCTGCTTTGAAGGAGTTTGTTGAGTTAGCGGTGCTTTGGTTTACTTCAGTTAAAATCTGTATCATTAAAGAGGGCATTTTTTTACATCCACTTGCACAATCATGGTCAAACTATTTTTATCATCTCATTTTTATGATGCACAGTAAATGAAACACAATGAAGGTGATACCACTTGGAGCAAGATATATTAGGCATTATTATGTTGTGCTAAATATTGCTGTTATCATATATGGAAAAATATCACGAATACTCTAGTACAAACTCTCCTGCATTTTAATGATATAAAATAATAATATTAAATAATATAAAAGTAATGTTTGGAGTTGATAGAAATTGTTGGGCCAAAATTCTTTATTTGGGGACAGAAGAGCAAAATAAAAGAAGTTTTCAGTTTGACTTGATTTAAATTATTTACACCCTTTTCTTAAAGGGTGATAGCTAATGCTAGTTGGTGATGGATGGTGGACTGGAGTGAGAGAGAAATGGGCAGATATACTACAATTTGAAGTACACATGGACCACATACTGCTACACTGTAAGGTGTTTCCACAGAAAAAACCTCAACAGCACCTAATTTTCAAAACAATGATGTACTCTTTGGGCAGTATTTATCTCAGGTACTATAGTGATTAAACAGAACTGACCAGAAATTCATCATGATTTACCTGCGGAAGTGAGGTAATGAAAAAAGTGTCTCCTTGCCTCTCAGCACAATATCCAACCAGGACCCCAATTGAATGACCCCCCCATGTCCCCCACCCCCGACCCCATGCTGTACTGACCTGGTGTGTCTGTGATGTCAACGGAAGTGTCCACAGCATCTAAAATGTACAAATACAGTAAGTATTATCAGTGACTTTGCTAAGCCAAAAAAGAAACCCCACAAAAACCTGTTTGAGAATGCACTTCCTTGTTCCATCTGAGACTTTTCTTTCTTTAACTTATACATTGACTAATAATAATATAATATACGCCATTTAGCAGACGCTTATATCCAAAGCGACTTACAGTAGTGAATGCATACATTTTCAGTATATGTGGCCCCAGTGGGGATTGAACCCACAACCTAAGCGTTGCCAACACTGTGCTCTACCAACTGAGCCACAGAGAACCACTAAATATTTGGCACAGAGACTTCTGCCTTCCTTCATATAAAACCTAGAGGATCGCACGAGCCATCATACCTCCTGCATCCCGCGCAGTTTGCTCATCCGAGGAGTCCATGCCACCCATGGTATCTGTAGGTTACAGCCATTAAGGGTTGCCTTCAAAGTAGCCTTCTGGCCTTTATGATGTTAATTCGTCTAACCATTGCAAATGCCCTTTGTGTCGAAATGAGGTATCAGTGGATCACAGAGGAGGATAACCAACAATGGATAGTGGGAATGAGGAATGACAAGGATAACGGATAATGTGGTGCCAGTGGAGAATGACCTAAAGCATCCCCTAGGGGTGTGGTCAGTACCTGTGGCATTTCCAGGGCTGTGAGTGGATGAATCCGTATGTACGGCACCTGAGGGAACAACAATTTACATGACATAAAGTTATCCACAGCCTTGTAACTCTTTACGTTATGTCAAGTGACCATAAATATTACAATGCTTTAAATGACCCGAAACATGGTCATTTTACGAGGTTCCTTTCTGCTGGAGGCACTAGGAGTTTAATTAGCCAGTGACCTCCGAATTTTGCGTTTAAAAGTTAGACATCACTGTTGCGCTATTGTCACAAATAAGCACTTCTCCATTCCATCACTGTCTGCAGTGGTAGTAACTGAGACGATTCGAGTGTGATCATCATATACCCACCATTTATGTAGTCTAGCAAGTCTGCAGTTCTATCTGAAACAAACAATAATCACATTACTGCACAAATAACCAAATCAAAATCCATTATCTTTTTCATAGCAGTCGTTAATAGATTTTTCAAGAAATACATGTATATATATATACATGAAAGTTGATCAAATTGATCAAATTTAAACCATTTCACCAAAAACAGCTATTCGTGTTGGCATTCAGAAAGGTCATTACCATCAAGGTCTCCTCCAGCTATGGGAAAAATAAGACATGTATGTGTGAGAAATCCTTGGCATTAAAGCAGTCTATAAATCCATCTATGTCTGCTGGCCCAGCAGATAAAGGTGAACAACAAGCCACTGAGCCCATAGTGCAGGTCAGGGATCTTATTACACCCTCTGCATAGAATGAAACAGTGTCCACTCTTTGCAGCTGAAAGGGTGGATTGTTGTAAATCACAGGTACCTTCCTGGGCCGGCATATGGTAAAGAGTCACTTCACAGTGTGTTGATTTTCTGGATAGATACATTTCCAATTGAATCAAGGGTATTCATTTTCCGAAACATCAAAAGAAGAAAAGGATAGAATTATATCATGTTTTGTTCTTCATTCTTTCATTGAATGAAAATCTTTGTTTGAAGATTAAGTTGGGTTCAACCGATGCCCTGAGCTCAAATCTTAAAAGTGTCCATTTAAGATAAATGCCACAGGCCAATGTCAGAGGCCACAGACAGACATAACATTAATTTGTGTGGGTGCTTTATTTCCAAAAAATCCAGAAATAAAGTAAATGCTTCCTTACCATTTATTGGTGCTGAAAACACAACACTCAGCAGTGCAAAAACTGAGAGAGCAAACAAGGCTCTAAAACAAAAACAAAGAAAAGAAACAATTAGCATCATGCATAAAATATAATAGTTCTCAGAGAATAAAATGCATGGGCATTAAAATTATACAATTATTACTATTACTATGTAATTACAATGGTTAAAAAGTCATTTTGAAGTTAATCTAAGCAATCAGTGATATCAATAAGTGTAAGTATTGGCCTTTGAACTTTGACTCTCAAATGTTATTTTGATTTGCATAACTCAATGTAAAGAAATGCTGTATGGTAATTTAACTTTTTTATTTACAACAAAGGTTTAAAACTAATTGTACTAGTACACAGCCTATCTAATACATTAAATAACAATGATAACCTAATTAGGTTAGCTGAAAACTGATGCCTTCATTTAGAAAATTGTCTTCCATATGTGTCATTAATTGGTTCTAAAGAGATCAATAATACATTCACATTCCCTTCCAAAATATAAATATAAAATATAATATAAATATGTTTTAGTATATATTTAAATATGTATAGTTTGTGTGTGTATGTTATATATAATATTATAATATGCACATATATAATATGTTAAGCATATACAGTATATATATATATATGATTATCTACATCAGAGATCTGAATACTCAATTGTCAAGACAGTTTAAAAAAATTGCACTATTACAGTATACTGAAGTACGTATCAGCAATGAGTTATGCCAATGACTCAAGCAAATGCCAAATGAAGAATGGTTTACTTATTTTGTGCAAAGACCCCATTAATAAAGTTTATGCCTCCCTTTTTGCCAGGTGACTGAGTTCTGGAAAGAGTTTCAGCCAGTCCACTTATAAAATATTAGACACACACACACACAGACACACACACACTATAGCTTGACCTAAACAAGCCTTTATCCACTTACCGTGACTGCATTGTAAGAGGATTGTGGTTGACCAAGGCAGGGTGACACACAGGTGTCTTTTACGTCTCCTGTAGATCTAAAGCTTTACTGGACTGAGCCCAAGGGGTTTTATACGATTGCCTCTCCCTGAGCACCAAGGGGGCAGAGCTAGTGTGACAGAGGCGTTTCAAGAAACCTTCTAAGATTACAATTAATTAAAACAGGGTTAAGAGTGGGACTTACTGCCATTGTTTTTGTGTTTTCAAAAATAGTCTTCAAAAGCTGGGTCTGGGTGTCCCTCCCCCCTTGTTCCCATCCATGCAATGAGCTTCCTAAAATGTGTTTATTTGTTGTATTTTCATCAGATTTATTTCTGACATGCAAAGTGGCAGGCACAAAAAAATGCTGCCAAGCAGGAAATGTTCCTGTAGTGCTTTCACAGTCCTTTCCCGGTTGTACTGTTTAACCATACATTGTTTACCAGACACGTAGATGTGTGGGAGATATATATATAGCACAAGTAACACAAATTAAAAGTAGCAGCTTTAAATTGCGAAAATATACAACAAGGCTCATTACATCCGTTCTAGGACATACATTTTCAAATAGGGAAAGTCCATTATTTGTCAATAATACTGTTTTACTGCATGCCCATTATTCAATACTTATATCATATTTATTTTCTTCACTCATATCTGATTATTGCCACCACTAATGATCCTATGAGACGTTTTTGTAAAGTCATGCTGTTGATCTTAGCATGTGGTAGGGAAACATATGGAAAAAATACTTATGAATTTAATCTGTTTGCAATATTCTTTGGCAGATGCAATATTTGAAAAATAAAACTAACATTTCGACGTCATTTTATGGAATAACTCTGTCAAAGCACTTTTCCATGCATATTTATTTAAAGTAAGCCATATTTTTCCCAAGTTTGTATTTGACATACAACTTTAATTGTCACAATGCTCAGGCTTCAATTTCAGAACATGTCAAAAGACATACACTTAAAACTCCAAGCACACAGAAATACAGATAACAGCCCAAATAAAGACACATGTCCGTACATGTTCATCTTCTGCACCACAATCTATACCTATATTGTGGATTTTTAAATACTAAACTAGCTAGCCAGGTTGGGGTGTTCAATGATCTACGGCACGGCATATGGTTTACATTGTTTTCATGCTCATCAAACCATTCAGCGACCACTCGTGCCCTGTGAATGGGAGCATTGTCATCCTGGGAGAGAGCACTCCCATCAGGATAGAAATGCTTCGCCATAGGATGGCTATGAATGGCTTTGTATTTATTGGCATTTACCTTGCCCTCTAAGGGGTTGAGTGGACCTAAGCCATGCCACCAAAATGCACCCCACATCATAACAGAGCCATCAGAACCCTTCATTTACTCAAGCGTTTCCTTTATTTTGTTAGTTACCTGTATACAGTATATTCCCATGATACATAACAAATATGGGTAGTTTGAAACAAAATGTACATTCTCAGATTTAAAAAAAAGTATTCTCTTGTGACAGGCTGTGAGGACAGGCAAAGCCAAAACTGTCCTTGCAGAATAATCTTCCTCTGGGAAATATTCATCTTTTTGTGTGTGAAGTCTACAATCATATCCCTTTCTTATACAAAAATATCATCAGGGATATGATTTTTCTTTTACCAATCTGTCTTTTTTTCACAAATGTGTTAAATGTAGCTTACTTTGTGAGCACAGATACGTTCTGCTTCCCCAAACATATTTATTATTCTACTCTTATTCTTATTCTACTCAAAACATCAAATTGTTTTTCATGGCCCATGTGACAACCAGGGTACAGTGATTGAGGCTGAAAGCAACAGAACTGGAAGTTATACATTTGTCTATTATTAATTGTCTGTATTAATAATAACTATTTATCCACATCAAACACCACTAATCCAAGGGCCTCCCGCGTGGTTCAGTGGTTACAACGTTCGACACTGGCCATGGAGACCAGCGTTTGATTCCCCGTTCCACCAGAGTTGGCTCTGGCTGGGAGTGCCATCGGGGTGGCAATTGGCTGTCCGCCCCAGGGAGGGGGGAAGGAAGCTGACACACACAGTTCGCTGCACACAGGAGTGGTTCTGGGGTACTGGAATTACAGTTGACGGCACGACAAGTGTTGTCTCCTTGTCATTACCAGTCACAGGGTAGGGGTAGGGGTAGGGGGATTTAACTAAGCACATGGGTAATTGGCTACCAAAACAGTAAAATAAAATAATTTTTAAAAACACTACTAATCCATGTATCTAGTCACCTGGACCAAGTTGCAGCAAATTGGCACAATCAAACAGAGGTTATGATAGTTAACAGTTAACGTCTAACATTTTAGTTATTTTACATGTATTTGCTGCTATCAGTGTTTATAGCCAACTGATACAGTATGTATCTTAAAGAGGGTCTGGATGTGTGGGAGGAGCAGCTATCCTGGATTTTAAATTTACATCAGTGTGATTAATAGACCATTTAACCCATAGATAATGAATGGATAGTGAACACAATAATGGAAACACCAATTTAAAGTCACTTAATAGGGTGTTGGGCCACAACCATTTTTGATGAATGCTCTTGCATTTATCAAAACCTGCTCTTGCCCCACGTTAAAATTTGCAATCCTGGAGTATGCACTTCTGCTGACTCTTGCCCCTTGCTGATGATATATTTCCCTTGGAGTTCAATCACCTTAGACATCTTTGCTTTGCATATAAAGTTTTTGAGCTCCAGAGGGTCTACAGAAATTGTTTTCCCCTTGATTGGCATTGGTGATAATAGGTGGGTGGTCTGGATGGTGGGTGCTTAAATAAAATATTCCTATTGAGTATGAGTATAGTCATCATGAATGCATATTAAATGATGACCAGTGATTCATTGTCTATTAGTCCAACTAATTAATTACCAAGCATAAAAAATCAATGCAAACGTTTTTTTCCTCAAGAGAGTGAAAGATTAGAAGCTATAAAAAAAAGACAGGAAATGCTCGCTGAATGGGGGTCCATTTGCAGGTTCGGGTGTCACTAGGGGAAGCCCAGGTTGTGAGCTCAGCGGAAGTTAAGGATTGCTTGAATGAAGCGGTCTCATTTGTTTCAAAGGGTTGATCTGCGAGACCGACTTTGCGAGGCACATGGCTAAGAGGGGGAGCTAGTCTCAGATCACTGCTCAAGACTGGCAACCCTGAAGGCCGTGGCACCATTCCACAACCTTTCTGCTTATCTTCAACACACAGGGCCACATTTACTGAAGGATTGCGACTGCTTTTCCAAAGCAAAAGCAGCTGCTACATGGCGGCAATATCTATGTATTTAATAAAAGGTCGCAATGAGTCAAATTGCTATTAGGATGCAATTTGCAGGGGTTAAGTCACTTTGCGACTTTCCTTTAGATGAATAGGTGAATCTGTTCATGCATATGTATACCTGGGGTGAACACGCTAAATCACAAATGTTGTTGCAGGAATGCTTGTATCTACAGACAGTTCCAAATTTTACATTTTACATTTTAGCATACACAGGCCTATTATTTACTAGAACTTGAAATAAAAATTATACAAAAGGACGCAGGATTTCTCTTGACCAATTTGTCATCATCTAGCAACCAGTGTAAAAACACAATTCTAAATTTGAAAAATTATTTTATTGTGCGTCAATAAAGGAGGTCAGGAGGGTATAGAATGAATCATGAATACAGTTTTACTTTCAGATGCTCTGTGGCCTTCTACAATCACAAGTTGAGTTGTTTCTATTCTTTATTTTTATTCTAATATTCTTTTCTCGGTTGGACCACCCACCGGGGTCTTTTCCCACATTGTAGTAATGTTTTTCATTTGAACGCTGCTGTCATGTCATATTTTCTTTACATCATCGGTTGTTTGTTTTCTTTGCATCATCTGCTGTTTGTTTTGTTATGCCTAATGAATTAATTTATTTCATAATGTAATGTTTTTTTCTTCTGTATTGGTGTTGTTTTCCTATGCTGTAATACTGCTGCTGAAGTCAGCTAAATGCTTAAAATGTTAAAAAATAAAATAAAATGTAATACGCCGTTGTGACACTGTACTTTATTGACCAATATGTCTATTTCCTGATCTGTAAAATGTTTTCTTTTTCTTGTTGTTTCCTCACTACTTGTGCCTGGTTGCTGCATATCCATTTCCTGGCATGATCTGGATGTATGAGCGAGCAATGTTGTTTCGGACCCTACCGCAAATTGCGAATGAGGGCACTTAATTTCTGTGATTGCATCATTCAAATTTAGATGTCTTAGTAAATTGGTCATTAATGTGTCGCTATTTGTGACCGCAATACAGCCGCAACAAAATAGCAACCGTCTTTGCGCTACAACTATCTTAGTAAATCTATCCCACAGTGCCTGTTGCTCTAGTGTCAACTGCATACAAGTGAATGGCACTTAAAATGATAAAAAGTCATCATCATTATTTATTTACACTACCGTTCAAAAGTTTGGGGTCACCTTCCATCTGGACTATGGCTAATCGGGCACTCCTTCATTCTTCAGCAAGATAACGACCCGAAACACACCTTGAAGTTCTGCAAGAACTATCTGGTGAAGGAGGAATGTGAACAACAACTCAAACTAAAGACCTGGCCTGCCCAGTGCCCAGACCTCAATCCCATAGAACTTGTATGGGACAAACTGGAAAGGAAGAGTCAAAGCAAAGCAACCCACAAGTTTCTCTGGGAATTGCTGCAGGATAGCTGGGAAAACATGTCGGGTGATTTCCTGCTAAAACGTAATAACCGAATGGCCACTGTTTGTGAGGCTATTCTCACGCCAAAGGGTGACTATTTTGAGGAATCCAAGATTCAATTTTCAGTATAATTTCCTTGAATATTTCTTTGATGTTCATTTTGTTCATTGTTACATGTGTTTTTTGTCATTTTAAAGTATTTACAGAAATGTATACGGTGTAAAGCATTGTCAATTATGAGATAAAAATAGTTTCCAGCAGGTGACCCCAAACTTTTGAACGGTAGTGTATGTATTTTTATTTTTATGCTTTGTAATTTGTCCCTTTTTTATCCCAATTCGGATTGTCCAATCGTATTTTTACATCACGCTCGCTGCAACCCCGCTGTCAATTCTGGACAGCGTGCACAAGCATGCGCTCTTCTCCGAAGTCAGAAGAAGACATTTCATATGCAGCTCTATATTGGCAGACCGTGGGCACCAGATTGACCAGCGGGGGTTGCTGGTGTGCGACTAGACACGGACAGCTCAGCCGACTGAGTCTCTCCCTCCCCGGGTGACACTTCCGCCAATTATGCATTGCCACACGGGGCTGCTGGCCACAGTCGGCACCAGCGCGTCTGGATTAGATACAAGACCATGGTGCTCTCCACACAGTAGAACAGTGCCTTAACAGGATGAGACACCCAGCAGCCTGTCTTCATTATTTTTTATGATAAAGATGATGATGATGGTAATGATGATGATGGCTATGGTGATTAACCATTCACCTTCTTCCAACAATAACTAATGACACACTTGTTCAGGTCTTCATAGTTCACTTAGAGTCAAATATCTGTCAGTTCTGTATCTATGTTCTTGTCATTCTTGTTGCTCCTGTGATGTGCATTTAATATACCTTGCCACGTGTACCTTGTAAGTGGATGACACTTGATTATAAATTGATTGATTTGATTGATCATAAATTACACATGTAAATTAATAAAAATAAAAAAATATATTATTAATTACTGGCATTATACCATTGATGTTGATGATGTATTATTATTATTATTATTATAACTATTAGTGGTAATAATAATAATAACAATAATAATAATAAACACCATTTGTTTACCTTCATTAAAAGGGATAAATATGATAGTTGTGTTAGACAGTGTTATTGTGGAATAAGGCTGCAGTTGCCCATACAAAGACCCCTCTCATCTCCCTCCCTCAATGGGGCACAGTGCTTACACGGTACATATTTGTCGCGGTCGGTATTGAACTCTCCGCCTGATCGCTGGTGCGTGAGCAGGTGTACTTGAGATCAGTCTTGTATCCCTGCGGTGGGCAGAGACTGGTGAGAGTACAGTGAAATGAACCAAAAGAACGGGGGAAACACCTTTGAGTGCGGGTTATGCTCTCGTTTTACTGTGTTATTAAGTTTGTAAGGCGAGTCGCCTGTTTATTGGTAATTTATCCCTTTCGGTAGGTATGGGCGCCCCGTTCCCCGGATAAAATGCAGTGTCTCTTTACGTCCCCATGCTCTTTAGCTGCTTAAAAGGTTCCCCTGTGCTCACAATGCCTCTTTCTCTTTGACCTTGTCATGACGAAAGCACATGAATGGACCTATGGTGAATCTAGGCGCCCCTTTTTCTCCAGACATGCGTTGCTTTGGTGCAAAGCCTCATGACATTTATGGGCTCTTACAACACCGGGCAGCTTTGCTGGCTCAGGGGAGAGGGGTGAATTAAGGTGGAATGGGTCCTCCTCGCCCACTGTGGAGAAAAAAAATCCCCCAAAAATGAGGACAGGCACAAAGCTCTCTGAGTAGTGATTAACATCGCAGTGACTCTTGAATGGGAGGTGGATGTCTCAAAGAGATAATGGCTTTGCCTTTGAATATGCTGGTCACACTCTTAGACCCAACAGACTGGCTGACTCTTCCTGCCCACGTTTTTTTTTAATGTTCTTGACCGCAACTTGAGTGCCCAAGTCTCCTGCCTCCCAAACAGGACACGCCCAGAATCAAAATGACCCACAGAAATAAAGAGGCGGAATAATGAGGCCTCTAAAGGAAACCATGGCTAATGGTGCACACTCCATGGTGCTCAAGAGAAATAAACACAGAGACCTACCTCTTAACGGCTTCCACAGTAACAGCGTGCCACTGATAATTCAACTAAAAAAGCATGACCTTTCATCTGCATGAACTGCACGCATGTAAACTGGCACTAATGGGTGACAGATTAGCTCAGACCGTGACACTGGCCCTTGTAGATAGTTAGTTAGTCAGATAGATAGATCTAGCTGAAATTCTTAGTACAAAATGAAGTCACGTAAAATAGATCCAGACTTTTGACTAATTTTGTGTATCATCAGTGACAATGATTTAAAAAACTCTTTACCTAAGCAATTCTCAACACCTTATGAGCGTTTTTCTGCAAACGGTGGGGTGGGTGGGACCATTCACATACGTCACACAGAAAAAACACACTTTGTCGGGACTGCATTGTTCAACTCACAAAGATGTTCTCTAACATCCTGAGAAGGCCATTTGTAAGTTCAGTCAGGACCCCAAGAAGTCCCATCGCAAACAATGCCAACTTCTCCTCTCCCGCGGCCAGCAGGTTTTCACTGCCAGCTGCTCGCCTTTTGTGTTACATCAATAGCAGCACTGTTTGGGCTAGAAAGAGTGCTTCCTGACGCAATGAAAGACATCATTAGCACTGTGCTCCCTGACAAATGTGTCTCTCCGAGGTACCTAACCCATCTGTGCTTAATGATGTTGATGTCGCAAGAAGGTGAACGCATTTGTTTTTCTAGGGGGACTCTGAGCATGCATTTGAAATGCACGCAGAATATACAGTCCTAAGAGTTCCGCAGATCGCTAACATCATTCGTTGGACCAGTAGGATCATTATTGAATTGATTTGTCTTAATTTCGGCTGAACTGCTAAACTGCATTGCCGGGAATGATCAAATGCACATTTTGATTCTATCAAAATATTATGTGAAAGTGTATTCGAAGTACTTTCGAAATGTAATCTACCGCCATTGTTCAATAACAAACTGGATTATGTAAGTGTTGTCATTTGGTTTATTTTATGTCTTGTCTAAATGTGGCCCTGTTGATTTTGTCAGGTTTATAAAAACTTTGATCTACCAAACCCTTCAAGCCCCAGTCTCTTCTTGCACTTCAGTATTATTAGTATTTCGTATTATTACAAGGAATGGGCTCGTAACTTTGCAGACATTTTAAATTAATCTTCTTGGGATTTCGGCAGACATCATTAATGCCATGGAGTCCCTTAAAATGGGACTATACCTCAACATTTTAGACCCCCTGGTCACCCTCATGCAGGCTCACAAATTGTTTGTGGTTTTGGGAACTAAAATAAATACAATAATACTGAATTTAGAGAGATTTTTTCAGAAAGGAATTTTCCTGGTTTAATTTCTGTTTGTTTTCATGATATCACGGTACACATATTTGCTATTTCTCAGAGACATTTCAAATGGAAGACCATGTGAATTTTTCATTGGCTTTGATACTGGTCCATGGAAGGTGCATTTTGGTCAAATTATGTACACCACAAGAACGAGAAGAGTTTAAGCCCAAAGAAATCTGACTAAACGACTGACATGCCCTCTCATCTCCTGCCTAAAGCCGCCAGAGCAGGTGCGCAAGAATTCATGGTGATCTTATAAATCCTCTAGTTGAGGCAACATAAGACCTGACATCAGTTAAAATTAAGTAGGAGCAAATGCTCCAAAATGAGTTTGATCTAATAGGCCTGCCTGAATGACTGCCTGTAAGTTTTAATACTGTTCCTGATACAGCGTGCGGTGAAACAGATATGAGAGGGAGTGCCAGCCTGGTAAGGAGAGGCAACAGAGCAGCTTTGTCTGCGGTACGCCTGCCTCAGAGGGCCTCATTAATTAAGACAGCGCCCCAAGGACGATAGCGTTCAAAAACGTTTTTTTTTTAAATGGTCGTGTTCGGTTTGGTCCAATCAGTCCAGGCTGCACAACTGTAACCTTAGCTATTGGTTTCCCCCCTTTCGCTTGGCTTAGTGGGCAGGACCAAGTTGGAGGGAAGATTAGGATTTAGAATGAGGCCATTCTCCCCAGGACTCAAGTAGATTCTCCCCAAAACATTCTCTAAGATTCAAATTTTCTGCATTAGCAATTCCGATAAGGTGTACGCTGGGGTGTCCCTGAGCCTACTCACTTAGGTTAAAAAAAACCATGCAGGTTTTCCTGACATGTTACAGTCAGCAGTCCATTCACATCTGTGGTAAATACCCTTAATATAAATACAGAATATACTGTAAATACTCCCCAACACACACAGACAACACGCAATGTGTTTAGCTGGGAATCCGAAAACAAGATGGAAACCATATTCATGGTAGTATTATTAAGACAAAGACCCCTGTGGATCCCCAGGACTCGATGTTACTAATCTTGGTCTGACCGGTTCATTCTTTTTCATTTTGGGGCATGACCAAGATCATTGGTGCACAATTATGATGTCATCACCTTGCCATATATTAAGGGATGGGATGGGAGAGGCCTGTTGACATTCACCCAATCATTAAGGTAGTGTCAGAAAACCAATCCACAATACATTTGTGTATTTATGAATGTCTATGAAGGAGTGGTTTAATTCATCATAAGACTAGGTGCAACCATCAGTCCATACTAATACAACTTCCAACAACACTTAATCGTTAGACAAATTTACAAAAAGGAAACATGATAGTGACAAGAAAAACAATAATCAATTTTCTGAGCTTTTTGTGATCAACTGCATTCAAGTCGTAGGTAAACAAGCAGAGATGGGCAAAAATGTTTTATTTTTATAAATAAATGACAAAATGCTGGTGACATTTTTGGAACCAGCATTTTGTATTTTCTGAAATACTGAAAAATGCATTTTCAAATGCGTAAAAAACAGCACATATCAACTTTTCAAAAACAACAAACCAGGTAGGCTAAATAATAAATGAAGAATATTTCTTGCTTGTATTTCTTGGATAATACCTTAATATTTCCATAGTGTTCTTGCTATAGCTTTAACAAAACTCTGTAGTACATCATTACAAATCTCAGTATGTCAGTTGTTCTGCTCTCATTAAGGTATTTACAGTCAAATTGTATTCATCATAATCATACATTTAATTATTTGAAATGACAAAAATAATGACTGACTGTATGAAGCTTAGAAGTGATTTGAACTTATCTCAGTTCCGAATCTGACCGAGTATAAGCTATTACCAGTACAATATAATCCCATAACAGTAAATATAATTTACTGTAAAGTCAATTAAAGTAGCTATTATGGTTAGTCCGCCGACGCATGTTATTATTCTTCTTCGTATGCCAATGAATGACAAATTCAGTTTTTCAATTTAAGTTATTTCACTAAATCTTTATTCGAAAATTTCACAAAATACATTTTTTGATTCAGTACGCCTTAGCGATTTAACTAGGGTGGTCTTATCCCTTAATTAATTTAATACAATTTTTACGTTTTATTTAATTTGGTCGCGTTTCTAAAAACCTGCCTCCCAGGAAGGCATTTGTCGTATACGAATTTGTCGAAAAGTTCCTGCAGTGGAAACGCGGCTAAACATTATGTAACTGACCTCATCATTGTTTTCTTGAAATTTGGTAAAAAATATATGACTGGACCAGTAGATGTCGCCACCACCCCCAAATTATCAACCTCATGCTTGACAACATCCTAGTAGCTAGCTAACAATGTCAATGACTATATATAACTATATGTCTTTAACTACCTAGCAGTGCATTTGACAATGTCATAACCAACAAAACAACATAACTATATAAAGACTGAAATTGAGGAAGACTACGCCAGGAATATAAGGGCCCGACATGTGGGACTACAATAGCTGTGTGCACAAGCTCCTGATCACTCTCTCTCTCTCCCCCTCCCTGCCTGACGTTAACTCATTTATTACCAGTCACCAAGGCGGCAGTGTAGTGTAATGGTTAGGGAGCTGGACTTGTAACTCAAAGGTTGCTGGTTCGATTCCCAGGTGGGGGCACTGTCGTTGTACCCTTGAGCAAGGTATCTAACCTGAATTGCTTCAGCTGTATAAATGGATTGTATGTAAACTGTAAGTCACTCTGGATAAAAGTGAAGTGCTAAAAGTGAAGTGCTAAAAGCCTGAAATGTAAATGTAAATGTCATTAGCTAGTTAGATCAATTGAATTCATCTTACTTCTGAAATGGCTTATGCAAGACTTGGATATATTCCCCAATTTTCTGCGTACATGTGTGTCCGATAAAACTACAAAAGTTAATTCACATTAACCTTTGAAAGGGATGCAGTGGTGCTTCAGTTAAATTCTTCAGGAAGGCGCACATTGACATAATGTGTGCCTCACATTTATACGGCATTAAGAATCATCTGGCATCGTAAATAGACTACTTATTTCATTCTGTGTACCTGTGGTTTGTCATGTTTTCTTAAAATATATCTTTGCTTTTCTGCAAAACAGAAATGGTACTCTGGTTGCTACTGTTAAGTATTTTGAGTTTTTATAAAATACATGAATACCGCTCTTGAAAGTTTCTTGATACACGTTACATTCATACAGTCAAATACAAATGACAAAATACTCAAAATTATTTAAAATGCCGCCCACCTCTGGAAACAAGGAACATAAAACCATGAGATCAGAGTTGAGACACATTTGCTCAACATTTGCTTGCTGGTGGCTGAGTATTACATAGGAAGTCAACCTTGTAGAAACTATAGGACCGTCACTTATAAGATGGCTCCATAAAGGAGCTGGGATTGTGTTTGCAGCTGTGTTCACTTTTAACCTTTGCTAATGTTGGACCCGGAATGGAAAGCGGAATTCTTTCTCCTGGTACCGAATCTGAAGGCTTAAACGTCTGATAAGAGCCCAAACACAAGAAGTTTAATGTATTTTCTGATGTCACAAAGGAACAGTGGGAGGGGTGTCCAATAGCCGAGTGCATATCAGCTTCAGTTCGAGAGAAAGCACTGACCTTTCTGAACACCTGGGTAATGGCTTTGTGATGATAGGCCATAATTCTCAAGGTGTGATGAATAGGGTTGCCGACTACAGAAAGCCTCATTCGCAGAACTGTGTGCTGTGAAAGGGATCTATTGAGCAAGGGGACTTTCTGTGCATCGGTGTTGATCTGCCATATGTATCGGCAACAGAATGGTGCGTTTGCTGGGAATTAGATATTTGTCTTTATCCCTTCATGTCCAGCCCATCTGAAATACATTTAATTGCTATTATTACATAATGGAGCACCTGTCATAAAGGTTGGCAATTTATTAAGGCGTTCAAATTGTTCTTATTATTTATTTTAAATTAATACCATTCATTGGACATACAACTGCAGAAGAAAATAATAGATGAATGTGAGGTTTGTGTGGATAGGCAAGACTAAAGCTAGTGCATCACTAGTACACCCACCCAATTAACCAAGATTTCAACATTATTCTCAGGTGGGTCAATTGAAACACGCATTTAAGACACATCTTCCTTATTTTGAAGGTTAACCATTCATGATTGAAATCCCACAATAGACATGTCTTTGAAGTACAGAAGACAAACTAAATCTAAACCTTTTATATGATTCAATTCACTTTTATATACCCCTGAATATAACCTTTGTGTGGGCTATATATTTCTCCAGGAAAGCCTTGAGTAGTACATTTACATTAAAGTCCTCATGTAGATTTGTGATTTTGGTACCCAGAATTGTATGATAGATTATCCCATGGCTGCATCTGCATGTTAAGATTTATGTTCTAAACTGTTCATTGCAAATGGATGCAGCTGGAAATGATCACTTATGTAGGCTAAATTATTGTTTATTGCTTTTAACAAACTTTAGTGTAACTTTAAGAAATGTTCCTGAAGCAGAGAGGTTGGGCTTGCCAACTTTTAAGAAAGGGGTTGAGTGGAAAAGAAGTGTAGGATGTATTTAAGCATATTTATGAATTCTGTACCCACAGCCTAAAAAACATAGCCTTGATAATTCTGCATTCATGTCAAAGACAACATCAAACATTATTCAATATAAACTGGAGATGGGAAGAAGATATGTTTGCTTGTTGAAATTTATTAAGTGAAGAATGATGTAAGAAAGAACATTTTATGTTGTTTTGATTTGAAAGTTTCCCCTTTTATAAAAATTTCAAATATTGTGTCAGAATCACTTTAGATTTTAGATTTTTTGACAAGAGAAGATTGTATGATTATTCGCTAATCTCTACGCCAATGCCTTGAATAAAATAACAGTCTTCGGGTAGACAGGCCGAGTCAAAGGTAGCTTCATCAAATCTGAGCCTCCTTTAGCGTTTACCTGTAGAGGATGAAAAAAACATGAATTGGATTAAAAACATATAGGGCCGGTAGGTATTTACAACAGATTCCATCCCAACCCGTTTTCCTGCCATTCAAATCGGGAACAAACTGGAAATTGATTTTCGAGGTGGCCCAAGGATCAAGACAATTCTATACTGCCACCGTATGGCTGATAATGGGACTTCCATTGGCCTAATTCAAAAGTTTCTAAATAGCCTAGATTCAGAACGTGTGGATACGAAATGGTTCAATCTCTTTAATATGAATGAATTATGAATGAATTAGGCTACTTCCTTGGTCTGTAAGCAAGGAAGAACTGAGCTAAAATGTCCCAGATCATTTAACTGTATTCTTATAATGGAGCAAGCAATGATGATGAAATTAAATGATGAACTGAATGCAACACGTTGGGATAAGGATTTGCGTTTGTTTGTGTAAAGCATCTTGTTCAAGCCTTAAAATATCTGGAATTTGAAGAAGTCTGATTCATTTTTCTTCCAATCCTCCAACCTTCAGATTCGCTCGAGGTGTCATCTAAAAAATGAAATAATAAATAAAACATACAATGTATTTTACATTGTAATTGTACATGATATATCCGCTTTTTTAATATAAATTTGATGAAGTAACTTTCACAGAAAAATGTGTGTATCTTACCATCCTGGTTGTCATTACTGCCGTGACTGCTGAGATCTACAGAAGAGATAAATAATAGCTTAGTTTTATACCATTAAAGTAAAAATACCATCACACTAAAAAAAGACAGCTATCCAAAAAGTAGAGGTGTATCTGCTATTCAAACAACAATGTCCGTTCAACAGTTAAAACGAAATGCTGAATATTTACTGATAGTTGCTGAAATAGCAGTTCATTCATGGTAACGCACGCTGCTGCGTGTGTCAATTGAAGAAGAATCGAATGATGTTACCCCCTTCACATGAACACAATGCTTCTTTAGTGCTCCTAGATCATTGTTCTGTAAGAACTATTAACATACACAACACAGCACACTGTTGTTATTCCTCCCTGAGTGACAATGTGCGATCTTTGCATTGGCCCCGCGTGATAAAAGGACCTTACTTACAAAATATGCTGAATTAAAATAAAGAGTAGGATATTACTAATACCTGGACCCTCATTTACATCTTAAAAACAAACCAAACACACTATTAAGGTTCCTTGATTGAGTGATTGATTGACTGGCTTGTAATTTATTATATAAATGTTTTTTGTAATACATTTTGTAGGTTTGCTAATAAACTGGTTTATTGGTGAGGTCGTGATTTGCATCACCAGCATGTTTCATTCTTCTCAGATTGGTGTAGGCATGCCACATGACATATCTGGACCAATCATTGCTTTGTTTGCAACTCTTTGCCATCTGAGCTGCTCATGTTTGTTAGATCTGAACTGTCTGTCCTGGATTCTAAACATCAAATGGGCACTCACCACCATGATCAGCTTCAGAGCTTGTGCTGCTTGCATCTAAAATGAAAACCATCAATAACATTTTATTTCGCATTTCACAAAATTCCTCAAAGCACGGCATAAGCTATGCACAAAAGCAGCTGTAAACAGTGGTGGCTCTGAGCTCTAAATATGTGATGCCGAGAGTTCAGCATTATCAAATAATTACACAGAACCAGCCTTTGATTGCTTTGCACAATTACAAGCATGCCCGTTTAAAGAATCTTAGCAGATGATTGATTTTTTTATTTAAATCCATTGTAAAGTGGTAGATCTACCTTTGTGAATTAAACTGATGGTGGGTTATCTTTACGAAAACTACCATGTTTCTGGAAGAAAGCTCCACAAGAAACTTCATAAAAGGGGCAGACGGGAGGTCCAGCGCTTGTCAAACACATCCCACAATCTCAAGCTGTGGACTTCACCTCCCATCATGCAGCCTGTGAAATGTTTTTGCCACTTACTTTAATCAAGACAGCCAGGTTTAGGGCCATCATTGGTTTAAAACTAATTTTGCTGCCCCTAATTGTACCTCACCAGGTTCCATTCATTGTAATACAATAAAACGTTTTCTTGAATGTTTTAGTATTTCATTACCTTTCATATAAGATAATATTTGAATGTTCAATATTATTTCATAGAGATATTAGTCTAAGGTTATCCCTAAACACTGTATTCACAATGTTGCATTGTATGGTCTGATAAAGACAATTAAGCTGACAAATTGATATTGAGAAATGAACCATTAAATAATTACATTACATGGGTCATATCCAACACATTATATTTTCATTACTCATTCATTTATCTTTTATTTGAAGTTTGTATTTTACTTTAGCTTATATTTGATTGAAATTCAAAAGCCAAACAGAGGGAATGAATTCATTCAAATACCCAAATAAATAGATAAATTAATAATAAAGTTCATCCTGAATATGGAAATGGTGAACAACCATAAAAGTTGTTCTCCCCACCTCCATTTCCTCTATTGTAATACTGAGGTTCACGTATGAAAAGAGAGGGAATATATATTTGTTATTTATATTATTCATACTATCATTATATATTACTTGTTTAAATTAATATAGAGGGGACCTGTTACTCTTAACTCTACATTAACAAAATGTAATTGTGAAATTGGTAATAGTTAAATGGGCTTCCCTGATTAGTTATGAATGTATATTTTCTTCTTTGTTCTTTAAATGGTGCGTTATAATTGGAGAAATGTTACATTCGTCTATCAACAACTAGGTGGCAGGAGAGGACTAAAAAACCATATATTATTCGATGGTTTTTAAAAACCATGGAGTCTGGCCTTTCTGAAAAAAATGTGATACATGTCATTTTAGATTCACTCCCAATTTACAGAAATCAAACGTTCGCTCATAACACCAGGCTGTGATTGTGTGGCCCATGGACACTGGCTCTGGAGTCAGTGCACATTGTGAGAATACCACTCACTTCATCAGAGCTCAACATCTCTGTGCACAGAGGAAGGACACAGTGGGTCTGTCTATATCATTGGGTTATTCTGGGCTGTTAGAGCTTACCAACTAGAATGTAATCAGGAAAGAAACAGCTGGCCTCTACAGTACATTCTCTCATGCTGAGATTCAGGTCTGACCACGGTTAAATGAAGAGCTTTTATTTCAGTTATGCTCAATGAAAAGGCATAGAGCTGCAACAAAGATGCTGCATTAGATTAAACGTTTTCAGGACAGTGTGTGTTTTGTATCTCTTGTGAGTAATTTACAAATATGTGAGTAATTTACATAAAATGAAGACCGATATCACATTGCTGACTGTGCAATATTATTCAGAGACCACATGAAGATGCCCAGTAAACGGGGGAATAGCCACCCAAAACCTCTGACTGCTCTGCGATTCTCTTGCTGATGTCATACCTGGCCATCACACTCACCATTGTGTTGGTCAGAGGGAATGGAGTTAATGCTCTCTGTGAAAATAAAGAGCATGGTACTGATTCAGTTATCACTGCAACCTTTTCTAAGAGACCTTAAGCTGAAATATATTTCACACGTGACTTAGCTTAATACAAGAAATGCTTTTACCTGTAGGTGCGTCATCAGAGGTGGAGTCCTGGTCTGAGGGTTACAGAGGAAACTGTTTGTTTGTTTCAGTGAAAGCCATTGCAAAATATTGCTTAAATATATACAATCAGGTTGCAGTTGCTCACAGTTAAATGACTTGAAAACATGTCATAGGAAAAATAAACAAAATTGCATCAACAGTCACATGCACAACATGAAAGAAAATATTGCTTGCCATATTTTCCACGGCATCCCTAATAATAATAATAATAACAATCATCATCACCATCATCAAAATAGTCATTGTTTATCCTACCTGATATGGCGTGGGAATTCCAGTCTGAATCTGAAACACACACAAGTAAAAACACACAAGTAAAAAAACATATTCATTCCATTTCTGTTGTTTCAGTAATATTTAATGTGCTCTAACTCTTTTAATGACTCCGTTAGTGACATCAACTGGGGGGGACGTCTTGGTTGTTTGATTTCTCATCATGAGAGGAATTCATCAGTATGCACTCTTGTACTCTACTTGAATCTAATAAGAATGTATTACATTTGTGTCGGCAGGTGTCAACTGAACATTACTGAAATATTGATCCCTTATAACAAAAAACAAATTAGTTAGTGCACACCCACCCAATCAGCTGTATCCCTCTACAAGGCATATATGATCATTGTTTTGGGCAGGTAGGTGGGTTAATTACAACAGAAAGGTGGGTCTTTTATACTACTGAAATCCAGTATGAAATTCAATGCTTGAATAGATCCATAATCAGCACAGTTTTCTGTGTTATTTCCAAATGACCCCCTGTATCATATTCCGAATCACTGCCAAACACTCACCCAAATTGTGGTCGGCTTTTACCAGGAAAACTGCCAGGGAGCAGAGGAGGAGAATATCCCTGGAGGAGAATTATTGGAAAATGAAAATATGTTTAGTAAATGTGAAGGTACAATAATAATAATAATAATAATAATAATGTGAAATACAGTACAGTATTCGGTGTTTTGGGCTATTTCACTTGATGCTTAACACCTTCAGAAGTTTCAAGACATCATTGTAAATGAGAACTGGTTCTCAGCTCGCCTTCTTGGTTAAAGAATAGTCACATAAATGAAATAGGATCTATATAACTTAATGCAGAGGAGAACCGGGGTCTCAGCTAGCAGGGTAGCCCAACCTTTTCCTTTTAACCCACAACAGTTTATTTACTGTGTAGACTACACAAGGAGCAGAATGTTTCCTTTACATAAAATGTAACTGAAATGGTTTATGGTGTCATTGTTCATTATTAGACAATGAAATATAAAATAGATTCTTTTATTGTTGTAACTTGGATTGTTTACATTCATTCTAATAACAACAAGAACCACAATGGAGATAAGTCCTAAGACCTTTTCTGTGTCATCAGGATGTAACCATGTATTGTGTATTATCAGTACACATTTGCATCCGTCTAGCTGTTCCTGTGTCCCTGGGCAAACCAATCTGAGCAATTTGGTGCAGTGCTTACGGCAAAAGGATGGATTCCTGATTCAAATCCAACATGGATGAGGAGAGGCTTGCTGTCTGAATGATAGTATTTCAGAATAAATGTACTGGATGACGTAGAACCCCAGTTTCACACTCCATGATGCTTTGGGCTTCTACCTTCCAGCACAAACCCCAATAACATCCCCACAATCTAACCATCTTTTTTAACAATGCAATTTCACAGCATTATGTAGGTGATTTTGATCCAATAACTATCTGACAGACATAATGCTACTGTGGCACTTTTTCCAGCAGTTAAATGATAAACATGCCCAAGGCTTTGTGTTTATGTAGCAGTATAAACACAAAGACTGACTGCATTCAATGATATGATATGTATAGCGAGCTATTTATATAGAGTAGTGTAATGATACAGGTAATGTGTCAGCATACACTTTAAAACAAAACACATTCTGTGCCAATGACAATTTATCTGTATTGTTTGTATCAGGGC
The DNA here is from genome assembly GCA_029706075.1 of Aldrovandia affinis. Taxonomy (NCBI): domain Eukaryota; kingdom Metazoa; phylum Chordata; class Actinopteri; order Notacanthiformes; family Halosauridae; genus Aldrovandia; species Aldrovandia affinis. The sequence goes on from JAINUG010000222.1 coordinate 1,370,617, forward strand.
ATTCAAAATTTACAAGCACTGTGCTGTGCATTATTAACAGAATGTGATATCTATGAAGTTAGAAATCCAAAGGTTTTAAACTCAGCTCATATAGGCAATATGTGTGCTGTGTTTTCATCCAACTTATTTCAATTTCACAATTAGTTGTATTTGTGATTTAATTAGACACTTGGATGTTTTTAGAAAATGTTTTAGGATTTTCCTAATTGAACCAACATAATACTCTCTGAGCTCCAATAGAAAAATATCAGAATCGTTTTTCATTGGGTTAGCACAAAAGCAGATATGTTTGTAGTATCCATTGCAATTTTAAAAAATTACTCCAATATTTAATACAATGCATTCATTTCACCCATCTTGATTTTTTTGTAAGTGTAGTTTTCTTCAAAAACTTTTCTGAGAAGAAAAATCTATGAATTTGTTTCATTTCCAGTTCACACATTTTAAAGGCTTGTTTTAGGATTACATAGTGCTCCATTATATTGTTTTGATATTCATGTTTAAAATTATGTTTAATTGCAACATGTAGACACTATTCAATTAAGAATTACAAGGACTATGCAAAAGTATGAATAAAAACGTTTATGAATAACCAAAACACATCAACAGTTCTTCGTGAAATGACTCAATGGACTGTGACACAGAAAGAGAGAGAAGCTGATAGAGAGACACGGAAACGAGACAGCTCGCCGAAACAATATCAAAAAAGAGGATCATTTCCATGAATAGCCTAAGTACTTACCTGCACAGCATCTTTGGAGATGAGTTAACGGATCCTAAATTGTACAGTACAAAGCTGAATATTGCACGTGTTCAGGTTTTTCAAAGCCTAGGGTGACGCTAGAGCTTTTATACTGTTTCATACGGATGAGGGGGGTTGGCCTGTCTTTGTAGCAGAGCTGTGAAGGAAGAGAAAAAATAGGTGCATCTTGGATTACATTAATTGCGTGCTTAATGTACGGATTCTTGTGTCTCCTACGTACACTTGGCTCAAATAATCTCTCTTATCCCCTAGGCACACCCTAACGCCACAGAAAACCTTTTGTTACTCGGGGCATTTCTCACATCATATGTTTTTTCCACCCCCAAATGTTCCCAGTTTTTTTTTTCCTAGGGAGAGGAGAATGCATCGTTCTTCAAAGTTCAGTTTCTACGGTACAGTAGCTCAGGTGGTGCCAGGTAACGAGGTCAGAGCCCACGCAGAGCCGATCATCCACGCCGATGACAGTGAGCTCTGACCGCTGAAACCCGATCGAAGCACCGAATGGGACCGGCACCGTGTCTCAGGGCAAATCAAATATTCGTTCCTGTGCTTTAGGAACACAGCGCTGCCTGAGTGGGGGATTCCCTGTGAAGGAATGTGAAATGATGGTGTGAAATGTTAACTCGATTACCAGTAAACCAACACTGAATGAGCCCGACTAAGGTTCAGTTTCGTGGTAACCACAGTTCGAGGCTGTCTGAGGACAACCAAAAAAAAAGATCCCCTTTTTGTCGTGCATACAGTATCTGCCTTGTACTGCAGCTACAACAACTGAACGTAGTTGACATGTCTATGCTGTATTGGGTCAGTGTTCAAAGGTTGCATAAATGTCATTCTCGTCATCCTTTTTTTTTTTTGCATAGGCTACTATGCACTTAATAAATGGGTTTGTTTGTTCAGAGGCTGTAAGCAATGTCTGAACAGTACAGAGAGCAGAGCTGCTCAGCCCAGATCCAGCAGCTCTATCAAGACCAATCTCGGAGCTGTAAACCAGATTAAAGCTGGTGACTGCTTTGGATCAGGTCATTATGTCCTTGGACCCAGGAAAAATCAGAGGATGCTGTGTACATCCAGGGCCGGAGTGGAGAGGAGAGTGGATGGAGGCCAATTCTCCTGTGGATCATTCATATTTTACACCTTGGACCCAGACAGACCTTTTTGGGTAACATTGACAATATATGAACTATAAACTACTAATACTAAAAATACAGGCCAGAATGAGGTCTTTCTTGTGTGTTGAGAACATTTGAAAAGAGAAGAAATCTGGTGCAAACTCTACAGACATGGTCGATTTCACAGACTAACGCTACTGAGACTAATGCCCTTGTAAGTCCCTCTGAATCTTGGCTTCTGCCGTCATTTGATCCGTTGTTTTTTTATTTTTATCAGGCTGAACAACTGCCAGTGCAAATGAATGGACCGTCTTTAGACAAGACAGGAAGTAGAGCAATCTGGGTGTCATGTTTCTCTTATTTCTATGGAAGCCTACTGTAAAAAAAGAGAGTCCTCTCTCCTTTACAGTACAGAGGTTAGAATAATGATAAAGGAGGCAATAGTCTGCAGTAGTAGAGTTACATCTCACACTTCTCAGCCTGGATATTTTGGAATGATCTTGGGTCCCATCAAAGGGCCCTCTGTCTGTCAGCTAAAAGGAGCTCACTCTTAAAAGTGTGGATAATTACCTGTTGAGGATTCCTCCCTCATTCATTAAAGACAGGCAGAATGTCTCAATCTATTTTAGATTTATTTGAGTGAAATCATTTGCTTGGAAAGTCAACCCAAATTAACTCTAACTTATTATCTTATTTTGTATATAAATTTATATTGGCGCCGTTGTGTTTAACATATGTTGCCTTATTGGTGATTATGTCTGTATTGTCTATGTGTATACTGGAGCTTTGTGTGTGACGCAGAATTTCCCCAATGGGGATAAATAAAGTTGATCTTATCTTATCTTAAATTGTGTATAGTGTGTTCCTGTGTGGCTCAGTTGGTAAGGCACTCGCTACAAGCACAGGCTGGACCCTATAGCAGAGACATTTCAGACGTGAAAGGACAACGTTGGCTTCGTCCCACTAGGGATAGGGTGACTGCTTGGTTACTGCTGCATTAGCATCAACCTGCAACACATCAGACGCCATCAGGCTGCCAGCTGTTGTTACTGTGAGATTCTCTGATTGGCACTAGCTCTCCTGTTGTACTGTGTGGTCTGTATGGTGTAAGTAGTTACTTGCTTGTGGGTGAGGAGTACATATGCTTCAGATGCAGCACACATAGCATGGGTGTAGGTGGCAAAGTGGTGGCTCAAGAGGCACAATCTGTGATTCCAAATTGCGGAGGAAAACAAAGGGGGGAAGGGGGAATCATGAAAAGACAAAACAAAAACAAAAAAAAGTAAAGTCACTATGCATGTGAACAGGCCAACGACACAGGATCAGTTCAAATGTACAGTTCCTTTAAAAACACAGCATTGCAAAAATCGTGAGCTCAAAGTAGGTCTCCGTTTAATTCCGAAACATCTTCACCCTGTACGAGCGTGGGTAATACACACTTCTGATGAGCACTATAACCAATGAGATTGACCTTGTGCCAATCCCAGGGAAGGGTTCATGAGATTGTGAACAAAGAATGCTGCCCTTAAGAGTTTTGTTTTTTGCCCTCAAGAGTTTTTTTGTGGGGTTTTTTTAACAGATATGTTGCAATTTGATCTTTTTTCATCAGTGTGGCATCATGGACAGAAGAAAGTGATACAATACAATGCAATCCATACAATGATTCAGATCCATGGTTTAAATCTAATGTGATGACATGGACCTGCTGAGGGCTTTGGCTTACCTGCAACCAGCAGCAGTTCAGAGTGGTCTGTATTTGCCTTGGGAAATTGTAACTATTTAAGAGTCATCACCATGAAAAATTATACCCTATTGCGAGCACATACCAGACAGGATTTATTAAAGTGCTGATAGAATTAGAGGACTTTTAATATGGCACATCTCACACCGGCCTCCAATGAACCAGACTCACTGTCCGCTTTATTAGGGCTGAGGTGAGGGTTAATCTATGCAAGGCTGCTGCAAGCACAATTAACTCTGCTGTTTCTTTCCTGGGTATATTGTGAGGTTAACCTGAAACCGCCTGCTCCATGGACCAGCTGAGTGATAAAAGTGTCAGTTGGTCCATGGAGCTTGGGTGTGTCAGAATTTAAATAGGACACGTTTCAACCCAAAACCCCAGACCAAGACAAGAGTCATGTGACCCATGAAATGAATCAGCTGATCAGAGCTGTAATTCACTTTGTGTCTCTGGACTCTACAAAACCCCCACTTCAGAACTGAGCAGCCACTAATGGTATTGTGTTTCATAAAGTGCATTAAGGGTTATTCTCCATGAGGTGCAAATGAAATGCTTGCCATTCAGGCATTTTTCAATCGCCATCATGACAACTATCCATTTACAAAGAAGGAAAGATTAGGCACACATCCTGGTGAAGAAGACACATTTTGTGGGTGTTCCGCTTTGAGTTATGGATTCAGGACAAGAATAACTTCCTTGGAAGGAAGAAAAGTGGAACTCCAAACAGGAAATAGAGTCATGTACTGTGGGCATAAAAATTATTCACCCACTGCATTTTTCACATTTTATTTTCTTACCTCATGGTATCAAAATAGATTTAATTGGGATTTCTTGCCACTGAAGTCTGAAAACGTCTTGCAATATTAGGACAATAAAACAATGCTTGTGTGTAACGTGATTAGGCACCAAAAGGAGAAAACTTGAACTCTTTCCCTGGTTCTCTTCCACAAAGACAAAAAGCTCCAAGGAGTTAGAAGGCCCAGTGTGGGTGCAGGCTTTTGTTCAAGCCTTCCTGATCAAACAAGACAGTACCATGAGGATCAGCCCAGGTAACAGCTTACTTGATTAATTTATTGTTTCAATGCCCTGGTTGCATTTGTTCATTCGTATTAGTCGATGGCATGTGGTCGTGTGTGCTTGTCAGAGTGGTTATGATGGCAATGTCATTCTTGTTGTGTTGTCTTGCATAAATAAAGCAGGTCTTGCAAACTGTTTACAACTACTGGTATCCTAATTACAAACATGACATATGAATTAGACAATTTAACTATGTCACTGCCAAGGTTAGGAGAGATTCGGCTACTAAAGGATGACCAACACTGTGAAACATTTCAGATAAAGAAACTTGATCTCTACTAACCCATTCTAAAAACACAGATTCCTCATACTCGACCGGCGAAAATCAGTCATCTTACACCCCCATACATCCAGTCAGCGCTCCACCCTACAATTTTCTCCCACGCGGAGTGAGCATGTGCGCCCCCCGGAGGTGTGGAGGATGCTGTCCTCTTTTATCTCAAAGCTGTTTGCCGGAGTCCAGTGTCTGCAGGAACCGCCATATTGTCATCCTGGAAGCGCTGAGAGGTAATAAACTGTACATAATTTACGTGAAATATATCATAAGAATGTGTATTTTATTTCGGAATGTTGTACATATTTCGAGATTCAATGATTTGGGATTTTGCCGAGATCCTGGCCACACACAGGTTTTTGATCTTGCAAATTCTATGCGAGTCGCGAGAATTCTCAAGCTAGCTGGCATGCTAGCTCGCTTTCTACATTAGCTTCACCACCAGATCATGAGAGAGGGTGGAAGCATCTCGCGAATCGCTTCCTCTTTGCAACAATCAATATTATAGCTACATTTGGCTGGTTTCAAGGTTTTCCGAATATTGGACGATTTGATATATTTCTATGTTGTGTGTCAGAAAGTTAGGCTTCGTTGCTTGGCTAAAATCTTGGAGTATATTTTACAATCAAAGAAGCCAACTACCTAGCACTAGCTAACCGAAAAGCTGGCTAGCTAACGTTACAGCTTTGCTGCGTTGATCTTAATGGTATGCAAGTCCACAAGGGGGGTCTACTAGGTAATGCTAACTGACGTTAGCTACCTAAACAAGTGGAAGTGGAAGGGGGAGTAGTCGGCATACTATGCCGGTCATTTGGCTAACGTTGGCTAGCCAGCCAGCTACAATAACCATAGCAGATAGGCAAGACGACCAATTTCACATCTTTGATCAAATACACCGTCTGTCATTCGATAGCTAGCTAGCTACAGTGGCGTGGTGGCTGGCAAGCTCGCTAGCGATGACGAAGTTGTAGGGGCTGGCTAGGTAGACGACCACCGGCGAGCTAACGTTAGGTTAATTTATTTATATACAAATGACTGGCTAAGTCAGCTAGCTAACGTTAACAAGCTGCTTAACGTTAGCAAGCTTTTGCACTTTATTGAGTGGCTAGCATAACTGTAGCTACCTCGTTAACTCCTTAGATTTGGTACCCCTCATTATCTCTCGACTTCACTAGCAAGGGACTTGTCCATGGTTATCTGTGGCCTTACAACATATAAAGTTAGTTCATGTAGCTAGCATGGATGGTCCTCCGCGACCTAACCAGCCAGGTAAACAGTGAGCTAACCTGACGCTAATGTTAGCTCCTTGTGAGAGCTAGTCATAGAAATTAAGATTTAGTCATAGTATCGTTGATGCAGTCTCTTCTGTCTGCAGTACTGGGTATCTAGATGGCTAGTTTGACAATACTGTTAAAAAGGTTCGTTAACGTTAAAACCTTTGGCTGCTGTTGTCTTATCTGACTAGTTAACGTTAGCGATTTAGCAAAGTTATCTAGTTTTCTCTCGGAAGGTCTTACGTTACATTGACCATAATAGACAACAAACATTAGCTAGCAAGTGTAATGCATAACTTTGTATCTTTTTCTGGTTTAGTAATAACGTAATACAAAACAAGTTGTCTCAGATTGTAAATTGGAAGTGTCATAAATTATTTCCATTAACGTGCAATCTCCTTCAGTGAGGCTTAACTATTAAGGGTGTTGTCTGAGTTGTGATGCTTGCTTCTTGGAATGTGGCAGGCCTTGAGCGGCGACTGTGATTAAGAGACAGCGGCATGCAGCCATCAATAATTATTTAATAAGGCGGAATTATCAGCATTAAATTAGTTGAGCGCGACCTTAGCACGTTTTCCAATTGCATGTTTAAAATCAAGTGCCACACTTAACGACATGATGCTATTTCCCATTCCCCCCCAGTATGACTTTGTTGTTCGAATTTTTATGACGATCAAGATGTAACGTTACTTAAACCCAAATCGCGAAGGCCGTTGTTAATGGTAACGTTAAATATTTTAAGAAAGTTAGTAATACCTAGTGAAGTTACCTTTAAAGTGTTATCGTTATACGGACCCATTTATAGTTGCAACTCAATTGAGGTGATATAAAGATATTTATTTGATTCGACTCCTTGTAAACCGTTTAACTTGTATTACACTATTTAACCCACTATTTAGTAAGATAGGCTAAATAATGCATTTTGTAAACTGTAATTTAACACCCCCAACGTGAAACGTTGAAATCCATGCAATGAAATCAGCAAATGCAAGTGACAAATGGTAGCTATTGAACTAGGAAAAAAATGGTAACGACAAACGCACAATGGTTCGGACTCCAGCAAATTAAGTGGATGTGATCGCATCATTTTGCGCGACCGTGAGCCTGACCATGTTGACACTCTGATGTGAATTAAATCCCACTTACTTATTGGGATGCGTCTTACTAATAAACCAACGGTCAGTTACTTCTGACATGATCTTTTTAGGAGCAAGGCAAAACAGACGAGCAACTCTGAATCAGTTGAAATATAAATCAAGGACACCTGCAAGTAGTTTCAACAAGAACCAAGTTCTTTAAGAACTTAACAGAGCGTGATGCTATGGTCAGGTTGGGGTGCAAAAACCCCTTATTACACCAAAAATGCAAGTTTGGGAGTAAAGTGATGAAAAGAAGACAGGTAGTGGTCTACTGAGCAGTGGAAAAAAGTCATAGTCAGATGAGTCATCCTTTACCCTGTAGTCAACAAGTGGATGAGAACATGTGTGGTGCATAGCAGAAGAAACCCAGAGTGCTTGTTTCCCACGGTGAAGGGTCCTGGCGACTCTGTTATGGTGTGGGGTGCATTTTCATGGCATGGTTTGGGTCCACTTAGAGGGCAAGGTAAACACCAATAAATACAAAGCTATTCTGAGTCATAAAATAATTATTTATTTGATGTAACACATTAATATTCCAATGCATTGACAACACGCTGATGCCCTGCATCAAAACATTTGTAGCTTGTGCTAATTTTCAATGTTCGTCCCTAACACCCTATCCTATGGTGAAGCATTTCTATCCTGATCAGAGTGGTTTCTTCCAGGATGACAATGCTCCCATCCAGAGGGCATGACTCAATGGTTTGATGAGCATAAAAACGATGTGAGCCATATGCCAGGGGCGTCTCAGTCACCAGACCTCAACCCAATTGAACACTTATAGGAGATTCTGGAGCAGCGCCTGAGACAGATTTTTCTGCCACCATCAACAAAACACCAAAATGATGGAATTTCTCATGGAAGAATGGTGTTTCATCCTTACAATAGAGTTCCAGATACTTGAAGAATCTATGCCAAGGCCCATTGAAGTTGTTCTGATGGCTTGTGGTGGCCCAACACCCTATTAAGACATAAAGGTATTTTGGCAGTTACCTGTATACACTACTGGTCAAAAGATTTAGAACACCCCCATTTTTCCAGTTTTTACTGAAATTTAAGTAGTTCAAGTCCAGCGAATAACCTGAAATGGTTCAAAGGTAGGCGGTACACTGCCAGAGGAAAGGGGGAGAAAAAAAAAAAAGTTTAGGTTACCAAAAACAATTATGTACATTTCAGAGTTATAAAAAAGAAAAGAGGCCCTTTTCAGGGAACAAGTAATGGGTTAACAACTTAAAGCTGTTCTGCAGCAATGGAAGTAAATTAAGCCTTGAAAGTTGATGCAAACAATTCCTACAGGTGTCCCAACTTTTGTTGATGGCTACATGTCTGTATAAAAGCAGTGTTGGAACAGACTGTGTTACTACACCCTCTGAAGCATTATTTGGACAATATTGCAGTGCAGGAAGTAGTATATTGCTATCATAATGGCGAGCAAAACGCAGTTAACAAAGGAAGGAAGACAGACAGACCATTATAACCATTAAAAGTGTAGGTCTTTACTTTAGAGAAGTTGCAAAGAAGGCCAAGGTGTCGGTGAGTACAGGAAGAGGTCTGGCAGACCCAAAGCCACAACAAAATCAGAAGACAAGTTCCTGAGAGTCAACAGCTTGCATGATAGGCAGCTCACAGGTTCAACCACAGCTTAACACTGGTTGAAGTAAGGAAGTCTCAGTTTCAACTGTTAAGAGAAGACTTGGAGCTGCAGGTTTGACAAGTCGAGTGGCAGTAAGAAAGCCATTGCTAAGATGAAAATATGAAAATAAAAAAGAGGCTTGCCTGGGCCATGAAGCACCACCAGTGGACTACTGAAGACTGGAAGAAGGTCTTATGGACCGATGAATCAAAATTTGAAATCTTCGGTTCACCACGCAGGGATTTTTACACCATCGAGTAGGTGAAGGGATGGTTCCTCAGTGTGTGACACCAGCTGTCAAACATGGAGGAGGAAGCGTAATGGTCTGGGGCTCTTTTGCTGGATCCAGAGTTGGCGACTTGCACAGAGTGACTGGCACCCTGAAACAAAACGGCTACCACAGCATTTTGCTGTGCCATGCAATAATGACCCAACACATACCTCCAGGCTATGCCAGAACTACCTTAGAAGAAAATAACAAGATGGTAGGCTTCAAATCATGGAATGGCCAACACAGTCTCCAGACTTAAACCCCATCAAGCTGGTTTGGGATGAACTGGATAGAAGGGTGAAACCAAAGCAACCTACAAGTGCAACACATTTTTGGGAACTTCTGCAACAGTGTTGGGAAGAATTTTCAGAATAATATTTGATTTCCATTGTAGAAATTGTCTGTTATATCTTCAAAAGGTGGCTACTTTGTTGAGTCAAAAAGTTAGATTAAATGTTGTTAAACAAAACTATTTGATGATTTCTTTTTTATCTCCAATTGTTTATTTGTTCTATGCTTTAATTTCAGAGTGCATTGAAACATTAAACTGTAGATTTCAATAAAAACTGGAAAAATGGAGGTGTTCTAAAACCTTTGACCAGTAGTGCATATCAGGGCTGTTTCAATGAACATAACTTAACCAGAGCGAACTAATGCACTAGTCTAACAAACCATTTCTGAAAGACCAGTAAGGTTTTTTTTTTTTTTTTTAGGTACGTTAAATTCATAATGTGTTCACCATAGAGTAAAATATGGAACTGTAATCATATTCGTTCATTATATGGCATGAGGTTGGACATAATTCAATTTTTAAAGTTAAAAATGTTCTGTTCACAGAAGTCAGGGTAGATACACAATGCTGACGTGCTGAATTAAAATAAATTAAATCTTATGATTTAGGTGTGGTGGTGAACAATTTGGCACTTATTCACTGTACCTGCAACACGAACGACAGTTTGCTATGACCTGAAGCTGTAGGAAATATATTCGTGAAGTGGCAAAATTTTGTGAAATGCATTTTGATAACAATTTGAAATCCGAGTGCCCCTAAATCACAGGGCCTTCAGTGCTCACAAAGAGGAGCTTGACAAGTTGCTCCTGAAAATGATTAGAAATTATGTCCTGTGAGCCTAGAATTGTGATAACCTGTATTAAAATTGCACGCAGCGTCACAGAGAGTTGTATCACTCTATGCATATGCTTAATTCCCAGCACCTGTGGCTGTATTGGGTGTGCAAGCTTGACTTATTTGTTTTGCTATTATTATTTATTTATCATTATGTTCAAGACTGGCACAATGTCACGCATATGGAACTTTGTAACATTATAAATTTTAATAGCAACAGTCTTCGTGTGCTATGAATCCTCTGTATCACCGCTATGCACTTTGGCCATCGGTTAAGTGCTCCAAAACATGTGTTTTGTTTTCGGTTTTATTTCACATATTTTCAAAACTTAAACCTAAAATTAGTCTTCACCCCCGTGTGTCATCGCTTTGTTCACCAGTTCAATTAAACTGGCTGTCAAGCCCATTATCGTGCAGCACTTATCAGTTCCTGTTCATACATTGGTTGCATACCAAACCTCTGCAAGCCTGATAACGGCGTATTTGGCACTGCTCTCCAACATTATACTGTAGATGCTCCAGGGTTTTCTTTTTCATAATGGGTCATTGAAAAAAACCGAAACGTACATTACAAATCCCTTTTTAATAGCAACGGTCTTCAGTCTGCCACCTAATGCATTCTGTCAGTAAGTTATATGAAATGGTCATTTTAATGCAGCATATTTAATACTTATCCCAATATATTATGCACTTTAATCTATCAGAATTTCAGTTACCAATCCCTGCAGTCTTGTCTGAAAACCTAAAAATATAGAGCAACATTAAATAGATAATGTTTTTAAAAATTAAGCTTGAGATGGAAACCCCCAGAACAGGCAGAACTTTAATGTTATGTTGAAGGGAAGAAATGGAGGGGCGAAATAATGGAAGCACCAATTGAAAAAGGACTCGTGTGTGTGTGTGTATATATATATATATATATATATTTTATTTTTTTTTTTTAACATTTATTTTTCCGATTTTACCCGTTTTTCCCCAATTTGGTAGCCAATTACTCCTGCTGTGCTTAGTTCAATCCCCTCCCTCGTAGTTCGCTGCCATAGTTCTGTGACTGGCAGTGACAAAGGTGAAGCGTGGGGGAATCGAACGGGGAATCGAACCCCGGTCACCATGGCCAGCATCAGATGTTGAAACCACTAGGACTCATATTTTTAAACTAAATCGCAATTAAAAAGGAGTCTAGGGCCTCCCGTGTGGTCCAGTGGTTACAATGTTCATAGTTGCTGAATTGCAGGTGCGGTAGTCACAGAAACGACAACATTATTTAATGTGTTGAACAGCTGACATTTATGGTATGACTGCCATTCGGTGACCGATTGTATGTGCAACAACGCACAACCTGGTGTAATGAGGACAAAACCTTGATGATTTATCCATGGAATGAAGTAATATGGTCTGATGAGTTATCTTTTACAATTTCCCCCTACATCTGGATGGTTTATGTTTGGAGAAAGTTAAAGGAAGCCTCACATTGCCTGTTCCCAACTGTTAACCCCCTGAGGTCCGTGCTTAATTCAGAGAAGCTTTGTGATTTTGGTGTCATCTGATATTTATCTAAATTTCATCAACTTAACACACACTTACTCCAAAGTGTTTGATATTTTTATTTGAAGGACAATCACAGCTACATTTATATGCCATCAATAATTTGGTCAGTATCATATGCAGCTTATAAATAGATCTACAAACACACAAGTTATAAAGGGTCAATTTTTGTGCCGTCACAAATGTTGTGAAAGCACACACTAAACTATAGTGACAAATTGTTTTGCCAATATGATTTTGTTCATCAGGGTCTTGGTTATGTAAGGATGTCAAGATAGTTTAGCACATCTGAGATCTAAATAGCTAAAAAACAGATTTTTATCAGAACTGGCCAAATTTATTTCAGGCTGTGGGAGGGCTATTTGCTAATGGCCTGAATATTCATGATTCACACCTGAGGGTTCTCCACACCTCTAAGATCTGTCAAAGGTTTGAGAGAAATTGAGAGGAAATTGTCCATGTACACATGATATCCAGAACCCAAGTAATCACGATTCACAAGTGACATTACAGTGTCATATGTAAGTCCTCCTTGTCCTATCTGAAAGTAGTTCTTTCCTGGGTACACAGAAAAATCAACAGTATACCCAGTGCTAGAGTCACACAGTACAAACAACTTGAAACCCCACTTTATTGGCTTTGCTTTCATGTACTGTGTCATACCGGCCAGTTTGAACAAGTGGGTTTTGAGGTGTGATTTAAATTTTGTTATGGTGTCAGACTGTCGGATGTGTGGGGGGAGGGTGGAGGGCATTCCAGATTATGTTATGTTATCTTTTGTGTTCTAACAAACACCTACAGTACCTACAATGTTTTCAGAACTTCAGTATTTTGTAAAGATAACCACTTGCCACCTAGCCAGACCCCATTTGTGTAATTTACGTTTGAAATTAAAAATATTTTATTTGCAATGTGAAAAGTATTTTTACATAGATCTTGAGTGCCTATTGCAATTTGTAACATTACAACAAACGGAATATGTATAACGTCACAAGAATTCATATATTTTCACGAGTATTTGAAAACATGGCAAATAAAATATATCTTGTGTTGTTTACACCACGTTTTCACACATGGCATCGCCCCTCCCCGAAACTAGCACCTTGTTACCATGTCAATAGAAGTGGGAGGGCACTTTCATGTAGACCGAGAGTAAAAGAGAGAGTAAAAGACAATGTTTACTTTTTGTCTAATTAACCTAATTTAAAAAATCTTATATTATTTGCCAGTGCTCAAATCGGAAAGTCGCGATTCTAAGGTTTTCTGTCAATGTTTTTGCCGCGTTTGTATGATAAAATCTCGCAACGTTAGGAATAGTAATATACTTTTATTGCTGCTCGTATCGTCGGAGAACCAGCCGACCTCAGGAGGTTAAACATGGTGGATCTGTTATGGTATGGGCCATTATATCTTTCGAGTCATTGGGTCCTATTATTACTCTGCTTGGTAGAATTGCTGGAAAGTAGTACAAAGCCAGTTTAGGTGACCAGGTGCCCCCTATGGTGCAAACATTGTCTCCTCAAGATGTTCCCATATTCCAAGTTCTGGAACATAGTGTGGTGTAGATTTCCATTCCATTCATTTCTCAAAGAGCTGGAGGCTTTCCCTCTCGAAGAATGGTCCATTATCCCACTAGAAACAGATAAAATAGACTTTTATAACAGGGCCTCCCATGTGGTCTAGTGGTTTCAATGTCCGACGCTGGCCAGAGTCGGCTCTGGCCGGGAATGCCACCGTGGGGGGAAATTGGCTGTCTGGCCCAGGGAGGGGGGAGGGAAGCCGACTAGATGTTCACTGTGCACAGGAGTGGCTTTGGGGTGCCGGAGTTATGGTCATCGGCTTGGCGTGTGCTGTCTCAGAGGAGACGATACTTTGCCTTCGTCGCCGCCGGTCACAGGGCTGCGGCAGCGAACTATGAGGGAGGGATTGACCTGTAAATAGAGGGTGTAATTTGCTACCAAATTGGGAGAAAAACGGGATAAACAAACAAACCAAAAAAAATTATAACAGCATTCCAAGAACGATTGTAGCTGTTCTGAAGGTAAAGGGCAGCCCAACTCTTTATTAGTTAATAAAAATTGATATATTGTTTGGTGTTTCCATTATTTTGTCTACACACATATATATATATCAGGGATGTGATTTTTCCTGATTATTCAGGAAATGCTGATTTTCTGGTGCTAAATATCTCTGGCTATTTGGCTTTATTTGCTGAACATTCTCTCCTGCTGTCAGCTGTCAAAGGGTGCAACATTTCTTAATGTGTATGCTTATGACATACACATGTCCACAAGATATCTATGGTCTGAAAATAAACATTTCCTGATTAACCAGGAAAAAAAATCACATCCTTGATGTGTATATATATATATATATAAAATCCATGTTATTTTAATGTTCCATAAATGGAGCTAGATAATAAGATATCTGTAGCAGTTGACATTTCGCAGAATTGCTTATTGAGCATTATGAGCAATCGGTGTATAATTATAGTTTCATATTCTTGATTGACCCGCCTGCCTCACATTGTTTAACTGCTTATGCTGCCTCCTATGCTGACTCTTTCATTTTTGTGTGGAGTCTTACCACTTAAATTTCCTTAACCACATGCCAAAAATATGACCATGGTGAAAGATGGATACAGAATCATTGCCCAATCAGCAACGTGTAATCCAGTGCAATATACATGTACCTGTAACAAAAATGGGATTAATTAAATTGATAATTTAAAATGAAGAAATTCTGTCCCACATTTCATGTCACAATTTGGCACTTTGCATTTTTGTTTTTAGTTGAGGTCAAGGTAAACTTCCCTCCACTGTAAAATACTTTAAGTTTGTGAACTATGCTAATGCAATCCATCATGATGATGATGATGATAATGATGATGATGATTGGCACATTTTGAACATTCCTTTTAGCAATTTCTGTTTGACATTTTCCCTAGTAAACACAGAAATGTCTGGCCTGATTTTGGGGGTGCTACAGAAACTGCTAATGGTGATGGAGGCATCTGTTTGAAATGGATTCAAATAAGTGTGTTCTAAATAGCCAAGTAAAATGTGCTTTAGTGTTACCCACAATTGAAATCATAAACATGTTTAACTCTACTGTTTATCTGCAACAATTGCTGTAGCTATGGGTACTGATTGAGCTCTCTCAGGAACTTTTCAAGGCTGGCAACCAAACAGGGCTGCAAGTGGGTTGCCTGTGGCATAAACAGTTACTACTACGGAAATCCTGGCATACATAAAGGCTGGCTCCATTTTGAAATTGTTATCCTCCTCATTCGCTGCTTGACTCAAACTTCAAACCTCAGTCTTTATGCACACTTTAAGCACCAGTTGCCTTCATTTAATTGTGGGGGAATAGTAATGTATTTGGTGTATTTCTGTGTTTGATATGAATGCTTGGTTTGATATTAACAGTTCAATTGTACAAGCGTGAAATTGAGCTTTGATCATTTTTCCCTAACAATCACAGGATGCGCTGGCAGTGTAGTGTAATGGTTAGGGAACTGGGCTTGTAACTCAGAGGTTGCAGGTTCAGTTCCCAGGTGGGGCACTGCTGTTGTACCCTTGAGCAAGGTACTTAACCTGAATTGCTTCAGTAAAATATCCTGAACTGTATAAATGGATTGTATGTAAAAAAAAAGTATACTGTGTAAGTCGCTCTGGATAAGAGCGTCTGCTAAATGCCTAAAGAATGTAAAAAAAAAAAAAAATGTATCCGTGTTTTCGCTGGTCGCTCATTGCTGTGCCCGAATGGCGTGAATATTGCAATGTTCCTACAGCTGAGTAGCTTACTTCACTGGCTATATTTTGGGGGATGGACAACAATACAGGCTCCCCCACCTTTGAAACCAGGAGCTTTGAGAGAACATTGAAAAGGACAGTGTAATTTTACTGATTACTACACACATTACGATTCTTGAAAAGTTGCAAGGGAGTTGTACTGAGAGTGAATCTGCTGCATCTGATCATGGGATAAGATCAATTCAGTGCCTACAGCTCAATGGTCCAGTTTTAAGTAAATGGGTAATGCAAAATGAAATAATGAGCAAATGCAAGCATTACTTGTCAAATACGAATAATAACAAATAAAAGGTTAATGGCGGTCTGGCAAAATATTGACCGTATTTGTCACAAATTTCCTAAAAGGTTTGCTTCTCTGTTTTGCATTATTTCTATTATGATATATTGAAAAATAAACCTAATGTCTTTTTGATAGCGCATCTTATGGTCGTCCACCAACTCCGCCTGCCCGCCCATCTCATCAGCTCCCAGAAGCCTCAGAGGCTTCTTCTGAGGTGAGTCCCAGTCCCCACAGACCCCGCATTGTCTCTACAGTTATGTATTAGTGTATGCATGTTCTGTGTACAAATCAGGTGGTCAGCTCTTGTGTATCTTATGTCTTCTGTACTTTGTTATTCTAGGTTCTTCGATGCTGACTGTATTTCTAGGCATCAATGTTTTGTCTTCTACTATGCCCCGTGGTGAATATTCTCAGTGAGACATATTTTTTTCCATATATATATATATATATATTTTTATGATGCAAGATCTGTAAGTATAGAGGTCTTTGGACTCCAGATTTTTTTTTTTTAAAATATATATATTTGCCTACTGCTTCTGTAATATGTGTAGTTGACAATAAATGATTGACTGTTCTTTTCAAACAACCTCAATGAGATCTCATCTGCAAAATTCATTTTCACCTGTCTATTGTATCAGGACCCAAATCGCATCCTGAGTTACCTGCCGATACTCAGCTCTGATAGGTCACGCATGGTAGGGCTCAGATGATTATATTTTTGTGTTCTTATATTCACTTATCTTTTTGCAAAATACCTTTTGCAAGATAGTTTATTCCGAACACTCGCTCTCATCAAGATCCTCAACAATGGCAGTCAAGAGTAAATGGCAAATGAATCTGTTGTTAATATCTGCTGCAGTTTGCCCTTTGTGCCTCAGAATGCCATGTAGACAACGGATGAAAGTTGTCTACATGGGGGAATATTCTGGAAAAAGGTGTTTGACTATTCCAGGTGTCTATTCGGGTTTCTCATAACTGGAATGCTGGCTTAATCGGGGTAAGGTGCTTACGTGCCATATTCCGGTTGATATTGGAATATTGGTGGGCTGTAAACGATCAAACAGCTGACCATCTGGTTTATATATTGACAGTCTGCGGTGTCTCAGCCTGTCCGTCTGGGCTTCTTCCCAAAGATGGGATGACATTGTGTGGTGTCATGTGATGTCAGTGAGGATGTAGGATCCCTACTTTTACAATTTTGGGAAATTGGTAACCGGGCATTTGGCATGCGTGGTTTCTGTAATTCTGTAATGTAAGAGTGTCATGTCAGTTCAGTGCTGTTCAGTTGTTTTAACCAATGTAAAAGGCCAGGTACGCATTTTGATTTGCGTTAAGCAATACTACAAAGGAAGCATAAATTAATTTACTGTAACTCGGAGTGGTCCCTAGCTATGATTGTTCCATAATCTCCTCAGCACTGATGAAATTACTGTTTTGCTTCAAAAATATGTGTGCAGGCCTCCTGGGGGGTGTGTCCAGCTCAAGCAAGCGTCTCTGGAACGGAATCATTAAGACTTTTCCAGTGCCGACTGTTGACTGTGGGCAGGGACGAACAAGTGTGTGAGTGGGTGATAGTCAGGGTTCAGAAGCCTTGTAAAAGTTGTTATATGTATTGTATACTTTTCTAGGCACTTAACAAAATAAATCTTTTGGAAATGTGTAAATAAAGGAGGTGTGCTGCTGAGGTTTTAAAAAAAAAAACTTCCCAAACCACCCCCTCACCCATTCAGCCTTGGAACGCGCTTCTAAACTTGTAATCTTCTGCTTCTGGCATTGTGACAATTGGTTTTGTCTTCACCTACCTAAAACCAATGTGCCTGTGCCCCATGTTGTGATCATGGCTTGGTCAAACTTTCTAATAGGGGACATAATAAGCCACTGAAGCTCACCGGAGTACTGCTAATCTTTTGCACACCCTTGAATCCTGGGGAAAATTAACAATACAATGTAAAATTATTTTACAATGTAAAATACAATTATTTTGACTCATGTACAAGTACATGCGTATTTTGAAAATGAAAAAGTTACTTATTTAACCTGTGTATTTTAACCAGACGAGAACAGAAGAATCTGAGGAGAAAAATTAACAATACAATGTTAGAACAAAATGGCCTTGTGTTACAATACCCCCCAACAATATTCCTCCTCAGATTATTTTAGAATCAGGTGTACAAACCCTGTTCACACAGGGCTACTTTTGTCCTCTGGGTATTATACAATACCTTAAACTTTGCAACCCACACCTGGATTTTTTGCCCACATGGGTGTTCCCATGGCGATGGGACCATTGATGTATTACCTGGATACAGCCTTGCTGTTCTTTGGGGTGAGTTGCCGCTTACATTCTAATCCATTAAACTGACGGACAGGGTTAAGAGTCATGCGACAATGTCATTTTCGTTGCGGTCGCCCCCTTATAGTAGTCGCATGTGTTAAAGGCTACGTTGTGGAGGTTTTCTCCAGCCAGTGGGTCAGATGGGTCATATTCCCCATCTACTTTTGATGGTTAATTCTTTCCTCAGGTTTCATTGAGATCCGTTTGCTAGTATTAGGGTTATCACTTGACAGAAAATTATTCAACCATTCTTTTGCATGCATATTTGCAAAGTTTGACTGAAAGGTAATAAATAACTTGTGTGGTGTTAGTGGCTGCTTCCTTTTTGTGAAACCATAATTGTAGATACTGTGTAGTCTACCCATTGTATTTGGATTAATTCAGTGTCCCTGCGCCTACTGACTACCTTTTTTTTTTTTCCTTTCTTCTTTGTTTTGATTTCTTCTCCCCCCAATTTACCAAGCTAAAGCGGTAGCATTTAGGCTAACAGTTTCTCCTCAACATTCCATATCTATTAAGCACGCAATACTATGAGTATTCATATTGTAGTGAATTCTGGTGAAAATGATTCGCTTGTGCCACATACGTTTTAATTATTGGTTACAACTCACGATCTTGTCATTGGTCACGATTGCTTTTCGAGTCCCTGATCCGTAATTTGTGTTGCCATGGCAAACAGTATATAGTCTATACATTCTATAGTAGCCTACATCCCTCCTACATCATGGCCTGTTGTGTTCAGCTGTTGTAATGTGGGGGGGGGGCTGTATTGTGTGTGTTTTTGTTCTTAGGATGTGTTACGAAACACCAATCAACATTAGGTCTGCTATATGTCAAATTCTGAAGCATAACCGGCTTTTGGCTACTGAATGGTTAATCGGTTACCCGGATAACCGTATAATTGTTAACATCCCTAATCACTGCACTACAGACCAGTGCTGTAGCTGATGTGCCACCTGGGAGGCCTCACAGATGTTTTGATATATAAAATTGCTTTTTCCAAAAATTGACAAGTGGTAGCAAAGCAATAGCATGTGAAATTGTATGTTTATATGTAACTGAACCAATGTTAAGGTTGAGTGAAATTCTCATACAATGGTAATTTGATGTAGGACATGACATTTGTTTGTTTATTATGATGACAACTGCAGGTCAAATATTTATGGGTGTCATCAGGAAACCATACCAACTGACTCATTTACAGACTTTCTTCTTGCCTCGCTATGCTTATGACATGAGTAGAAAGTCAGTAAATACCTTATAACTTATCCTTGTACAGTTTCCCTGTAATCCCTGTATTATCCCTGTGTAAATCTACTTTTGCACTGTCCAGAAAATTTGGTTAGTTCCGTTGAGTTAACTATTCAGGCAAAATATTCAGCATATAAAAATGTCTTGGAAGATTTTGATGAGTAGCTAAGACATCAAGTGTGCGCGCCAGAATTTTAAGAAAATCGGAGACATTTCACACAGAACAACCCTCTTTTGGAGTGTATGAAAGTCAACAGCAGCCCTGCCACAACTGTAACACTATAGCTGGTCTACATGAAACTGACAGGGTGATGTTCTTTGCAACTGATGCTGTCCGTATCGCTCAGTGGCTTCCGGTTCTCTGAGGTGGTTCTTCGGTCGTCGGTGCGTTGATTAAAAACGTATTCTGGCACTGGCGGTTAAAGTCTACTTAGTCCAATTAGTTAAATACAGAATGCCTTGGGCTGGCAGGTAGCGTAGCGGTCTAACGCATCCGTGTTTGGCTGGCCCTGTACGAGTGTGAGCTGCCTTATCAGGTTCGAAACCCGTCTCTGCCAGACCGGCCCTGGCTCTTAGCCCCGATCAGGGGCGGCATTTGGCCGTCCGCCCCCGGGGGAGGGGGGAGGGGGAGGGTGGTCGGCACAATCTCGCTGTGAAGCACGTAAGGGTGTCTCCAGAAAGGGGGTCGGTGAGTTCCGTCTCGAAGGAGGCGGATCATCGCCAGCCTCGGAGAGTAGCTTGCCCCCGTATAGCCGGGTGAAAAAACCGGGGAAAATCTGAAACAAAATGCATAATAATAAAATACAGAATGCCTCACATCGCTCTCAATTGTAAAGTGAAATATTTGATTTTTGGAGTATGAATGTGGAGAATGAATGTTCCTGCACGGTTTAGTTCTTATCGCTATTTGTGATTGGGCTCCTGCAAACAAAGGCTCGCCTCTGTGGAACTGAACAAGGGCAGTTGGCTGGGGGTTTGTGTCCTGAGCATGTGAGTTTACTAATGGTATTTTTACAAGATGGTGGTCTTTCAGCGTGGAAAACGTCTGAATCTCTGGAACAGAAGTGGAATGAATGGCCTACAATCAAAATAAACTGTCATTTCACCGAATGGAAACTAATTAGCCTATGTTTAATTATGAATGGCAGGAAAATCCACCCTGCCCCATAACAGAGCCGCCAGAACCCTTCATTTACTCAAGTGTTTCCTTTTGGCAGTTACTTGTACACGCGTTTAATAAGTGCATCAACCATGCTTCGTTGCTGTGTGTTGTATTGTTTTTAAAAATGTTATTTATTTTTTGTATACAAACATGTTGTGGCTTTTCTAATATGGTATCTTGCTGACCCAGGAAGTTTGAAATTGTCCTCCCTGGAGGTTTGGAGAGAGAAAGTTGTTTCAGGAAATGTAGATTGTGGGAATCTGAGACAAAAGGATTGACACAAGAACCCAGAGGGAAGTAAGCTCCAGTAGACTTTCTCAGTGATAGGAGGAATACACCATGCCTTTCTCCACCACCTATGGGCTTGGTTTTCTTCATTTTCACGGCTATGAACTGAAAGCACATTTTCAAGTCTGATTCAAGTTAGCACTGCTCTAGCTTGATAAATGGTTGCTACAAACTGCTCGCATCATTTTCTAAAAACAATGTAGCCCTACCGTAAAACGGCAAAGGTGATCGGAAGGCCTCTACGGCTGGGAGAGGGGGAAATATCAAGGCAGTGAAAGTTGACGCATTTCAGTTTCATGCGTTCCACATTTGCTCGCTGAAGAATCTAAAAGGAGACTTCCGAGTTTGTGCACCAAGCACACATTTTCAGCTCGGTACAAAGTGTTTTGGGACTTCTGTCTTGCTGTGATTTGCAGTTCGCGACATCTTTCTCTTCCAGGTGATCCCGAGAACAAATCCTCGTCCAGACTATGTCGGGTCCGGTCACAAGTCGATCCAGAGTTTACCCCGACGTGAACACACAGCGTCCCCGGGAATACTGGGACTACGAGTCGCATGTCGTTGAGTGGGGGTGAGCGCCACACACTCGCCAACGTCCAGCCCAAACGCAGACTGAGATCTCCAAACACTCCCACGGATTCCCAAACAGTCCTAGTTCTCATGTCGTTCACTAATAAAAAAAAATTGTAGACAGGAAATACAGGTATCAGTCGCATTGGAGGAGCTGTAAGTGAATGTGTGTTTGTGTGTACATACACATCAGGTGTTTCAGTTTATATTGGAAAAAAACTTGCCTGAATCCAGTCCGTCCACACGCTTAGTCCTATGACATGGTGAATAACGTCATCGATCTGAAATGCTTGTTCCCCTGTGTCACTTCCCTGCTCCACCCCCTAACCCCCCTGCTGTTTTTTTCCCTTCCTGCTTCATAGGAATCAAGATGATTATCAGCTGGTGCGGAAACTCGGCAGAGGCAAATACAGCGAGGTGTTCGAGGCCATAAACATCACAAACAACGAAAAAGTAGTCGTCAAAATACTGAAGGTACGGCGCTTCCTTTGCCTCGGGGTCACAGGGAGGTGTCACCCTGTCACATTCCTGGAGGTGTGCGTGTGGCCCCATGCTACCTGGAAGGGGCTATGGCTAGCCCCACGTCATTGTGTCTGTGAGCGCAGCTCTGTCCTCTGCGTTGCGTAACGTGCGTATCAAAGCCCTGCAGATTTTCCATAGCAGGCCATAGCAACGTTTCATGTGAATCACTGCAGATATTAACATTTTCGCAACCTGTAATGTAAATTCTGGTAGAAACGCCAGTAGGCTGTTCACTGTTCATGGCTCTGGTGTCATTTTTTAAAAGCGTTGCCAACTGTGTAACTGGCCGATTGCATTTGCTTATGAAAATGCTTTTCATAATGTGCAAAACGTTCCATTTTCAGAATGCGTCTTTTGCCAAAAATCTGTGCTCAGTTTTTTTCTTTTTTCCGCTAATAATTAAAATGTTCAGGATGTTTCCTTACGGCACTGGACATTCCAGATTCTGCAGTACCTGAAAGTGAATTTAGGTTTAGATTTGACTCATTTCATTTTGGTGTTGTTAAGGTCTAAAAATGGGCAAATTATATTATGAAGTCCCTTTGGAAGATATCCAAATGTTAGGAAGCTAATTTGCTACTTTTTCCTGAGTTAATTTTAGATTTGACAAATCGTATTACTTCCTTCACTCTCGACACGAGAACGTTAAGAGCATTGAGAGGGTTTCTTTCGAGTCGTGTGATCAGTTCCAAAGGGGGATGTAGGCCTTTATATATTTTTTGTTAAGCCAGACAAGAAGTGGGATTTATTTCAGAGCTCTACTCCTTGTAAAGACAGGTTCATTAGGTCTGCGTTTGATGCTGGCAAAGTGCTGATCAAGGAACCGCGTGCTGGAGAACCTTTGCTTTGTTTGCTGGGAAATGAAAGGCTACCACCATTCTGAAACAAGTTGTAAAGTATTAGCTGTTCATTTGAACATTCTGCCTTATACAGCTGTGGTGTTTTTAAGCATTTGTCGAAAATCGCCATTTGTCTGTTGCTTTTCATTTCGAGTCTGATCTAATGTAGACATCCAGTTTTTGTATAATCGATCACACACAGTCTTCGATTGTGCCGCGCTTACCGGAATTTGCCTTTTGTCATTATATAGTTTATATACAGTACCAGTCAAAAGTTTGAGTACACCTGCTGGAAACTAGGTTTATCTCATAATTGACAGTGCTTTACACCATATACGTTTCTGTAAATACTTTAAAATGACAAAAAACGCATGTAACAATGAACAAAATTAACATCAATTAAATGTTCAAGAAAATTATATTGAAAATTGAATCTTGGATTCCTCAAAATAGCCACCCTTTGCCGTGATAACAGCCTCACAAACACGGGCCATTCGGTTAATAAGTTTCAGTAGGAAATCACCCGATATGTCTTCCCAGCTTTGACTCTTCTGTCCAGTTCGTCCCATACAATTTCTATGGGATTGAGGTCTGGACACTGGGCAGGCCAGGGCATCAGTTTGAGTTGTCCTTCACATTCCTCCTTCACCAGGTAGTTCTTGCACAACTTCAAGGTGTGTTTCGGGTCGTTATTTTGCTGAAGAATGAAGGAGTGCCTAGACTTGTACTCTATATATATTTATGACCAAATTTGTCTTTTTTTACTTTTGCAGCCAGTAAAAAAGAAGAAAATCAAGCGAGAAATTAAGATTCTAGAGAACCTAAGAGGCGGCCCCAACATCATCACACTTTTAGACATTGTCAAGGATCCTGTGGTCAGTATCATCACATCACTTCCTGCCAAAACAACACACACCACATGCCATTTAGTTTGATAATGTGGCAGTTTGGGGGGGGGGGAAACTATGTCAATGAAGAATATGAATAACTACTGTTTTTTGTCGATACTTGATTCATGCTTTATTCATATGTTACTGAATGCCTCATATTTAATATATTTCATCATATTGACCTAAAAATGGTTTATAGATTTAAATTATTTGTATGAGAAATGCATGCAAATACTTTGATCAAATGGC
The DNA here is from genome assembly GCA_029706075.1 of Aldrovandia affinis. Taxonomy (NCBI): domain Eukaryota; kingdom Metazoa; phylum Chordata; class Actinopteri; order Notacanthiformes; family Halosauridae; genus Aldrovandia; species Aldrovandia affinis. The sequence goes on from JAINUG010000222.1 coordinate 1,394,773, forward strand.
CTGTCTCTGTAAATGGGAATTTTGTATTCTATTTATATTTTATATTTGACCAAATTACACGGTGCCTGGAATAAGATCTGTCCCTCTGTCTCTCTCCCTCTCCCTCTGTCTTTCTCTCTCTCCCTCCCTCTTTTTTATGCATCCATCAGTCTCGGACACCTGCCCTTGTTTTTGAACACGTAAACAACACAGACTTCAAGGTAAGATAATGGAACGCCTCACAAAGCAGCAGCCCACTGAAAATGGCCAGCACCTGCTTTCATACTGCTGCTGCTTTCGGTCACAGTTAACCGTAATGATCGGCAGTAACGCGCGGTTGTTTTTCTTCCCTTTTTTGCAGCAATTGTATCAAACACTATCGGACTATGACATCAGATTCTACATGTATGAAATCTTAAAGGTGAGGCTTGTATGTGTCTGTGTATGTGCATTCTAGCACTCGCTGGTCGACTGAAATAGCTCCCCGTTAATTTACAGCGTTAAACTGCGTAAAACCCCATCGCTGTGTATCAGGCAGAATGCCTCCGCTGCTGCGCTGCCCCACAGAGTATGATTACAGTAAGCAGGCTTTACTGTAGACCAGGATAGTTCATGTTATGGGTGCGTCCGAACATGGGTGCTCTTATCCAGAGCGCCTTACACAGTTTACATTTTGTCTTTTACATACAATCCATTTATACAGTTGGATATTTTACTGAAGCAATTCAGGTTAAGTACCTTGCTCAAGGGTACAACGACAGTGCTCCACCTGGGAATTGAAGCCCAGCTCCCTAAACATTACACTACACTGCCAGCCCGTATACCCTATCTGAAAATGCACAGATAAAGGCGTTGTATAGAGGTCTTTTTTCTACCCAAAGTTGATCAGTGATATTCAGAAGATTTGTTTTTCATGGTACGTTCTGGAGGTACCATTAAGCCTGTGGAAAATAACTTGTGATCCGCTGCGCGTCTTTCAGTGACGAGATGGGCTGGGGTGTGCTGCTGGAACACACGCACACACACACACACACCTAAGCCGCGGAGCCGCGGAGAGTGAGAAATGTGGGTCAGGATTCTCTCCGCTGCGCGCAGTCCGCTCGCTTTGCGCTTGTGCTTTTAACTGGTTTTGCCACACGGATAGTGTGATTATTTTTCGAGCGAAAATAAAAAATGTCGAGGAAACCTGTGAGGCTGCTTTTCATTGCCATTTGAGAGCGTTGTAGCGGACGGGTCCGCTGAGGGATAGACGCGTGCCAAGAGATTGCAAGCTATGTGTTCGTACCCACCGCTCGCAAAATCCTGTCATAGTTGGCTGCAGTAGACAGGTTTTATTTTAATGCCATTACCAGGAGTGATTACCTTAGGTCAGCTATTATGCGGGACGGCTACAGCCTGAGCCCAAGAACCCCCCCCGTCCCAAGATTGCTAGAGGGAGAGGGAGAGGAAAACAAGGGGCCGAATCGCTGCGCCCGCTGGTCGAAACTGCAGCCGTCACTTTTCTTTAACCATTGACGAGTCACGGCAGAAAGGGCATCCGTGGATTCTCTGCGTTTCCTCAAGACGCACTTGATTGAAAAATAAGTAAAAGTAAGGCTATCTGGGCAAGTCATAATTGATAACAACAGGACCAGTCTGTTATTTTTAGTATTGTGTATTCCATAATTTTATTTTCATTTAACGTGAAGAAGGCCTGCAGGAAATGGCCCGTTTATTTGCTGGAACATAAATCTTGAATCCGGATAAAGGTTTTGTATACGGATCACAGTATAACATTCGGTCATCTGCAGCTCATTACATACAGTAATACTTCTGTATTCAGTTTGTGTTATGTTGTGGGCTATCAGTAACCTAGCTGTAGCCTATATGCAGGCCAAGTTCTAAATATTGTAACAAAGACTGATGGTGGAACTTTGTAAGTTCTCCTTTTAAATTAAATTTGGGATTGTAGGCAAATAAATAGTTTAGAAAAGACTTGCTGTCTTAGACCAATAGACTTACCTATAGTCAATTTACACAATATAGGTTTGATTTCCCTACACATTTCACTATTAAAACACACTTTTAAACCACTCACAGATTTTTGGGAAAACCAGGATTTCCTGGGAACAATGCATTTTATTTGCATTTTTTTTTTGATTTTTTGTGGAAATGTTAGACCGTATTAATGATACCTATGTTAAATCAGGAGTTTGATGCTTTGAAAGCGCAACAGTTGCAATGCCCGTGAAAATTAGGCTAGAAAAGGGGGATTTTGTTTAGTTTTATGCAACGTCCGGTTTAAGCCACACCTGCTAACGGTTTATATCCGAATAGATAGACACATAATTTTGTTGGTTGAACGGATACAGATAATGACTTCTCTGCACACCCCTTGTTCATACAGCTCCCGGGGGAAAAAAGTAACGTGGAAATGCAGTTGTGTACCAGCGGTAATATCACCTTTCCTCGTTGCTTTAATTAGTTAATAATTTAACTCTGACCAATTTGAAATGGGAGGCAAGCCTAGAGCCTTGCTGAGGAAGGGTGCAGTGGGAGTGGGAGTGGGAGTGGGGGCATGTGGTGTTTGAGGGTTTTCTCATCCTTTGGGTCTACACAAGGGCATTCAAAGTTAGTTTCTTTCTTATTGTCCTGAAAGTTTGAGAACTAAAAGGTGGAGAGGGAGAAAAAAAGACCTCTTTATATGAAATGTCCCCCCCCCCATAAAAGCCTACTTCACATATCTTTAAATCAAAGGTGTCACTCGTCTGAATCTAAATGTTAGCACGCATGATACAAGCACATACTATTTTTTCCACAGTGACACTGGATAAACGACCCTGTTCTTCTATACGTCAATACAAAGCCTCTCATATTAGGGTTCGGGTGAATAAAGTGACGCGCTATGGAACCCAGAATGCACTTGATCGATTGCAGAACATTCCACACGGCAGTTGGGTGGCCATATTTTGGATGTGGTTGGAGCTGTGTTGGAGCGTTGGGCGTTTGCGGTCATCTAAGGAGCTGTGACACAGTAGAGAAGAGAGGTGTCATCCTGTGCTGAAAGAGCCCCATAAGGGCTCGGGCGTCCACGGCTCGGGAGTCCCGCGCCGGATAGCGCCGCGAGTCGCACGAAAAACACTCAATAGACACGTCAGCTTCGCGGGCCCGTCCGGTAAACAATGCCGCAGGGCTGGTTTCGCGCTGAATGTGGACCACGTTTTCTGGGTGACCTGCTTTTCGCCAGAGAGCACAATTGGCAGCTTTTTGAATGGCGCTGTTTTCCGTTCCTCCCCCCAGGCCCTGGACTACTGCCACAGTATGGGAATCATGCACAGAGACGTCAAGCCCCACAACGTCATGATCGACCACGAACACCGAAAGGTATCGCGTTTCCTGCCTCTCCCACTCCGTCTCGGCCCTTTGGCAGGTTAACATGGTGCAGATAATGGATCGACAGACCGGAGCATCTCAGAGTCGATTTATGAAGTGTTTTATGGTCTCGTATAAAAGATAGTCATGCGCACAGCGAAACTTAATGGTGCAGGTGCATGACCAAAAGAGGAATTCTAATTGGGAGAGGAGGGAATTTAGTAGAAAAGAAGTCTTGCACTCCTGTTTATTGAATTGTGTTTGCACTCACATAGGACCATTTTCAAGGTGCTGGGGAAGATGCTTGTGATTTAAATGTTGTTCTATGTGTATGCAAATTAAATTAATTTAATGGGAGTGCAAGAGTGGCTCGTGGACTTTTAATTTCTTGTATTTTAAAACACAGGGAACAAAGTCTTTATTTTGGTCTAATTGTACCTTTTGATTCAGCCAATTAGGTAAAGCATATTGTCCTCTGAGGTAAGACAAATTTAAGACGTGTTTTTTTGGTTTGCTAATGTGCAGATACATTTAGTTGATTAGTGATAACACATTAATATCCTGTACTAAAGTTTGCTCCTGTTGCTGCAGAGCTGTGTATCATTAATATGACACTGTGAATGTCCTTTTTATTTGACATTGATCCAACTGTCTTATTTGAACTTATTGATAATAATTTGTCTTTATTGAACTTACATTGATAATATGTCATAAATGTTTCACTGAAAGTTGACTTGGATTCATTTTTAGCTTCAGTGTTACTTAGCTCGGCCACACTTCACACTTCCATGCAAAGTTATTTCCATGTACTGTGTATTATGCTAAAGATGATTGTATGGGGGGCCTCAGGTGCCGTAACAGTCAAAGCATTCGCCCGGAATGCAAGTTGCCTACTGCAGCTGCGGTTTGAACCCCGGCTGCGCCAGCCCGGCTCTGGCTGAGAGCCCGGATTGTGAGGAGGGGGTGGAAGTGAGCCGGCACGAGCTCGCCAAGAACCGCGAAAGCGTCCCTTTAAGGGGAAAACTGGCTTGCCTCCGAGGATGAGTGACGGGATTGTGTGGGAGGGTAAATTCAAAGAAATAGAGAAATTGGCTACCAAATTGGGAGAAAAACGGGGTAAAATCTGAAACAAAATTAAAAGAAAAGAAAATGGATGGATGTATGGCTGGCAATTCATATTCCTTATAGTGTTGTTACATTTATATTATGTAATGTATGCATTGTATATTCCTTAGGAAAAAAATATTTTTGATCTCTGTATGATTGTTTTATAAGTGAACCAGCATTGCCTATGACAATATTTGACTTACGTTGTGTAGACAATCAACCATACTCAAACACAGTGGCTATTTATTCATGATGGAGTGCAACTGTTTGACAGTGGAAATAACGCGCAACTCTTGGCATTCGCAGCTTCGCCTGATAGACTGGGGCCTGGCAGAGTTCTACCACCCGAGCCAGGAGTACAACGTCCGAGTCGCGTCCAGATACTTCAAGGGACCTGAGTTACTGGTAGACTACCAGGTGAGCCCTCTCGACCGGTTCCGCCTTCATATTATCGGCAGTTGAACTTCACAGTCACTTGACCAGGGATGTGATTTTTCCCAGATTAATTAGGAAATGCAGATTTTCTGATGTTAAATGTCTTTGGCTATTTGACCTTATTTGCTGAACATCCTCTGCTCTGAGCTGTCAAAGAGTGCCACATTTTCTTAACATGTACATAGTTATGACATAGTCATCCACAAGATATCTACGGTCTGGAAAGAAACATTTCCTGATTAACCAGGAAACAAATCCCAGCCCTGCTTAATGTATTTCTGTTATTCCTGGCAAAAGTCAACAAGAAATATAAAGTTAAGGAAGTTAACAACAGGACCAGTCTGTTATTTTTAGTA
>JAINUG010000222.1:1405000-1509757 GCA_029706075.1 Aldrovandia affinis
GATTATTGTTGGATTTTGCTTGAAATTGTTTTTAATAACCTATATACAGGTAACTGCCAAAATAAAGAAAACACCAACATAAAGTGTCTTAATAGGGCGTTACGAGCCGCCAGAACAGCTTCAATGCACCTGGACATAGATCTACAAGTTTCTGGAACTCAGCTCCGAACTCAGCTGGAACTCAGCTTCCAGAGTTGAGTTTCAGGAACTCAACTCAGAACTATTGGAGGGATCTAACACCATTCTTCCACTGAGTTGTCAATGCCTGGAACAGCTTGCCAGGTGGGGTAGTAGAGGCAGAAACACTATTCAAGTCCAGGCTAGATGCGGTACTAGACACTCTTTAGATTAGGACATGACGAGCCTAGATGTGCCGAACGGCCCGTTCTCGTCATTATGTATTCTTATACATTCTTATTCGTCTTATGTTCCGTGAGAAATCCATGAGGTTTTTTGCCTGAGACAGCGCTCCAGAATCTCCAATAAGTGTTAAATTGGGTTGAGATCTGGTGACTGAGACGGCCATGGCATATGGTTTACATTGTTTTCATGCTCATCAAACCATTCAGTGTACACTCTGTGGATGGGGCATTGTCATCCTAGGAGAGACCACTCCCCTTAGGATAGAAATGCTTCACCATAGGATGAAGGCGATCACTCAGAATGGCTTTGTATTTATTGGTGTTTACCTTGCCCTCTGAGTGGTTGAGTGAACCCACACCATGCCAGGAAAATGCAGCTCACACCATAAGAGCTGCCAGACCCCTTCATTTACTCCAGTATTTCTTTTATTTTGGCAGTTACCTGTATGTAGCTAGCTCACCTAGAGGTGGCTACATTTCGTAATGCAGTGAGCAAACAACTGTCGTAAGTCTTCATTATGCAAGAATGTCAGACAGTACACTCTGTGCACATGTGTACCAGGTCACACATTCTGTATTCTGTGCAGTCTGAACAGTTGGCTTGCAAACAACTGAAAGTAAATGCCGTGTGATGTCTGGTGGAGTTCCAGGCAGTGGCGTAAACGGCGTTTCCCTACTCCTTTTGGCAGGTATCACGTCGATGTCATCCTCACAGCCCCTGGGCAACATCGCTGGATCACCGGTCATCTCCTCTCCCAACACCCTGGGCGCGCAGGTCCCAGCAGCCACTGGGGCACAGCCGTGAATCGACCTCCGCTCTGCGCCTCCACCCCTCTGTTGGCAACACCTTACTCGCAGTGGGCCTTGCGTAGCATTCATAATGCTTTAATGAGCGCTACATAACGCATCATTACCTTTTTCACAAGCATACATAAGTATGGTAACGGGCTTATAGCGACTGGTTTTCATCTTAACATACTGTCACTAGTTTCATAATGCTTATTACATGCTTCATGGTGTTATGTCAGTTGTTGTAAGCTGGTCGTATTTGTGTATGCTTATGACAGTGGTGATGGCCTTTATTTAAAGCGTATAAGGGTGCTAATGTGGGCCCACTTCAAGTACAGTGTTGCCCTGTTTTTCCTGTGCCCAGTTTGGGACAGGACTGTGGCGGCCCGACTGGGCTTTCTTTTTATGTTGAGTATAAGAGAAAAAAAAAAAAAAGAGAATTGAATTAGGTTCCTCGTTTTCCGCACAATAATTCTATATTGACATTCGGGCACACAACAGAAATTTTACGTTGCGCCTGTGTCCGGATGAAACGTTAACTGCGTTCTCACGATGACTGTGTCTAGAAATGCAACTACAATGTAGAAATGAAGAAGAAGAAAAAAAAAAAGGATAATAAAATTTATTTTGTATGTCCCTAAAGAACCTTTTTTTTACGTAGCACTTTCTTCCGGGTGAGGTGGGGGTTCCCACGTCTTGAGTGATCTTTTTTTGGGTGTCCCTCAATCACTGCAGCTTTTCAAAGAGTTACTCTCGAAGGCACAGCTAAGGGCTTTCACACAAATGACCTGAGTCTCGGCTGTTGCAACGTGTTGTTCATGGCGACCATCCGTTTGATTATCAAATTACTTCTTTGGAACACTCAGTATGCCAAGAAGTAATCACTACTTCAGTGTTTTCGTTTTTTCCCCCCCATGTAAAAAGGTTTGTTGCTGATAATCGTTGATAACAAGGTCAGCGCATTTTGTAGCCAAAATAAGACTTGCCAACATCATTGTCAGAATTGTCCTTTAAGTGAAAAACAAAAAACAAGGTTTGTTCAACCAAATCATAGGCTATGCAGTTGGTCTTGTATAGCCCTTTGGCCCTGAAACCATCCTTTTTAAAATCTTATGAAAATATGTATGGGATGGAAGGAAACTACAGGCTTTAAGTCATTGTGTGATTATATTTATTACTCCAAACAGGCTGAACAGCTATGCTGTTTAAACACAAACATTGTACACACACACACACACACACACACACACACACACACACACACACACACAAACACATACATAAGCAACTTTAGAATCCAGTCTTTGCCAGAGCACTGAGGTAATTACAGAAATGCACTTAATAAAATAGAACGTTATTCTCCTCAGAAAGGGCACTTCTTGAGCCACTGGAACAATGTGAGACACTGGGGACAACCTGCGCAGCCGTCGGCTACGACAAAATGTACTGTTGAAAGAAGTCCAGTTATAATGTTTGTTTATTGGTGGGAATTACATACTCCTCTTACCCAATATTGATCACTCAATGTCAATGAGACAGTATCCGTAAGAAAGGACCAGAAATGCTGATGTTGGAGGAAAGAAGAGATGAGAACAAACCTTATCTCTTGCGCTCCAGATACAGAATGGAGCCTCACACTAGTCCTAGTGTTCCATCTGTAGGCAACATTCCTTCATAATTCAATCGCCCGTTTGGTTAAGTTGAATTATTAGAGAGAGGATTGATGTGGATTGCATGGGTTATGGCAACACAAAGTTACTAGTGTTACAGGCATGTACTCTTGAAGAGAACCGTGGACAGGCCGATGCGTAACACAGGGTCCACACAATTTACCTGCTCTGTGGTTTTGTCTTGTGTGGATATTCCCACGTTTGCCGCGAGTGGTAGATTTGCCGTTAAACTCCGGCGTGGTGTACGAAATGTACGCCCAAGACTCCAAATATGCGATGTTACAGGAATGTCCCTTTAATTTTGAGAATTGGGTGCTTCCAATGACACCAACCAGAGAGATACAGTACCAAGAGAGCCATTGTTACCGGGAAGTAATTTACACCACACCAGACACACGTGTGTGTTCCTCTATGGCCTCTTAGAATAGAAGCGCGTTGGCATGTTCAATAATAATAACGTGATACTTGTGGGTAAAATGTGCGATGAAGGACAGGAATGTAGGGCGAATGGATCAGCCGAGGATGTATTAACCTTTGTCTCCGGCGGTGTGTGGCGACGGCAGGGCCGGCCTTGCTGCCAGGTCCACTCGTGCCCATCCTGTGCCCATTCTGCAGTCTGCGCCAGCCCGCCCCGAGTCTGCCGTCGCTCCGGTTCCATCAGCTTGGCGGGCGTTATCAAAGGCGTGCTGTGTTAGATCGTTATCGAGCCTGCTCCGAGACGCGCATCTTTCATTCGAGTCCCCCGTCCCCGTTGGCAGCAGGCGGCAGTCATTGAAAACGGTCCAATCAGTTTGGTGTCTGGAGGGACGAGCCCGATTAATTAGAAATCGAACAATAGTGTGTTTGTTATGACTGGGCATATTTGTGAAATGAGAATCCCCTCCCCCCGCCCGCCCCAGAAATGGGCACGCCATAAACGTACGCGTACAAGTCTGGTAAGTTGTAACGCAGGTCTGCATATCAAATCTTTTTTGGATTCCAGCTGACTGGTTACATTACAGGCATTTAGCAGACGCTCTTATCCAGAGCGACTTACAGCTTACATTTCTTTACAATCCATTTATACAGCTGGATATTAAATGAAGCAATTCAGGTTAAGTACCTTGCTCAAGGGTACAATGGCAGTGTCCCACCTGGGGATTGAACTTGCAACCTCAACGTAACAAGCCCAGTTCCCTAACCATTATACCACACTGCCTGCCTGGGGTTGACATCCCAGAAGAACAATAATCATGTCCTTAATCGCTGACCAAGCGTAAATATACGTAACGTCTACAGCTGTAATGTGTCCACAAGCAGCAAGCTCGCGCTTTCTTCCAACAGCACCCTTGCAGGATAGGCACATGCAAAACGACCGTAGTGTGGAAACCATGGCCTGTCAAAAGACATCCATACCCCTGATACTTAAAAATGTTAAGATGCCCAAGATATTGAGACATAATGTTCTCATCTTTTCTGTTGTCACTTGTCTTTCTGTGGGCCTTCCAAGAGAGTATTTCCTGTCCTACAGTGACTGTAAGTCCCGTGAATGGATCCAACTTTGGGATTGAGGAGGGGCCCGTTGGCATGGCCAGTCTGTTCGAGGACAGAGTGGAGACTTCACGTCTGGTTCGGCCTGCTCCCCGCCATGGCAACCCTTGAAGGTGTGTAACGGACACCAGCGTACTGGGAGCGCTGCGTGTGTGGCCGCCTCCGCTAATGTTCTGTCGGGGGGTTTTCCTGTGAGGGGGGGAGGGCCGCTAATGGCCGCCCATCCTGGGGGAAAGGGTAAACGGGGGGTTTGTGGGAGAACAGAGTCTTTGTTCAGCCACTCTGTTCAGGCAGGGTTTCCCTGGAGGCAGAACTGCCCGTCCATGTGGACCCGGTCTCCCTTCAGCACCGCACAGAGGGGCTTTCACTGTCTTCTGCGTTCCTCGCAGTCAACATTCGGAGGTTCTGCAAGAAAGTCCTGTGACTCGAGTCTTATCGTTGTGAATCGAAATACATTGCACATATAGCCTACTATAGAAATATATATGAATGACTCCTTCCTCTATTTTGCAAGCGAGATTTACAGTCAAGCAATAGACATGAAAAGCCATGGTAAAAGCCCTTCAAGCTTTTTATTAATGAACAGTTGTGCATATATGGTACGGTGTAAACAATCTAATGTACAACAGAGGTAATGAATAATTGCACCCAATGGGCTGATGATGTTCCAAAATAGAATTGTTCCCTTTCACCCAGAGTGCTGGTCAACGGGGGCTCTATGGAGGGCAGTGAACACGGACAAGCCCAGGTCTGGCTGACGAGCGCTTGGGAAAGAGGGTGGGGGACCTGGGGGCTGCGCCCCTCTCCTGTGGAGCGTTTCTCACCAGAAGGGAAGTTGGGAGGATGTGGGGTGGACGGAAGGCCACAGTGGAAACAGGAGATGAGCGGAGGCCAGCTTGCGTCTTGCTGGGCTGCGGCCGCAGCGAAAACAGGAAGCATCACCTGCTGGTTGTGGGGTGGGAGTGGGGCTTGGGGTTCCCCTTCCACCAAAACTGGCCTCGTCCATCTCTCGGTGATGGCCCCAAGCCGTCTGGCTGACGCACGACTGGTCTGGCCGCGTGACGTCATGACTGGAGGGCAAATCCATTCCTGAGGCCACGGGTTTGTCAGTATTATGTAAGGCACTGCCTCATTGTGGTACAGTGTTTTCTGGCCATCAGTGGTTCAACGGGGGCTTGCAGCTAAAAGCCAGTCAAGATGTTTCAGTGAGGGAAAATTTTCGGAGGCATTTTGAGTGTACGAGAGGCGATTGACAAACAAACATTTGATTTTGAAGTAAGTGCACTGCAGGCTCTACGGGATATTTTCCTGACACGCCTCAGACCTGCGCTCAGTTTATGAGCCCCTATCCTCGGGAGGGGCCATAAATCCTGCCTTTCCTCTTGAGTAGGACTTGCATTTCTGCTCCTGAAAAAACACTTTTAATTCCATTACCAGCCCAAATGCTTTGGCCGGCTCTTGCTTCACAGAAGACCAATGGCTGACAATGATCCATCTGTCATGCGCATTTGAGGGTGTGGTTTCATTCATATTTGCCCATTAAGGGGCTGCTGGGTGACTCATCCTGTTAAGGCACTGTTCTAGTGTGTGGATGAGCCCCACAGTCTGCATGCTGTTAAGGCACTGTTCTAGTGTGTGGATGAGCCCCACAGTCTGCATGTTGTTAAGGCACTGTTCTAGTGTGTGGATGAGCCCCATGGTCTGGTATCGACTCCGGACTGACTGGTCAGCAGCCCCACGGGGCGACGCATAATTGGTGGTAGCGTCACCCAGGCAGGGAGGGATTCAGTCGAGCGCGTTGTCTGTTTCTCGGTGCACACAAGTGACCCCGCTGGCCAATCGAGTGCCCACGCCCAAGTTGCGCTTGAAGTGTACTGCTGCAATTATATTGCAGACACCAGCAGAAGCATGCAGATTTCCCCAGGGAAATATAAAGGGGTCATTGAAAGAGATGACTGTTGGGTATTAATGGCGCCATTTCGAACTCTTAAATCAAATGAGCGCTTAATTACGCTGTAATAAAAAAGCCGTCACACTAAAAAGACTTATAGGCCCGTGCTTTCAGGGGAATGTTGAAACCGTGATCTTTAAGATGCGCACACAACGACGATACTTGCATGTCGGTCTGCGCGACTGCTTAATGGCAACTGCTGCACTGTACAGCGTGGGGGTGGGGGTGGGGGTGGGGAGGCGGGATTTCGCCAGGATCGGTCACAAAGGGGGTACAGTTGCAAGGAAAGTCCTTTAATTTGATAAGCCAGACCTCCATTTGGTGAACGGGGTGGAGGTGTAGGGGGATGGATGTGGAGCAAGCTCCGCCTCCCTGTTCTCAGGGCGCGTTCCGATTGGCTCCGTCGCCTTGGCCGAGGAGGTTTAAAACACGCGACGCAGAAACCAGACCCTCCTCCCGCCGCTCCCGTCGCGAGGCTGAATGGACCTCAGGTCCGTGGCAACGTGCCCCCCACGGCTTCACACAGGTTTAGCGGGAAGTCCTGCGTTCCCAACGGGAACAGAAGCTCCCTGGGGCAGGGACGGCTGCCACACAGACCGTGACCTCTGCCACCGTCCCACCGCAGGGGTGAACACAGCTCACAGTGGCACCCCTGCTTGCAAACCTTCAATCGTACGTACGCTCGCTCTTAAGAGCCGCTCTCACAATTTGTTACGGTTGATCCTCTCCACAATGACTACAATGGAAACATTGTCAAACATATCTCACGATGGGTATTCAGCAGCCTTTAAGGTGACGTGTCCCTATGCGTTCTCATGCCTAAATGTGAACATTATCTTAATGATGTGATCGCTCTATTTTATGTAATGCTATTAACTTTTTATGGAACTCAAGTACAGTACAGTACTGTGGCATTGAAGATAAACACACAAAAAAAAATATATATATATCCAAGTTGCCCGACCGACGAGATTCCAGGCGAGTTTCTGCAAGGTTTTAGGCTCCAGTCACTGTGTGAGTGTTCAGCCGCAGGTAGGCTGTCCTGTGTTGACCCAGACCGAGACCGCCCTCCGGTCTCTTTATCTGCCGACACCGGTTATCTCCGCTCCTGTTGCCTGGAGCTGTCAGCAGCCATGTCAGTGCGCCCGTTCCCTCGGCCCCCGGGGGCAGTCACGCAGCCCTCAAAGGCGCCCCCGTTTGCCTCGTGTTTAGACTGACGCCGACAGCACAGAGGGAGGCTCCAGTGATCCATCGCTAGGTCAAGCGTCTCAACGCGCTCTCGCTCTGATTCTTTATGAAGACTCCTATAGAGGAGTGTAGCTGTCGGAAGGCCACCTGGATTACAAAGGAAGTAGTGTATAACCTAACCATGACATTCAGGTATAGGGATACTGTTATAATCATACAAGTCTGGAGACATTGTCCCATGATGCCCACTGCTGGGAGTCAGCTGACGCTTCTCCACCCTGTGTGTGATGACTCTGCTGCCGCTTGTTACTGTCAGCTTCTCGGGCTGTGATCGGTGCAGATCCACCTCCTCCGAGACGGAACCTGATCATGGACGCCCTTCCTGCCCCTCGACGGACTCGTGCCGGCTCACCCTCCCCCTGGGGCGGACAGCCAAATGCCGCCCCTGATTGGTGCTGATGACCAGGGCCTGGCTGGGTTTCGAACCGTGTCCCTGATAGGCAGCCACACTTGTATCCGACCAGCCAAGATACAGTGCGTTAGACTGCTATGCTATCCGCTGCCCCAGGGCTTTTTTTTAAATTTTAAGTTATAAAAATTATTTTTTTAATAAGTATACAACGCATTATCTGTGCATTTCTGAATCAGGTATTCGATTATTATATTATATAGCACACAGCTTTATTTTAAATAATTTCTGTTTCTATGACAGCATTTTGAATTCAGCCCCGTTTCCACGCCAAGGCGTGAGGTCTTTGGCGCGAGTCTTGCATTCTTCGAGAGCTGGGATTTTCCCAAAAGAAGCCAGGTCAACATTCCCCCGGTGAAGTGGAACAAAAGGCGAGCGGCCACACACTACGGAAGAGGACGGGAGCCGCCGCCCCCGCCTTGGACTGACGCGACTGACCTTCTCAAAGGCCAGTCTGATGGTGCTCTGCCCAATGTGCCCCCCCCCTCACCCTCCCACAAAAAACTAGGCGAAAACAATAGCCGCCTTCAGTGTTTTACGGTTTAGGACAGGGACAGGACAGGGAAGCCTGGGGCCTGTTCGGGGCCATTACAGGTCAAACCAGGGCCCCTGTGCACCCCCAAATTATACATGGTCAAACCGTTGTGATAACGGTACACATTTTGCATCTTCAAAACAGGCAGACTGACATTTGATGTTAGTTTAACAAGACGAGAGCATGTCAGGTTATTGCAGTTAGTTTGAGCACCAGAGGGGCCTGGGGTTTAGCACAGGGAGAGCGTCTCTTTGTAGGCCTTGCCCAGGAGACCAAGGACCTGACTGAGGAGATGATTTCGTTCCCCCCCACTCAACATGATTATACAAATATTATGTTAACAAAAATAAGCATTTGATGCCTTGGATACTAGAACAGAATGAAACAAAGAAAAAAAAAAACTTGAGAGAAAAGTAAACTATGAATTACTATGATAATTACCTTGATGGCAAAAATGAAAAAATAAAATGTTCGCTCAGTTTTCAATGTGTAGTGAATAATTGAGTAAAAGCCATTTGTGTGTATTTGCCCTCATTGATTGCCTGGGCACCTATAAACACACAGTGAAGCTCTAGGATGTTTGAGAGAGGAGGCAGAATCAATTTGCTAAACAAATCAGATTTCGAATGGAATATGAAGACAAAAAACAACGCAACAGAAAATTCAGATTGGCCTGAACACGCGTTTCAAGATTCTACTACTCAGACCGCAACTGTCCACAAGGTGGCAGCAGTTCCTTACCTCAGTCCATGCTTTGTGAAAGTGTGGTCCAGCAAACGAATATTGCCGATATTCTACTGACGCCAATGCTGCCAACTCAAAAGTCCCCTTATTTATTCACCACGTTTCACAACGTCACCACACCAAAAGATCCACAATTGAAACAGTTAAAACATGTACTTTTATTATTTCTGAAGTGGCTCTACTTCCAAGGCTGACAAAATTCAACAGGAAGCCCTAAACAGTCAGTGCCCTGGTCACAGGTGATGACGAACCGCCCCCACGTGGATGACGGGAGCCCCGTGGTGATCTCGGGGGCGGCTGGCTTGCTCTGTGACCTGGACAACAGCTTGCTGCGCTAAACGGGTCTTCGTCTACCCGCCCTCGTGACGCGTTGAGCCACTGTGCGTAAGCCGTCCTAATCCTGGAGCGTCTTGTGCAGAAAAAAAAAAAAAGGTTCTATAGAAAGTACACATACCCCACTCCCCCTCCCTCCCTCACCACACCCAATAATTAGTTCCCCACTTGATACATCGCCACCACCCACGCCCCTGGTCCCACCCTTGGGACAACAAGGTAGGGGGGCTTTCAGTGAGACGTGCTCTGGTACACACAGAAACATTTTTAAAAAATGGGCTGAGGACTGTGGTTCAGGAAAACCACCACAGAGAGAGTGCAGATCAAAACCCAGACATCACAACAACAAAAAAGTACACGTCCCACGATTTCATTCATGTCTGTGCCTGCTGACTCTCTTCGCCGTCGCTGGAGGCGTGCCCACCATGGTGCCGGTGGCATGACTGTGTTCGTTAGTCCAGCGAACCCGGCCATTGGGTCAGTGCGATGTGGGGAGCCCGGCGATCCGGCTGACAACAAATGGCTGTCACCTTTCGCACACTTGGTGGGAGGAGGGGAGGGTAGCACTCGTGATTAATTCATAGAAATAAGAGTAAGCGGCTAACGGCCAGTCCCCAGCAGAACCTGAACCCGGGGTAGGGTGCGTCTCTCAACCCGGAGGCGCTGGGAGGGGAGCTCATGAGTTTGGAGTCAAAGTGCATTGGGGTGTAGTAGGTCGGTACGTTTGCCCAAGCAGCCGTCTGAGTTGGTCGTTGGGATGCGGGGAGTCACATGATACAGCACTTGTTCTTGAGGTGGTGCGGGTCTTTGTAGCGCAGCCTCTGTTTCGGCCGGTACTTCTCCAGGTAGGTGAGCTGCTTGCTGTTGATCGCCCCCCTGCGCTTCCTGGAAAAAGGAGGACAGAAAAAGGTACCAATTAACAATCCACCGGAATTGGCAACGCAACATAAAACAAACGTCAAAATGTGAGTTGTTGGCTTACAACATTAGCATTGGGCAAATCTGACTAAATAGCTGCGTTTCATGAGTAGTTAATGATAATTACATAGCAGACTCACTCAATTTCCTTACTTAATTTAATTAAGAGATTTAAAAAAAGGCTGGCAGTGTAGTGTAATGGTTAGGGAACTGGACTTGTAACTCAGAGGTTGCTGGTTCAATTCCCAGGTGGGGCACTGCCGTTGTACTCTTGAGCAAGGTACTTAACCTGAATAGCTTCAGTAAATATCCAGCTGCATAAATGGATTGGCTGTATAAATGGGTTGTATGTAAAAGAAATGTAAACCGTGTAAGTCGCTCTGGATAAGAGCGTCTGCTTAAATGCCTAAAATGCCAATGTAAATGTAAAACGCAAGGGGCGTCGTCATCGACAAGGGGTGCTGCCGTTTCAAGACGATCCGCGCTGGTAGCTTGCAGATTGCGACTGGGACTCCCAGCTGACGGGGGCCAACTACGACGAGACGTTGACTTACTGCCTAATGAACTGAATGGCGTCCTCGTACTTCATTCCGCTCTCGATCAGCGCCAAGGCCACCAGCACCGGAGCCCTGCGGGGAACATGGACATCGAGCCGTCAGCGGCACGCCAAGGAGCCACACTTGCATGGCAATCCGCGCGTCACAGGTCACGGGCCGATCTGACACCTGCGGCCACCGGGTCTGCCCGCTCTTTGCCAGGGCGCCGGGTCATTTTCCAGGGGATATTTTGGTCCTCCTTTTTGCATTCCAGAGCGACAGCGCCATCTAGTGCATGCGAACGGGGAATTCTGTCAGCGCAGCCTAGCGCACGTCTCCGCTGTTTGTAAGCGGAGGGCCCGCAGATCGATGGCAGCAGCGCTCGGCGCGATAACGAGAGCCCACAGGAAGCGTCAGAGGAAGGAACCCGAGACGGACTCCGGAACGGTTTCTGTAAAGCCTGTAGCCCGTCTGCATGCCTGCAAAAGGCCGCAGCCGCCCACGGCAACTCCCCCAAACCCCCAGCGCAGCGCAGCGAATTCAGTCAGACGGGAGGTTCATTGCAGCGGCTTTCTGTCGTTTCGGTTACCTAATAAGGAACGGTGGGGGAGAAAGTGCTGTTTTGTTATAAACTCGGGAGTTGGTTTCATTGTTTGCGTTGGGCTCTCCGCTGGGATGGACGTGCGAGAGCTTTAAGAAAACCATAAACACAGAAGTTCTAGGAATAAAATGGGAAGAAAGAAAGAAAAAAAAAAAAAAGGGGGCCTTCGCAAACATGTCAAAATGTGCTGACGCACAGTGGTCGGAGTTCTGCAGTACTTAAATCAAAAATCTTCACATGGACCCCCCTTCTCCAAAGAGAGGGAGGGGGGCGTGACGGAAAGTGAACGTTTCCCATCTGAATGTTGTGATAATAAATAAAGCAGAGCCAGCGCTGGCACCCTTTCAAGAGCCGTGGGTTCAAGCAGCTCCCTTGAGGGCGGGGGCGGGCAAAGTGCGTCAGAGATGGTGTTCCACCGACCCATGAGGGGGCTGCATCTTATGGCCCAAATGCCCAGCTGTTATTAAAGCAACTGGACAGTGAAACGATCTCCTCTAACAGTCCCCTCTAATGCACATTCCCCCGGGTTACAAACATGACATTTTTACATTTTAAGCATTTAGCAGACGCTCTTATCCAGAGCGGCTTACAAGATGTGAATAAATACATGGTAGGAACAATCATAGTTGGCGCACGAGATCAGTGCAGTAATACAGCGATAGACATAGTTGTACAGCTGCGTACCATACCTGTAACGCTGGGACACTAAACAAACATCGACGAGGAACAGCACATTAAATTAATGGGGACGGATTGGACCTGACCGAATGTGTTACGGGAAGCGTGTGCATTTCGAAGGCAGGGAGAAGGAATGCTTATAAACCTTTTCCTGTTTCGTCTGCCGAATTCACCCCGTGTGCTTCTGATAATAAAAGGGGGATTAGTGCCGGTTGAGCGTGCCTGTAGGAACGGTTGATTTTGGCAGAGTGTTTGGCTTTGAGAGTGACTCTAGCGTTAGGAGAAGACAGTGGGGCTGTGGTGATGCCAACCCGACATCTTAAGCCCTCGTCAAGGGGGTCGGTACGTTGGATTAATGGAGCGCTCGATGTGCTGGGTCATGAGCCAGCGCTGGAAGTGTTGGGATTGCGAGTGAGCGCTTGACGTTGGGTCGCGAGTGAGCGCTTGGGTAGTTGCATCCGTGAGAGACACTGGGTCCACGAGCGATCGCTGTATGGCCAATACTCACCCAGGGCCACTTAAAAACGGGAAAACTGAACACAAAACATTGTACACCTCTAGGTGGCGGTAATTCAGGCAAAGTCTGAATGACAATACTTTTGAATGGTTCACAAAGGTGACATCCCAATGTTTACTTTGTTACTGACCATTATGGATTAGTGAGCCAGTTCAGATGGTAATACAGCTGCCCATCGTAATGTGGCGGCAGTGTTAGCATAATGGTTGTAAAGGGCTTGTAAAGCAAAGGTTTCAGGTTCGATTCCCAGGTGGGGACACTGCTGTTGTACCCTTGAGCAAGGTACTTAACCTGAATTGCTTCAGTAAAATATCCAGCTGTATAAACTGTGTAAGTCGCTCTGAATAAGAGCGTCTGCTAAATGCCTAAAATGGTCAATGTTAAAATGTTAAATGTAATGCCAAATGGCCCCGGCAACTAACGTTCATCAGAAAGAAAATGGTCTGACAGCTCCCGTGGCCGTGGAAACATCAATGGCAAATTTTATGATTAATACTCCTGCGCATTATTTAAAAGCAGGAATTCTATAAGAGATCAGGGATGGGTGCTTGGGCCGATTTTAGTACACGTGTACACTTTGGAATGTTGGGTTAATAACTGCGGTTAACCGTAGCATTATAGCATATCACACTATTACCAAATGAAAATAAAAAGCATCATTAGCAATTTAAATTGATCTCTTATTTTTGAATCGCAACAAACAGTGATTAAAGCAACATAATTGCCATCTATCTGGAAAAAAAAGAGAACAATATGTCAATTTTGGAATGGTAACAGTTGGCATTTTAATTTCCTTCGTTTGTAGCTACTAGCTACAGTATGCATACTTGCTACATGCAAGTGATGTCTTCTACTGGTTATAACTGAAGTGCACAACCAGGTGCTTTGCCACCTGTTGAAGGATAAAAATATACTTTTCTGAAGGAATAGGGCTTTGATAGCCTGTATTAAAAATAAACAAATACATGTGCACTGTCTGGTAGCCTCTCTAAAGGTAATGATTGGGGGGGGCCCTCCCGCGTGGTCCAGTGGTCACAACGTTCGACACTGGTCACGGCGACCGGGGTTTGATTCCGCTTCGAGTCGGCTCTGGCCGGGAGTGCCACCAGGGGTGGCAATTGGCTGTCCGCCCCAGGGAGACGGGAGGGAAGCCGACAGGATGTTCACAGGAGTGGCTCTGTAGTACCAGGTTACGGTCGACGGCCTGGCAAGTGCCGTCTCAGAGGAGACGATGCTTTGCCTTCGTCACTACCGGTCACAGGGCTACGGCAGGGAATTGGGGGGATTGACATAAAATAGTGGGTGTAATTGACTACTAAATTGGGAGAAAATGGGAGAATTTTTTTTTTTTTAAAGTTATGATTGGGGGGCCACTCACCGTCCCAGGCCCGCTACGCAGTGCACCGCCACACAGCAGCCGGGGTCCTCGCAGAAGCGGCTCCTTAGCAGGCTGAACCAGTCCTCCACGATCTTAGAGGGGGGGGGCGCGCCGTCGTCGAACGGCCAGTCCTGGCGGGGCAGAGAGACAGGGTCGGTGAGGGGGGTCCTGAGTGTAGTGCAGAGGAAAGTGGGGGGGTTGGCTGTGAGCGGAGGCCGGCTGAGGGGGGGGTGTGTGTGTGTGCCGGCCCACCGCTCCTGCTGTCCACGCTGCGCTGTTCCTGGGAGGCGTGGCAGCGGTACACACGCACACACACACACGCTCGCTCACACACAGACACACATACTCACGCTCACAAACATATACACAGACACACACATATTCGGGCACGTACACACAACGCGCGCGCACACACACACACACACACACACACACACACACACACACACACACACACACACACACACACACACACACACACACACACACACACACACACAAACAAATGCATAAGCACAGGACAATGTTACACAACAGTTCTCTTTTCACACCATTGTATTCCATTCCAAGGTTATCCATAACAGCGTACAAGATCAAACAACAGGGACACCAGTGTGAAACCTGCATCTGCAAGCACCAGCACGCAGGCTGTGGATGCAATTGGCCCAGGTGGCGCCAAGGCGGAAACTTAATTTCATCCACAGATCAACTCGAGCCACCGCTGCTCGTCACGAGGTGCCCTGGCCACGGAGAGGCCAGGGGCCTAAGGCGCCGTGAGATAAGCGGCTCCCCACGACTCAATCACTTACTGGCAAACAACAGGCCGTTGCCGCGGTAACGCCTCTCAGTTTGTCGTTTAAGGTCGTGAAGGGAGAGGTCAGAATGAATCCTGGTCTGACTCCGGTGAGGTCACCCCTGGGAGAATGGGCAGTACAGATCTTTATCATCTTCAGATTTCTCCTACGCTGAGCCAGACACCACCCCCACCCCCTTTCCGAAAACTCCCACCCCCCCAAGAGCTGGCCTGGACCCAGGTCCAGGGGGTACAGACACACACAGACACACACACACACACACACAACTGCGATATGTCAGACTGACCCTGAACAGAAAAGCCCTCTCCAAAAAACGATTGTTCTGATGAGAACGCCTCACACTGTTCTTTAACAATTTTATTCTTCCGTGTGCAGCGTTCTGAAACCAGGTACGGTTTTGTCGAGCTCACACCAGAACCGGAACATGTTATGACTGACTTTCTGCCCAGGCGCATTGCCTATAAAGTATACCTGCAATATTTATGTTCTCTTAGGGGACTTTACCCTGTGAACACCCACACAGCAACCAAAGCAACAGATTTAGCCTCTCCAGAGACGTGGGGCCCTTAGCAAACAGCGTAGCTGTGATAAACACAAGCACCCTAGAGAAGCCTAGGAGGGTTGCACAAGGGAAAAAATAGATAATTTGCCAAACGTGGTTCTATGCCTAAATCCAAAAGGTAAATCTTCCAAACTCAAAACCAGTGATGGCGGTAACGCGTTACTTAGTAACGCGTTACTCTAATCTGATTACTTTTTTCAGTAACGAGTAATCTAACGCGTTAATATTTCCAAACCAGTAATCAGATTAAAGTTACTTATCCAAGTGACTGTGCGTTACTATTGCGTTACTACCTCATAACATAGGCAGAATGCAGTATTTTTGTCATTTTCGATAGTAAAAATATATCTTTTAGCTTTTTTCTTGCGGGGAGTGACGTCAGTGTGCGACAGGCAGCTCACGTTTTCAGCACGAGTTTACAGAAAACAAGCTCACGTGGATCAGCATGCGGCTCCACAAACGTAAACAAACGTACACAGAGACGTAAGAAACAATGGAGGGGGGAGCGTTTTCGAGCTGGAAATACAGCCACTATTTAGAATTCATGTCAGCTAAGGACGAGAAGAATATCAATGTTCGTTGTACACTCTGTGCTGGCAAGAAAATATTATCCAGCGGCAAAAACACTACGTCCAATTTGAAAAAGCATTTGGAATCGCAGCACAGTCAAGCTCACCGAGAAAGTCCCACTATGTGCTAAGCAGAGAGCTGCGAGCGAACACTCGGCCTTGACTTCTGCAGGAGGCCCAAGTATTTATGTTAAGTGAGGTCAAGAAAGACTGGCTTTATTTTATAAAAACTATTTCAGGTAAATAGTATTTAAGTTATTTTTGTTATGTTATTTAATTATTGTGTGATTTAAGTTACTTTTTAAAATGCTTTTCCAATAAAGTGAGTATTGGCAAAACCGGTTGTCATTTTTATGTTGCGGGGGGCTAGGCAGCTGCCGAAAGTAACTAATAAAGTAACTAGTAATCTAACTTAGTTACTTTTAAAAGCAAGTAATCAGTAAAGTAACTAGATTACTTTTTAAAGGAGTAATCAGTAATCAGTAATCAGATTACCTTTTCAAAGTAACTAAGACATCTCTGCTCAAAACCACAGACGAGATGCGGCTAACAAGTCTTCGCGAGGGTCCGGAATGTCCCTCCCAAACGGCCAACACCGACATTTAACGTCAATACAATCATTTCAAAATCGTTTTTTGCATGAACGGTCTTTGGATTAATTTGAGGCAATAATCAAGTACAATAATATCTGGAGTGAAGTGAGTCTTCAAAAGGAGAAAAGGGGATATTGTTTGGGATGGGATGGGATGTTTGTTTAACAAATGAACCCTCGACCACCTAGAAAAGCACAAGCTTTACTCTCATAGTAGCTGGGCCCATGAGCTTTAATCCCATGGCTACTGGGCCCATGAGCTTTACTCTCATGGCTGCTGGGCGCATGAGCTTTACTCCCATGGCTGCTGGGCCCATGAGTTTTACTCTCATGGCTGCTGGGCCCATGAGCCTTACTCTCATGGCTGCTGGGCCCATGAGCCTTACTCTCATGGCTGCTGGGCGCATGAGCTTTACTCCCATGGCTGCTGGGTGCATGAGCTCTACTCTCATCGCTGCTTGGCACATGAGCTTTACTCCCATTGCTGCTGGGCGCATGAGCTTTACTCTCATGGCTGCTGGGTGCATGAGCTTTACTCTCATGGCTGCTGGGCCCATGAGCTTTACTCCCATGGCTGCTGGGCGCATGAGCTTTACTCTCATGGCTGCTGGGCGCATGCTGGGTGCATGAGCTTTACTCTCATGGCTGCTGGGCGCATGAGCTTTACTCTCATGGCTGCTGGGCGCATGAGCTTTACTCTCATGGCTGCTGGGCGCATGAGCTTTACTCCCATGGCTGCTGGGCGCATGAGCCTTACTCTCATGGCTGCTGGGCGCATGAGCTTTACTCTCATGGCTGCTGGGCGCATGAGCTTAACTCCCATGGCTGCTGGGTGCATGAGCTTTACTCCCATGGCTGCTGGGTGCATGAGCTTAACTCCCATGGCTGCTGGGTGCATGAGCTTAACTCCCATGGCTGCTGGGTGCATGAGCTTTACTCTCATGGCTGCTGGGCCCATGAACTTTACTCCCATGGCTGCTGGGCGTATGAGCTTTACTCTCATGGCTGCTGGGCCCATGAACTTTACTCCCATGGCTGCTGGGCCCATGAGCTTTACTCCCATGGCTGCTGGGTGCATGAACTTTACCTCTGATGATCGTCGGCCATCCATTAGGTTAAAAATAACATTTAAATCCATGAGACTAAGGGGTTAAAGGACCCCCGCCCCCCACGTGTGGAATGTCATCAGTAAACTATTAAATCCACCAAGCCGTTCCAAGACGTGCTTGGTGCGGGGCGGTGGGGGAAGATCCAACGCGGAGGTCTAAACCGCAGCAGAGGCCTCCACGTTTCTCAGAATACCCGTAGCGGGTGTTCTTTGGCAAGGAGATGCTGCTTGGACAGGCCGATGTCCACTGCACCTGTCCCGCGTCAGTATGCATGCCTTTCCCCTCCTCGCGCCTTCCTGCAGGGGAACCGCTCATCTCCCGAATTGCCCCGGCACAAAAAGTGTCGCGCACTTGTCGAGTGTAATACCGTAAACCGATCTGGTCTCACCGAAAGGAGCTCCCTGAACATGTGTATGTCATTATGTATCTTACTTAACAGGTCAGTTGTATCAAATTTCTATCCAAACCTTATTGGTTATTATAACCTTAACTAATAAAAGCTCTCCAGCTTAAGTTCCGCACAGATGATCACATTATCTATCCGCTATAAAGTAATAGGCAGATGCCATTGCCTGCAGCAGGGGCCCAACTTTCACTTTTCTTATTATCAATTTATTCAACTTTATATTTACAGAAGCAAGTTCTTCAGGTTATGTAACTTATTCAAGGGTGAAACTGCAGTTAGACACCTGGGAAGGGAGTTTACGGTCACAATCAAGCCCAACTTCACATTAGTTCAGAGTAGCAATGAGCCGCAGATATGGTAAAACAGCCCAAATGGCTGGATGTATCAACTCATGCACAGTTTAGAGCAACCAGATTTTCTAACCTGTTCGGCACAGTGACAGCACTTATCATATTAGGTGGCACACACATCCATTGTTCCCGACCCTATAGAGAGCTGGCATTCATGGCGATTCATAAAATGCTATATTACCGATTCACATTTTTTCTTGCCAATTCTACATAGAGTGAGCCTTTCACAAAGGTGATGTCTTACAGATAGCATGCTGTTCTGAGTGTGACATAGGGGGTCACTTGGTGGTGTGATGCATACACATTAAAATTGGCTCCTATCTGGGACTTGTGAAATAAACTCAACTGAACTGCACAGCAATACATATACAGGTACTCCTCACTTAACGACCGAGTTTCGTTCCGTTCCGCAGACTAGGTCGTTAAGCGAATTAGTCGATAAGCGAGGAGCCGCCGCTTACCGATATTTCAAGTATACTGAATGTTAGTGGGTAGTGTAGTGAATACTGACCGACTGCGGGAACGAGACAGACTGAGAAAGGGTAATGCGAGATGAGATGCTTGACGCTGAGACACCGCGCTGCCGTTTCCACGACCAAAGTTCTCGTACAGCGTACAATACCGACTGGTCGGAGAGCTGGTCGTAAGTCCACCCGGTCATTAAACAGATAGGTCGTAAAGTGAGGAGTACCTGTATATATATATATATATATTAATTTATTTATTTTTTTTATCTTCCGTTTTTTTCACCTCAATTTGGAATTTCCAACTGTGCCTCTGAACTGCCTGTGCCGAGGCGTATGCGCTCGCCTTTAAGCTGATGACTTTCTCAAACTGCCACACAGTACTACAGGAGAGCTAGTGGCGACTACTGGAGGAGATGCACATCTCTCACTGACAACAACTGGTGGCCTGTGAAGAACTGGCAAACCGCACTACAATATTTTAAACGCCCCCAACTAAAGTGTTTGTCATACCACACACAACGTTTTTTTCTTGTTTGAGACTCAAACCAACAATATTGTGACAAAGAATTAACACCGCTTTCAAATGGTTGTTGATTTTTGTAATGGTGCTGTAGCTTAAAAAGCAGATAAAAAAATATATATATTCTGATTGTGGACGAAAATATGAGATCAGAGGACAATCGCAGAATACTGGCTGAGAAACATCTCTCAGCTGCCCTTGCAGTTATGCCTCTTTTTAAGCTACAGTCCAGGGCTTTTCAGAAAGTAGTGCTGGGAGAGGGGGGGAGTACACTGTGTCCTTCAGATAGCATCGGGTAATAGGTTAGATTGTACACAACAATACGCCAACTATCGCTCCTTTCAGATGCCCTCTCCCCCGAGCAAACACAATTCCCCTTTTAGTGCAACGTCGAAAAAAGAAGAAGAAAAAAAAAGAGCGGAGGCCACGGTGGGAGAGACAGCCCCCGGCTCAGACCTCGTTCACTGGGAGACCGTCCAGCTCCCATGGCAACAGCGCAACGTTGACGGCACAAATTGGAAACACGTGTGGGCTGCTTTGAGGCGAGCGCTGCTCGGACATTGGGCGGGGGGAGCCTCAGGTCTCCCCGCTGTCGTCGCGCGCTCTCGGGCCCGCTCTGCCCTCGTCCACGTGGAAAAGAATAAAGCCCCCTTTTTCTTTTCTTTTTTTCTTCTTCTTTAAAACAATGCCTCGCTCGCTGCCAAAGCTCACCGGCTGGAAGCTGACCCAGTTTATTCCACTCTGTGCTGGGTTACTACCGATTAGAAAGGGAGGGTGGATTGAAAGGAAAACGTTTTTTCCTTTCCTTTCAAGGGTTCCTCGATTTGTGCAAATTACGGAGAAAGATCACTGTCCAAGCAGGTGGTCGCCCCAGAGAAATAAAAAAACACGCCTCTCCCCATCCCTTTCCTCTCAACATCTGCACCGGTTGATTAATTGCCTCCTCAAATGACCGTGACCTGTGCCCTCAAATCATCCAACTGGTTCTGGAGGAGAGCCGTTTTTACCGTTTAACAATGGGCAGTATATTTTCTTTTCAAAACACATTTCTAAGCCCATTTACCTAAGTGGGCTACACATTTCTCCCAGAAAGCCTCTAATGTATCTTGTAGTCTTGCATAGAACCGGCTACTGTTGACCTTTCATGCAGGGCTGCTATTTTTACACAAAAAAAACTCTTCCTTTCCCCCTCTCAAA
The DNA here is from genome assembly GCA_029706075.1 of Aldrovandia affinis. Taxonomy (NCBI): domain Eukaryota; kingdom Metazoa; phylum Chordata; class Actinopteri; order Notacanthiformes; family Halosauridae; genus Aldrovandia; species Aldrovandia affinis. The sequence goes on from JAINUG010000222.1 coordinate 1,425,787, forward strand.
GCTGTTCTACAGTGGCAGCTGTACTCTGCAGCACGTCAGGTCGGGTGCACCTGTATGCTGAGCAGGCCGGAGGTTGAGGTTGAGTTCTACGTTCTAATGCCGATTGCCCGCAGTGTTCGCTCTGGGATGTGAGTGGTGGTGTGTTGTCTCCACTCACCACAACGGTGATCCCGTCCTTTTCCAGTGGGGTTTTGTCGTAAGTGATTTCACACACTCTGACCACGGTCGTCGCACCGTATTTCTTCAGATCCTGTGAGAAGAATTGAAGCTGGGTTAATTGTGCTGCAAGCACATCCGATCCGGTATTAGAGAATAGAGAAGCGGTGTGTGTGTGTGTGTGCCTTTTTTCACCTCAACAGTTAACGCTTGTCAGAAAAACACCATCGATGAATGTACACCCTTCTCTGTGAGCTGAGGAAAACCTGGCATTGTCCTGGTGGCTTCTTTTTCACCTCCACCATGTGACAGTGGTGCTGGGACAAGTATCCATGGCAACAAGAGATTTGTGGCAGCGGTTATCATCAGGCCTTTCATAGTGGTTCATTTTTTTTTCTGTGAAACTGTGTGTGAGATATGTGGACATGTGCAGGGCTTTGAAACTTCACTAAGATGTAGATCGCTTATACATGTTCAAGGGTCGAGTAGAGACAGAACCTAAGGGAAACCCTATTAGCATTATCCAAACAAAATGAACAAATAATTGTATGCCAGGCCTGGGTGTAGAAACACACAGGTGAGACCGGCGGATAAAGAGCCAGGTTCCAGCGGGTGCTCACCTCAATGAAGGTGCTGAGGGTGGAGTTGGTGGGGTTGTGTGTGATGAGGAAGCGCATGTTCTTGTAGCACACCTCCACAGGAGCGGGGCGGTTCATCCGCGCCATGATGCGTCCGAGAGCGTCCGCTCACGGGGGAAACTTGTACGCGAGTGGGACCCGCCGCCAAACCAAACACAAAATCCCCAAAAGTGCCGCTGTTCAGATCCCCGCTTGCCAAAAATGGCGGTCTGTATCTTTCTAAACCCCCCTCCAAAAAGGAAAAGGCAGCAGAAGGCTTGGTCTTTGGTGGACCTTGCTTGTAGCCGGGTCGGGAGGAAAGTTCTGGCTGTCAGCTGGCTTGCACTGGCCTGGGCCGGTGCACGTTACCCCATCGGTGTGTTTGGAGAGACCGGTCCGTGAGTGGTGGGAGCTCGATGACGGCAGGCGCCTCTTGGCATCCAGAGGTCAGTGCAGGGCGGTCATGCTTCCCCGGGACTCAGGCGCTGGGATGTTGAGCGTGGCAGTAGTCACCACTCCCCTGCAAGAACTCCATCAACGTCCCAGTGGCTGAGGTGTGGGGCTAAGGAGGAAGAGAGGGAGAGACAGAGAAGGAGTAAGAGCACACAGTGAGAGGAGGAGAGGAGAGCCTGCCACACTGAGCCCGGTGTAGGACGGGAGAATGGGCACACCACCACAAGCCGGTCTCTTCCCTCCCAATCACCGGGGCTGAAAGGAGTTTGTTCTCACCGTCCGTGGCAACCGGCGCTGAAGACAAACTCCAGATATTGTGCAACCGCAAATGACGGCTTAATGCTTTCTGCCAAGTCTTCGGGGAAAAACTAAAACAGCTTGATCTGCTTAATTGAATCATTTTTATTGCAACTTCAAAGCGTAAATGCCTGGTGAAATCAAAGAAACGTGTCTTTAAAGGAAAGACGTGACCCCTTAAGCCATCACTGCATAATGGAAACCTGAATGAGAATAAACTGCATAAAAAGCGCTGTGCCGCAGCAACAGGGTAGAACAGTACCTGACAGTTAGGGAAACATTTTAAGAAGGCTTCATGGAGCAGCTTTTTAACAAGAACACCATTGATATTACTGGTCTCTGGTCTTGTTTTGATTCACACGATTTTCAACAGAGTTTAATGTCCAAAAGAAATTACCAAAAATAGATATATTAAAGCTTAAAGTTGAACCGCTTTAACACAACAGAGGCTGGCATCCATTCATTTATCAACAGCGACAAAACTTGTACAGAAGTGCCAAGTACCTGTACTTACATTCTACAATGTACAGACACTCCATATTACACAGCAGAAAGACAAATGGCATCCCTGTTCTAAATATTACATCCATCTGAACAGTGAAGGACAAGTCTGTTTTTGCAGATATACATCAGATCTCTACTCCGGGAAATGAAAAATACAGTCATAAGAATGTCCATAAATTTAGATTCCCACTCACGCTGCCTGCATGAAAACTTTCCCAGCGCAAGGATGAAAATAGCAGACACTGTGCTGTTGAGCACCGAAGCTCACCTCTTAACTTTGGGCATGGGAAAGTGCCTTGAGCAGAAAGGCTATTCTCCGACTCATTTCTTTGACGCAAAAGACACGCAGTTGCAGCATTTCCGTGCGGGAAAATTGCGCCGGCAGTCGGCTCCGTTAAAAGTGTGAAAGACGCAGCAAAGAGGGGTTCTGCGAGGTTCGAACACCTGGCCAGATGCAACAAATGCGACTTTAAGAAAAAAAGGAGGTGATCTAAGCTGGGCTTCTCCCTCCCGTTTCCCCTCCCTGTGCCCTGGCCCCTATCGCTCTTACCTTTGTGGAACGCAGTGCTCTGCTCAGAAGGAAGCCCGCAGCCTTTCACCGATTGCGCGAAGCGAACGGCCTCGACCGCTGACACTAATAACTCTCGCCGCTCTCAGCCAGTCGAGGCTGCCCCGGCTTGCCATCTGACACTGACGGCGCTCAAGTGCTCGTGTCACAAACAAACGCGCCCTTAATGCTCTTAGGAGCGCGCAGAGCCCACCCCCCCAGATCTGCAGTGCAGGGGGAGGTTATTCCCTTCTCCACTGAAGCCTGCTTCTGCTGCTAAATCTGCAGGGTGACAAACAGTCCTCGCAGGAATAAACTGGACCACACCAGCAGGAAGGGCATTCGTTTCTGGTGGTTTTAGTCTTCCCGTAAACCTCAACTGATTCCTTAAAATAAAAAAATAAAAATTTGAATTCAGCTTTATTTATGATTATGAAAATAAAACTGCACTGCATTTCTGATCACACAACATGAATCATGAAAAACATCTGATCGTTGTATGTGAGCCACCTATAGGTTTCGAAGTTTGTCTTTACAGACGTTGTTTGTTGTACAACTTTCCAGTTATGAGCAAGGATTATAGCAAGTAAGGATTAGAAAACACCATGAGAAATAGGCCAACCTGGAGCTATGCAAGTGTAGGCTACTATGGTTGTGTTTTTACCCAATCAAATTTATAGTAGAACTGGTAAACAGTTCCCCTCCAAACCACCCCCCCCAACCCCCCAAAAAAGTTTTGTATAAAAATGTTTATAGAAAAACATTTGTAAAATAAGTTAATCTTAAAAATGAGAATATACACAGTCACTTTATCTTATTTCTTACACATCACATTTCCCCCCATTTATTTATTCTTAACAAACACTTGTCAACATGGAAATGTTTTTTGTTTTTTTTCTAAGACAACATATTAACCTGAAATGTAGACTGCGTAGCCATCGCAGCCGCTGCCTGAGGGATTTAAAAAGGGGAGCTGAAATTCATCATCAAGCAGTTGAGTGCTTCAGACAGCCAACTCCCAAACTGCATAATGTACCCTTCACTGAAGCACAATAGGACACCAAAGGAAGGAAGGTAGCAATTGAAAATCACATCATAATGGAAACCACAGCGATGAAATTAGGCGGTTTAATATTTCAATGTTGATTAATGGAAACCGATGACATCATTTAATGATTAATGGAAACAGATGACGATAAATTAGCCTCTTTAAAATGTCTATGTTCTTCTCCTCCTTATAAGCAATTTCACAACACAATTACAGTGTAAAACTGTTTGTTTAAAATGGAGAAAATTGTCTTTTTGTAGGCGAATCTCATTCTTTCCATTACATTCGAGGGTCACTGTTGGAAAAGAACTATAGATTTTCTGACATTGTTTGTTAAAGCATTCACGTAATTCACATTCCCGTAAATCCAGGCGGAGTAGGTTAAAAAGGAAGGTTATACATGGTCATACATAAATCTGAAAACGCAGTCAAATGTGTCTAACACCCAGGGCTTAACTAATCCAATTGGGAGAATACTATATGGGCCTATAACGTCTGCAAGGGATTGGGGAAAACAATGTGGGGGGGGGAAGGGGGTGTGTTGATAAGTTGCTAATCCATAAATCCTGGCTAATGGAGCTGCTGTCCCTTTTGTAAACATGGAGCCCGGACTGATCTGCAGACACGACTCTCAATCATGATCCCGTTCATTTGTATAATGCTTTAAAAAGAAAGGCCATCTCACCCCAGGTACTGGGACATGACCGGTTGCAACAAGCCTGGGTGTTCTGGGTGGCAGCCATTTTGCACCAAAACACTGCTACCCATCAACTCCGCTTAGCCCATTGGCTAATTTAGCTGAAAAACTGGGGATGATTAAAGTGATCAGAAAGAAGCAGGCTTGGAGTACGCAGCTTATGGAGATATTACAGGCAAAGGCTACAAGATGGCGAGATTAAGTGCAGTGGTGTGAGATTGGCCAGTTTGTGGCAAAACAAGTACAAGTAACTGCCAAAATAAAGGAAACCCCAGCAGTGAGTTAACAGGTCATCGGGCCACCAAGAGATGCCAGCTTCAATGCACCTTGGCATAGATTCTACAAGTGTCTGGAACTCTATTGGAGGGATGCAAAGCCATTCTTCCATGAGAAATGTCATCATTTGGTGCTTTGTTGATGGTGGTGGAAAATGCTGACTCAGGCAGCGCTCCAGAATCTCCCATAAATGTTAAATTGGGTTGAGATCTGGTGACTGAGACGGCCATGGCATATGGTTTACACTTTGTTCATACTCATCAAACCATTCAGTGACCACTCGTGCCCTGTGGACGGGGGCACTGTCATCCTGGAAGAGACCACTCCTATCAGGATAGAAATGCTTCACCATAGGATGAAGGCGATCACTCAGAATGGCTTTGTAGTATTTATCAGCGTTTACCTTGCCCTCGAAGGGGTTGAGTGGACCTAAACCATGCCAGGAAAATGCACCCCACACCATAACAGAGCTGCCAGAACCCTTCATTTCCTTCTATTTGGTAGTTACCTGCAGGTAAAATAGATTGATGTACTGCAGAAATGAATAGATGAAAACGGACAGAAAGAGCACAATTGAACACTGGAGGATGAGACTGGGGGCACAAAAGAGCACCTGAACACAAACATCAGTGAAAACATCAGTGAACGGGTTCCTTGAGCGTTAGTGGTGGTGCACGCGCCCCTGTCACCGGCATCACTGCCTCTGTAAAATCAGACTTTTCAGCATCTAAATGCCATTCCAAAAAGATTTTCAAAATCCTATTATGGAAATGCATTTGGATCACCGTTGGACATTCAGGCAGTCTGATCAAGTCCTGCATCTTATAATAAATAAGACTTGACTGAAAGAGGTTTATAGTTGTGCATGTTTCTATTGGAAGCAGACTGTTCACTTCATCAGTCCCAATGTCTGCTTTGTATTATGCATAACACATTTAGATGACGTTCAGAATTTCCCGTGAAAATACAATACTTGATGCGGTGAAATAGTCTGTCATTTGCTTTAGCACTGAAATGTCCACATGCCTGTAAATGCACCATTGCTTGACTCTAGTTACACACTTGAAGCCAAGTAGCCATAAACAGTATTCTTTTTCAAACCACACCTGTTTGGAAATGTAGTGGACACCACACTTCTTCATTAGCCTAGATGTATTTATTTAGCAGATGTTCTTCTCCAGAGCGATATACAGATTAGTGCATATAAGGTGGTAGGGTTGTTGTGGTCATAAAATCGTGGTTAATTATACACCGCCCAGTTTTTAAATGAATGAGTTTAAAAAAATTGATGCCATTCCCACAATATTAAACCTGCCGATTCTCATGCCTTTCAAAAAAAAATAAATAGGGGAAGATGCATAGAGCGAGAAAGGGGGAGATACCTACTGTGATAAATTTCATTTTGTAACATATGTTGTATGAAAGGTGCAATATCCATTGTTTATTGTCATATTGTTATAGGCTTCCTCATCTTCTTCTTATTATTAATTTCATTATTTTCTCATTAATATTATGCGTTATGCATACACATCCACCACCTCATAATGGAAGAGCCATTTAATCAGTTTGAATGCACACCGAAGAGGCCGCAACATAGCCTACTCTACTTTCTGGAAGCGCGCGCCACTTAATAGTTACCGGAGTCAATATCTCGAAGAACATCAGAATATGGTCAAAATAGGCTGGCTTCGTCAAAAACACCAGGAAAATACTAATTCCATATATTCATATGTTTAACATAGCCAGCACGTATAGCAAAAATGCCAACAAGTTTTTGTATCATGCAGCGGTTTTGTAAAGTGAAAGTAGTAATTATCTGAGGTTTGTTTGAAGTTGTTCGCTCAAAAACCTTTGAACATGTCGTTTTGGTAATCTTTTGACTAACAGCTCTTATTAAATATTACTTTTCCCCGTATTTATGTTTTCGTTATATGCACATAGGACAAAATGGTAAATAATCACGTTACTTTGCAGTGGGGAGTGAACGCTTTAGGATTTGACTGCTTGTAATTTCTAATTACACCCTCGTAAACAAACAGAAATAATTTTGACCATAAAGCCCAGCTGTATTACAACGTATGCAACATCAAAGTACATGTCAACATCAAAGTATATTTGCCTCGAGGAATAAAAGAAGAGAAAAAAATGATGTGAACGCAACGGTCATGGCGGTTATTTGATTTCGACTGGCCATGTGGTCAGGTGGTTATAGGGTTACCGCGACAGCCTTATTAGAAGGCTACACAAACAGCGCTGCAGATACAGAAATGATATGTAGCACAATCTAAACAGTGCAACTGCACAAATCGGTGCTATGATGAGCATACAGTACACCTGGGAGCCCTCTATACCTTCCTTCCACCTGAGCGCATCAGCAGGGCATCCTCTATGCTGTTTCAAATGGAGCGGGTTAATGCTCAACTAACACATTGGGCAGGACAGCGCTCGAGCTTCAAAGGGCACCAAAATTTGCACAGTCCCCAAGACACCGACACCGACACCGTGAACGATGACTATGACTTGCGGCGTGATGTAGCACGGCTCCAAACGGAGCACGGGGTCCAGAGAGGGGTCCATTTCACACTTTGCTGCTGCTCCACGGCAACCGTTCGATCAAATTGCACCCCATTCCCCCCTGCTCCACCACCGAAGAACAATTATTTTACTTTTCCCCCGTAGGCGTAAAAAACTGTGTACACGGACAATTTTAGAGCGGCTGTGATCACCGGGGACCGACGCATGACGTTTACCACGGAAACCGGGGGAGGTGGAGATGGTGCCGTAGCGTTACGTTTAACAAGCGGAGAGGTTTCCGAGGGGATTTCTCAAGGTTGAAGCTGGATGGTATTGACGAGTACCTCGTTATGAGACTGGGGGGGGGGGACCCTGGGGGTGCATGCTGCCACCTCGCCACGCAGGAGCTCTCAGTCACATGCACCCAGTGGAACGCGACGTGCCACCCGGTTATTTAAAGACACTTATTTCAGATCGTTGATGGCTGTCATTGCGTCGGGGGAAAGGTATCGGGCTTGCGTGCTCTCCTAACTCCAGAGGCCGAGGGGCGCAGCGCTCGCACCAAAAAGGCCAGAACCCGCTGCTCCCTGGCACGGCGAGCAGCCCGATCAGAAACGCAGACCATCTGAAACAGGAAGCCAAAGGACGCGAGTGGGATTCCAAACTCTAAACTCCAAACGTGGGAGGGGGCAGGGGCCTCCAGCATGACCCTGGTATCTGGATCGGCCGATGGGCGCGGGCGGGTTTGGGGAGGTGGGGGGGGGGGCGATGTTGGACCCGTGTGCGTCAGGTTGAGGGGGTCTGCCGTGGACAGCTCGAGCCAGGTTGTTTTGACATGACACTCCTGAGGCACTTCACTGTAGAACGAGCACAGGGCCACAGCTTTGCGCCAGCACCTGCTTTTCTAAATTTACCACGACCAGCTGCTTTCAGGCACATTTAGCATGGCTTTAAATGAAGAGGGTCAAAGATAACATGGGGACCCTGTGCATGTTTGCGAGGGAGTTGTTTTGAAACCCAAGTAGTCTTGGTGAAGTCAAACTTCACCCCAGGCTCAGTTTTTAGGGTTGATACTCAATGTAGATTCCAGAAGTAAAGATTAAAGGTCTGGAACTGAATCTTGCCAATTTAGTTGGAATATGAATCCGAATAAATAACCAACAACAAATCAAAAAATCTCATAAGCCAAGCCTTATTCTCATCTCCAAGCCAAGCTACCACAGCCCCAAACATGCTTTAAGCATACCAATGACATGATGTTGACGAAAAAGGTCCACACATAATCCAACACATAATTCACAGTCCATAGGTGCATGAAATGTTTACTATGACACATTATTTATCCTTAAATTGTTCCTCCGTTACTGGTAACGAGGTGCAGGTAATATGGTTGTTCACTTTTTTGGGGGTATGTTTTTATTTTGTTATTATCTGTAATGCTGCGGGCGACAAACTAATTTGCCTTGTGGAATAATACGCAAGCAAGTAGCTAGCTAGCCATTGATCTAATGATCTCAGAATGAATCTCGTATTTAATCACTTCAGCCTGGTGCAAAGAGGTGCTTCTTCCAAAACAGCACCTCAGACAAAAAAATAAGCATGGTACGGAATGTTTCCTTCCACCAGAAGGATAGTTTAGTTGTATTCTGACATGTGGCGGTAATAATGACTAGGCATTTACAGCATTTACATTTACAGCATTTAGCAGACACTCTTATCCAGAGCGACTTACAAAAAGGGCATTTATACATGGTAAGATTTAATCATGGTTAGCGCAAGGGATCAGTGCAGTAACACTGCAATTGTTGGCAGCTGCACACCGTACCCATAACACAGGGAAAGAAAAGTTAGTAGGGTTTTTGTTTTGTTTTAGACCTTTTCATGGAGGCAGGCGGGAGTGTTAAGTAACTGGAAGGTCACGCTGGTGAAAAACAAACACACAGACACACACTGCCATGGTGCTGGGATGCACCGTTGCGGGGGCAGGGGAAGGCCGAGGCCTTGAAAGGGAGTTACGCAACGCCTCGACCAGGTTTTCAGGGGGACGTGCGGTGTCACTCAAATCTGCGCGAAAGGGTAGGGTCCCCAAAAGGGCTCTTGGGGGTGTGGGAATGCAAGCGCTGCAGGAATCGCTGAAGTGACACAGCAGCTGAGGCGCCCGGCTGCGCGAGGCTCAAGGCCTGGTTAGCGTACGCCCTGCGCCATACGGGCGACACTTACAGTACACGTTCATGCCGCCCTCTGCTCCAAACAGACCTCTCTGAGATAACTGGTGACGTTAAGCCCCGATGCCGAGAGCCCTTGTGATTAAAGGCAATCATTTTTCACCATCTACAGTTGGCTTGGATTTTATCTGACCGATTAAAACTTACGTAACCTGACCTTAACCTTTCTGGAGCGTCATGCTCAAAATGCCACCAGGCAAACTAGCCGCCTGCTGTTTTGCCTCCTGTTTCCCCAGCGTAGATGATTTTGGAAGCATGATTTGTTGCAACAGCTTGGTAAAAAAAAACAAAAAAAACACTAAAACGGTAAACTGGGAAAGTGTGAAAACACAAAATAACACTTATACAGAGCTGCAACTGAGAACTGATGCATTTAATATATTTCACAGCTGCTCGAACCTTAGAACGCACAAAAAAACAGATGCACACACACAGTACTGAAGGATATTGGATGCAGTACTGGTCAATATTCATACTGTGTCTCCAAATATTAGCCTATCTACTTGGAAGAGGAGCATAGGACATTTTGAATAGGACTAAGACTGCCCTTAACAACAGTATAATCAACAATAGTTATGCAAGCGGTTATGCAATGTATATTCAGTTTCACATTCATAAGTAACAGAAGCTAGTCTTTTATTCTAGTCTGCTCTGAGGTCAAATGTCATGTGCACTTGTCTTTTGCTTCAGCACACACAAAAGCCAAGGGCTCCAATACTATTGAACCTGGTCTCTTCATGACCATGTAGTGCCAAGGTAAAGAACTGCACACATTTTTATGTTATGGTCAAATTCTCCTTTAAGAAATACAATTTGAAGATCCTCAACAGAGAGATGGAGAGTCGGGTTCCATGGAAACTTCACGTACAGTCTAAATTATTTAAGGGTTAAACAGCTGTGAAATGGATCAACTTGTAATAATCTGAGTGTCCGTTCCCAGTAAAACAGGGTGGGGATTTAGGACTGTTCCCTTGTCGATCCTTTTCTGGATACACAATGCACTGTCGTGATTTCTGTAGGGCATAAGGGGTTGTGGTGAACCATGGGATCCCCCCCACAACGAGACCCGTGGACAGCGGTAAAGTCATAAGCTAAGGAACAAGACCCAAAAAACAAAACATTTAAACAAAAAAATATTATTTTTAATTTAAAACACCTTTGGAGTGGGACGACAACTGCAGTCATTTCAGCCATGGTGAGTCATCACAACATGGCTGAATGTCTCCAGAATGCATAGTGGTATATGCGAGTAAGCAACCAACACGGTCTACTCTCTGCTCAAGTCAAGAGACAAAGGCCATGGCTCCATTTCAGTTGATATAAACCGAATTTCAAGTCGGAGAAGGTTTTCCTACAAAAGCAAGTGACAATATAAATGGTTTCTGTTCAGCGCGCGCTCACCTTGTCCCTCACAACAGACATGACATTGCACTAATCACTGTGTCTGCATCGAAGCCACAGGAAGTCAGCACGCCCGTGTCGTTGTGGTTTCCTTCAAGTTGTGGTTATCGGAGTAAAGTGTCGTGACTTGCAATTTGCCAAATACCTTTTTTTAATTTTATTTTATTTACCTCCTCTGAGAGAAGCACAGCCTTCCCCCGGAAAGAGTTTTTGTCGGTTCGGGGAACTGAGATTGTTCAGAGGCAGATGAGCAGAGGACACGGACACGGACACGGACACAGACACAGACACAGACACAGACACAGACACAGACACAGACACAGACACAGACAAAATAAAAAACATTTTGGGGCCTCTGGTGCGTCATACTCAAAGGTCAAAGAATTTGCCTGGAATGCAGGTTGCCCACTGCAGCCGCAGTTCGAAACCCAGCCTGGTTCTGGCTGATCGTGGCGGGGGAGGGGGCAGTTGGCTGACCGGCCCAGAGGGAAGGGGTAGGGTGAGCCGGCACGGGCTCGCCGAGAAACACAAAAGGCGTCCCTGCACGGGAAAAACTGGCTTGCCTCCGAGGACAAGCAGCGGGCTCATGGGGGAGGGTAAAATAGAAAGAAATAGGGGAAAAACGCTTGCCTTCAGTCCAAACCACAGAAACCAAACTTTTTTTCTGACCACAGCTTCGCTTTAATGAAACTCAAACCCTCAGCTTCCGAACATGAGAAGGAATTGCATATCTTTTAGTGGAACGGACTCCAAAAGTGAAGATGAACCAGAAGGGGGCACGGGCTTGACGGAGGTGAACAGACAGGACTGTTCCGCCTCCCCTGACTATGTCCACCGTGAGGCTTTGGGTGGGTTCAAAGCTGCAGAGTTCAAACACAGAAACGTCCGGATAAACAGACCACCGGCTGGAGGAACTTCAATGCCGACGGTCCCCCCGTCTCATTTCCTGTCGACTACGCTGAATGTTTATGAAGGACGTCATCTCATTCACCCCCCATGGCCAACGAGAGGCTTGAAGCCTTTTCCCATGTTCAGAGCCATTGGGAGTTCCAGTAAAATCGTAAAAAATGAAATAAAATAAAAACTCACTCTTTCACAGAAGTTTTATATCAGCCTACAGTCTTGATCACATGATTTAGCTGCCATTTGGCATTTAGTAATGTTTTGCTACATGGCCACAATGGACCAATAAAACTGCAGCCTTTTAAATATCTGCATTTTGCTCATTTTTCAACATTTTCCCTATGCATTTCATAATCATCAGAGCAGGTGCTTTGGGGAAAAGATGGCAGAATCGCAAATTCAATATTGCAGTTTATGCAATTTCTCTTTATTCTCTTATATGGAATACCAAATTGAAATTGTATGCTTTTCCCCATAGTTGCGAAATGCTCTGTCAACGTACAAGGGTGCAGACTGGCATGCCCTCGGCTGCCTCTTTTACACTCTGCGATCCCTCCAGCTGAGCTGTGTAGCTACTGGCCCGGAGGACTTCACCACAGGCTGCAATATTGACCAGAGAAATCACTGTTGCACGATGAGACATGGAAACCCCTCTCTCCCTGGGCAATGCTATGGTCAATTTTGGATTGGACGGGATTCAAATCAGGCCTGCGCAGCTAGTGTTTTAGATTGCGTACGCCACCTGGGAACAATCGTATTGCACTTTTCGAACATACATACATTTATTTCTAAGGAAATCTCTATACTGAGGTGATCCGTTCTACCAAGAGCGGCTTCAGGTTGGATCTTCTCTAAATTGGAATGTCTGGGGTAAAGTTGATGAAAACAGGGAAACTCCTGTACCTTTAAGCCATTTTTGTGTGGTGCGGAAACCAAAAAACCACCATCAACATAATTTACTAATGTGCCGTATTTGGCCAGATGTGGATTTTTGAGGGTAGCAGAACTCACCATTTTCACTTGGCTTGGCCTGCTCTGAAGTTGAGTTGAGATCCTAGATTCACTACGGTTTTCATCTTTGGAGGCCCTCATCTTTGAGGACTGCCAAGAGAATGACTTCAGGCTGAAAATTTGAGCCAGTGATGAAAGTGGTCAGGGTGAAAATTTGAATGGTGGCGGATAGCATAGCGGTCTAACGCACCACACTTTGGCTGGTCTGGTGTGGTGTGCGCTGCCTGTGTGCGCGGTTCGAAACCCACGTCTCTACCAGACCGGCCCTGGTTGTCAGCCCGAGTGGGGGCGGCATTTGGCTGTCCGCCCCAGGAGGAGGGGGGAGGGAGAGCCGGCTCGGGTCCCCGAGAAGCACGGAAAGGGAGTCTCCAGAACGTTGGTGGGTGGGCGAGTTCTGTTTCGGAGGAGAGGTCGCTGCCCACAGAGAATTGGCTTGCCTCGAGTAGTCGAGCGACGGACCCGTGTGGGGACAGTTAATCAAAATAAATAGAGGGGGCAATTGGCTACCAAATTGGGAGAACATGTTTTTATTTTTAATTTTTATTAATTAATCCAAGAAGCAGGCCCTGGAAGTATAAAAATTTGGTTTTATCAAAGTCTTCCTTTATTTATTTCAATAAGTCTTACTTTATTAATTGAGCTTACTTAGGCCTATTTTGCATGCCATTACACTGCTTATTTAATTATGCTGGCATGCCCAATGTTGCGTAGCAGCAAGGGCAGGAAGGAAAATCGCTGATAAATGGAGAGCTTAAAGCGTAACACTGCTTGGAAGTATGACACTGAATCTATCAGCTGATAATGAAACAGTGGCAGGTAGTGTGGCTTAAAGCTGTGGTAACACTGCTTGGTAAGGATAAGCTGTACTAAGGTATACTAGAAAAATGTAAATAAGGTAGGACAACATAATACACATGTTAAACTACTGTGTTTTTCTCTATACAACCATCATTCAAGCCAAACTTTAAATTAATCTTTGGACAACTTGCTGGCAAAGACAACACAATAACTTTTCTATTGGATTTAGCCATGCCAAGCCATGTGAAATATGTGTTTAGCAGTCTCTATGCTTCTGTGTAACTTGTGCGACATCTTGGCGGCCGCAAGCACTCTGCAATTTATACTTCTGCACAACCTATGCGACATGGTGTCCTTACTTCTGTACACTAATAGGCGTCAATGTATTGAACAAGGTCGGTAAAGTTTATGAAAACAGGGAAACTCCTGTACCTTCAAACATCTTCAGCCAATCTTTCCTGAAGCTTTCCAAGGTTCATTTTATACCGTGTTGAACAAATTATGCTAGCCATCTATATCGTTAGCTACTGTTAGCAAGCTTTATTTGGCCGTGATACCAGGTTGCTAGCTAGCTAGCCAGATAGATATCAATAGTTTTGCTTACCTAACGTTAACATGGATATGTACAGGTATGATATGCAGCTGCCAACAATGTCTATCGCTGTATTACTGCACTGATCTCTTGTGCGAACTATGATTGTTCTTACCATGTATTAATGCACATCTGGTAAGTCGCTCTGGATAAGAGCGTCTGCTAAATGCTTAAAATGTAAAATTTGTAAAAATGATGTATTAGCTCGATGAACTATGACTATGACAGCTCCGCCTCCATTCGCTAACCAACCAGTCAATGATGAGCAACATCTACGTAAAATGTTGCGTTGCGGTTGTGAGTTTGATTTCTGTGCTAGGTACGCGACATCCTCTGCGCAGGTCACAGAGGTTGCGTTGATGTTGCAGAGCCCTGGTTGTGTTGCTGTAAAGGCCTCTACAGTGACAGTGACTACGCTTGTACTGCTGTCAACCTGATTGGTCTATCATTAAGTGTGGCGATTGACAAGAGATGAAAACCAATGAGGCTTATCGTGGCTCATCAAGACGAATCTACACAAATCTTGTGGTTGATGGTTTCTGATCCGGGAAAGGTGGAAATCCGCGTATCCGCGGAACTCTTTCATCACTGTGGAGCAAGCGAAGCGGTGTGAACGGTTAACACAGCTGGCGGTGGTCGCCGTGCCGGGCAGCGAGCACCCAATGAGCATCTTCACCAGGACGTTGGCTGCACTGCCTTCACAGTTCCACACCCCGCCATTTATACAATTCGTGTAAGTAATTGCATAACGATTTACTGGAAGACCGTAACGAACTGTAAACTAAATAAAGCATTCTCACACTCCAATGCCCAATTCTGTAATGTGTACATCAAACACACTGTTTGAACAGTAATGGGATGGGTAATGAGCAAAATGTTGTTTATGCGAGTCACCCTGGATACGGGCAACTGCCGAGGACAGCAGGCACATGCGGCAAAAAAATGTTCCAGGCTGTAGCTCAAATTTTCAGAGTGCCGTTGTTGGCATTCCGCTGCAGCTCCTTCCTCTGGCCTGTCCTGGAGCATCCTCACTCTGGTCCACTCCTTTGAAATCACCCCTTTGAATAAACCGTTTTTCCCTTTTGAAAGCAACGCCATTTACACGTCAAACAAATGCTTACCACAACAGAGGGATTTGAACGCTACCCACTTAATGGCTCTGATCTTGCATGCCATCTGGAGAAAACGCTGTTGAAACGAAGGTGACTGGGAATGCTGAACATCAAAGCATCAGGGTTCTTTTTGCCAATAACAGACAGGACTGCACAATTCATCCACACACGTGCATATGCACACAATCGTATGGGATGCCGATTTTCCTATTCGTCAAGACTCATCGGGGATAAAAAGAACGGCCGACGCATGATCTGATCCAGGCTGATCTCCCTCTGCTCACTCGTGCACGCATGCACACGCATGTGCGCAAATACACACACACTGCGAGCCGTTGCCATAGCGGGCTGTGCCACATGAGACCCTTGCATATTTTGGTGTGCGTTTTTTTCCCTCGTCATCCCGACTTCCTCCCGATCAGGCTTCCTGTCATGTGTGCGCTTGAGTTACAGGTCACCAGCTGCTGTGACTTCACTCTTTGTTCCCAGCCCCCACAGAGCATGCTGGGAATCCTGACTGTGTGTGTGTGTGTGTGTGTGTGTGTGTGTGTGTGGGAGGGAGGGGAAGTTTCCACTCACTGTAGCACCAGATTTACTGCTGACATATTTCACTAGCAACACTGAAAATCTCTGAGCTACGCTTTTGGGGAAAGTAAGGTTTGCCCTTTATAAACAATCTGTAGTGCTTAAAACAAAGGAGGCTTAACAGCCCTGACGGCTTGAAACCTTCAGAGCCCATTTTGGAAGCTCGCCCAATACTTTTACAAATAGCAGGAAGTCACATGTTATTAGTCTAATGTCTGTTGTTGATATTCAGGCCTACTGTACATAGGCCTATATGTGACAGTTACAACAATTTAGCACTAAATAATAGGCTATTGCCATTATAGCTCGTTTTTTTCCATTTAATACTATCTGGATTACTACGAAAATATTTTATGTAAAAAAATACATTCGATAATTGTTACAAAGCTTGAACGAATAACTTTATAAAACAAGTAGCCTATAGTGGTGCCATCAGGAATTGGTCTTTAAAAAACTTGACAGTATTTGCTGTGGTGCTGCTCTTTTTCAATCAGAGTTTTGATTTATTGGGAGCGGAAGCTTTTATGACATAAGGGGTCAAATGTAACTACCAGTTGAGGGACAAAAGGATGCCTGCTCCACGTCAAAGTGCATCACCCGGTATGCGAATGCTTCTTTCATGGTCACACAAATAGCCACTTAAAATGTATTTTCACAGTGAAATGGTCTCTTCACAAGCCCTAAACATAGGAAACAAACTTTGAAGTATGTATGCAAGTATGATGATCATAAGGATTCAGTTTAAATTCAATATGCTCAAAGAGTTCAAATTGCTCTCAGACTTCTTACATGTAATGCTTATAAATGACTCACAAAAAACGGATTTGAATGAACTTAAAAAACAATTGACACGGCCGTCACTGGTGAAATCACGAGGTTCAGATCTGTTCCGAACTGGTATGGAACCAAAGAAATGGGACAGTGTGCCTTCTGTGGCAGCTCTACAGGGGGTCGTGAGGAGCCTTCTGGCACTGCGTCACACTACAGCTGACACACATTACCGTCGTAATCTATTTATTTAGCCAATATGCTGCACAGACGCGATTTAGCAATACCGCACAATTACGACCTTAATTAAAATTAAAATTAAAATTATGGCGCCTGATTTGGACGCGCACGCAAATCAAGCTCATTCTATTTTACAGCATTTGATTGATTCATTTGATTTCCCCCCTTTTCTCCCAATTTGGAATCATTGGCCAGTCATATTCGTAAGCCTGTCTGAATCACTGTGACGTCCTCCATCCGTTCCGTGTGCAGTCGTCCCTTCTTTTTACACTGCAGTCCACCAGCTGAGCTGCTATCAGAGGGGTAGCCTTCGCGGGCATTTGGTGCAGGCAGACACCGGGCCACGTGGTAGATCACAACGCTTAAACCAAGTGTGCTCTCAGGAAGAGGCAGCCGGCAGCCCCCACGTGTGTAGTTGACTCTTGAAACACTTCTAAAAGGAGAAGTGCCATAAACACAATGTAAGCAAAGGCAATGGGCCAGAGACGAGGGGAAGCAGGTCACAGTTCTCCACCGATCATCTTGTGACCAGAGTTTCCATTTGACCAACCTGAAAGGTCGGACTTCAAAAGGTCAGTTTTTTGACCTGCGGTTCTTCCGCTGCCCTTTAACATAACTGGACAGACTAATCTGGTGCAGCAGTGTGGCATTACGAATGCTACCTTACCCTTCCCCAGAACTCCTTTAGTGTCCACACGATTAGATGGTAGGGTTGGAAGATTTTTCAGTGCTTCCCAAACCTCATGTCACCGCTGTTACAGTCGGAGGGGAATATGTAATAATCCTAAAGTTATTTGTGAAGCCACCTATGCGAGTCGTTAGTAAAAGTTTATTTGGCCTAGTCTATCTGGGTAGACCGCTGGCCTGTCTAGTGTCAAAATGTGTATAGGTACAGGTAGGTGGCTTGCTTGTCAGCTAGGTAGATAACTGATGCCTGCTCTGCCAGAATCCAACTTCTCTTTTATACCCAACCAAGGCAAGGATGTGGCATGGCCTAAGAAATGTAAATTCTTTGAATATTTGAGACATCTTCACGTCTTACAGGATTTGTTACAAGCATCTCTCGCTTTCTCTCTTCGCGCCACCGATCCAGTCAGCATATGAATCCAGATTCCGAATGTGCTAAATTAAACAGGTAAGAGGCTATTTGCTTTTGCTGTGCTTATCTACAGGAAGAGGTGGGAGCAGTAGCAGTCCAGACACATGATTCTACCTGCCAGGCTTTGACAGTGGGCTGAGGGCAGCCCATCCACAGTGCCGTTCCAAGCTTGCATTGTGATAAAGAAAGCCCATTAATGGTACACAAAAAGCAAGGCGTTTACTGCAAAGTTATGCAGCGCAGGTTTTACACTTGGCTTGATTGGATCACTAGGACCCCGTGACCTGCTCTGGATGTGTCCTCCGATGACGTCCACCACGGCCCTGACAGTTTGCCCCCTTAGCCTGGACCTTAGAACACATGCCCCCCTCCACGACGCAGTGGGACACCACCCTTTTGCAGGATTGCTGGACCCAGACGTGGCACAAGGGCAGGAAAGGGCCTATACCGGCAAACAGGAATTCCCCCCAACGGGCCAGGGGGGCTACCCGGCCATGTTCATCTGCTCGAATGACGCATTCAGAAGCTTTTGAAGTTTGACTGTTTTTGCCCCAAATGACATTGGAACGTCAGTGACCGTCACATTATGTAATTAATTTACTTCATCAACTCTTGACAGGGACTAACATAGCTTAACAAAGTTTTATGCCTTATGCCCCAATACTGCTGCATATTTTACTTGCTCAATGGCAGCGTTCTGTCAGAGATTCACACTTAGAAAATATCAAGTCAGTTTCTCCAAGCACTATGCCACAGCTAGACATTGAGGGAGCATTTCAGTTTAATTTTCAGCCTATTCATGGTACGGGGTGCCAAGCAGTGAAGTACACACACAAGCCTAGCTGATTACCTTCCCCAACAATGTTCTTGATAGAGAGACCTGGCAGGTGTGAGCCAATTTTCGGTAGTTAACCGTTTACTGCAGGGTGTCTCCTGAGTGCTGATTTCATCTACTGATTTTCACCTACCTTAATTACCTACATCCCATTCAACATAATAAGCGGCAGATTATACATTCGACCACAACCCGCATGCGCCACCCTGAAATTGTGGTTATTTTCGTCAAGTAAATGTACGCAACACTGGGACCACAAGCCCATACTTATCGTTTTCCCTGGGCGAAACCAAGCCATTCAGCACCTTCTAATGAACAGGTGTTAGGTGGGGGAGCCTTTCGGTCAGGTTATTGCAGAGGAATGAGCAACCCTGGCTCGGTGCGTACGTTTGGAGGTATACCAGGTTGAGTCCAGTCACCCTGACTGGTATGGAACCATAGAAATCCTGTAACCAGTAATCATGATGATTCATGATGATTCCTTGTCAATTTTAATTTAATCCTCAAAACAAAATCGAAATAAAATGGTTCTCCAGCAGGCTTGGGCTTGGCACCAGAGGGATCCCACAGCCCGCTTCCAGACATTGGACGTATGGAAAGAGTCAAACGCTGGGCCTTTGAAGCAGAAGGCTATAACATTACACAGCCCATTTCTCCTCCATTCAGTTCTCTGAATTCCACCACAGCACTGCACATGGTACTGTACACCGTCATGGTTTCCCGCAATGCCGTTACTTTGATAGTTTCTAGGGGCAACGCAAACTATTAATTAGGATGAAAGTTACTCTCAAATTAAGCAGTGAGAGTAAATGAACCCTGAACCCCCCAGCGCGCGCGTACACACACACACACACACGCACACACGCACGCACACGCACGCACGCACGCACGCAGGCACGCGCACACATGCACACACGCGGCGTTAAAGTCGTCAAATATAGACAAAGAAAGGAGGATGGTTCCTGAACGCCGGAGGGACACAGAAAAATCGACCCAGCAGCGACGCTGGTACGTCATGTGGTCCCGGCCACGAAACCGGATACTCCACGCGGGATTCTTGCGGTGAGGCTGCTGGGATTTCAGCACCCCCTCCTGCACTGCAGCCAAAACACAAGACCAAGGTGGGCCATACCACGCATAGACTAGCCAAAACGATCACGCCCACCAGCAAGGAACCCTGAACTCTGAAATATGCTTTGAACACATTGGAATGGCTCCTCTCCTCCCAGCTGAACTCCCGAGCACAGATCCGATGTCAGGTCCACCTGCTCGCTGCCACTCAGAACACCTGCGGGCATGTCCTGGGAGCTGGCTGCAAATCTGCGCGCGCTGACATTCGGCTCGGCTGCCGACTTCGGTTTCAGGGCGCAAAGACCCCTTATTAGTCTGTGGCTCTGTGTGACTCAGTAGGTAGAGCATGGCGCTGACAACGCTTTGGTTGTGGGTTCTGTACTGAATACGGTACATGTACTGAAAAATGTATGCATTCACTACCGTAAGTCGCTTTGGATAAAATCGTCTGCTAAATGTCTAGTTTATAGTTGGCCGATTGCCTGTATGCGTCGAACCTGCATTCCTGCCAAATCTCCCTCCGGCCTGACCGCGCCCGTAATGAACAGTTGCGGGAGCCTCGTCATTCACGCCCGTTTTCACAGGTATCATTAAAATAAATGTCACGCAGACTTTACCTGCTGGGCCTGTTTACTGCAGGAAGTGTCTCACTGTGTACACCTGGCCAAGCCATCGCTATAATAGGTAATGCTGGTCGGTGGCTTACGTCGGTCTTCCAAGATTCAGTGTCAGGCCAAACATGTGCAGCATTCTCACATCGGTCATCCCCCCCACCCCACCCCGCCCCCGTCAGGACTCCACAGGGCATTCCAAATCAGCACACTGGTATATGATTTCCGGATAGAGCAGCTGCAGTGTGTAACCCTTAAAAGCCTCTTCTTGGGGGGCTTTTAAGGGTTTTTCCTTTTCCTACACAAACGTATAGGAAAAAATAAAAAAGAATAATTCAATGAGAGATGATCACATGCAAGTTAAGTTTTGCGAGGCTGCTGAGTGGCTCATCCTCTTAAGACACTGTTGTGTGGATGAGCCCCACAGTCTACACCCTGTTAAGGCACTGTTCTAGTGTGTGGATGAGCCCCACAGTCTACACCCTGTTAAGGCACTGTTCTAGTGTGTGGATGAGCCCCACAGTCTACACCCTGTTAAGGCACTGTTCTAGTGTGTGGATGAGCCCCACAGTCTACACCCTGTTAAGGCACTGTTCTAGTGTGTGGATGAGCTGTTCTAGTGTGTGGATGAGCCCCACAGTCTACACCCTGTTACGGCACTGTTCTAGTGTGTGGATGAGCCCCACGGTCTACACCCTGTTAAGGCACTGTTCTAGTGTGTGGATGAGCCCCACGGTCTACACCCTGTTAAGGCACTGTTCTAGTGTGTGGATGAGCCCCACGGTCTACACCCTGTTAAGGCACTGTTCTAGTGTGTGGATGAGCCCCACGGTCTACACCCTGTTAAGGCACTGTTCTAGTGTGTGGATGAGCCCCACGGTCTACACCCTGTTAAGGCACTGTTCTAGTGTGTGGATGAGCCCCACGGTCTACACCCTGTTAAGGCACTGTTCTAGTGTGTGGATGAGCCCCACGGTCTACACCCTGTTAAGGCACTGTTCTAGTGTGTGGATGAGCCCCACGGTCTACACCCTGTTAAGGCACTGTTCTAGTGTGTGGATGAGCCCCACGGTCTACACCCTGTTAAGGCACTGTTCTAGTGTGTGGATGAGCCCCGTGATCTGGAATGGAATCCAGACCATGCCAGTGATGATTCAGCCGGCCGGGATGTCCATGTCTCGTCACACGCTGTTCAATCCGGCGCCTACCATCCGCACATGAAGTTTCGGCAGCTGACATCACACGTTTCATAGGAGAGCACATTGCTTGTCTGGCAAGCATGGCTAAGGATACGATTGGGCACTCCAAATTGGGAGAAAAAGACGAATGTAAAAGACGGAGGACAGGAGAGAGGTGCAAAACAGGCGCAGGCGAGCCTTGACCTTTGAACCTGACTCCCGAGCCATCTCCCCCAGTGTCCATCTCACTTGGAGCGAAGGGAGCGGTCCCCCCTCCCCCACAGGCACAACTAGCGCTTAAAGACCGCACCCCCCTCAAACAAGCTCTGTTTGTTTTCATGGCAATGCGCTGGGGTCATTACAGATAAATGTAATCAAGCCCTTTTTTTTTTTTTTTCCTCTTTCTTTTGCCCTGGAGTAAAATTCCCACCGCGATCATAAGTCAAAGAGCGTCATAGCTTGGCGGAGCCCCGGACAGGAAGCATTTCCCTTCATTGTGTCTCTGCGTGGCCCGGGGATCTCCTGAGGTCACGCCTCCGTCATGAGCGGCAGAGCCCGGGCCACAGCGCGGCTGTGAGCATGGCCCTCACAGCAACAAGCCGCTGGCACGTCATTAGTCACCGGCAGCACCAAGCGCCCCCAAGAGCAGCCGCCAGACAATCTCCCATCTCCACTAAAATGCCATTTGTCTATTTGTCTCCACTTGTTGCAAGAATGCCGGGTCAAATACATTCACGCAAACGACAGATGTTTGATGCAACAGAAACCTGGTGGACGCCTTCCGTCGACTTTCCGACGTCGCCCAAGGAAACCGTTTGGGGAAAGGCGGAGGTCGCTTGCCTGAAACCGGATCCATTCCGATTTTCCCATTTAGGCTCCTCTCAAGACTGTCCAAAAGTCAGAACGCCAAGCTCTAGAGGTAACCATCAAGGCAAAACTTCATGGTCATATGTGATCATTTCAGATTTCAACTCAGCTGGTTAATTTTGAACTGTACAGTTCCTAAATTTGTACAGTGAGGTGCCCTGCCATCTGATGTCCTCCCTGCCAGCACAAAACTAAGGGCCAGTCAGACGCCAATCTGAGGCAATGCAACAAATACAGCGAGATGCACTCATGTGCTAGAGATCATTCATTAATATTCTTGTTAATGGGTTAATTCATACACTCTTTTTGGCATCTGTTGCATTGCAGTTTAACACTGATGTCCCTTACACACCAACGTATGGAAAGTCATTGCATGCATAAAAAGTTATCAAATTGAGGTTTATTGCGATAATGCTGCTGAGGTTACAATTCTTAAATGAATTTAAATACATATAGCGCCTTATATTCTGTATTCATTTCTATAAACACATATACATATATACATGCATGCATACACACACATTCTAGTTAGCTAGATGAATCAGCTGTTACTCATAAAGAGTAATACAATAAAAGAAAAATGGTACATGTGCAATAAGAACATATCCATGTATTGAGATCTGCTCCACAAATGTAAATTAGCCACGCTGTGGTTGTTGTTGTTAGTATTGTGTCCTAGAAGACACTATCTAGGCTCCTGCACTGCATTAGCCTAGCTATTTCTGAATCATAATGCTCTAGTCCAATTACCAATACGCTCGATAAAACACATTGCTAAAACATAGCTTATGTATTAACTTTTTTTGTTTGTTTGTTTGTTTTGAGTTTGTATAATCAACTGTTTAGAGTTCCCAAGTAAAAACAATATTTATTTTTCAAATCATAATTTATCAAAAAGTTCTACGTATTAGTTCAGCAACACTGTAGCACTGAAAGGCTGAAGCTTACCCTGTTGACAGCCCATGGAGACGACCTGTAACCGCGCACCCCTCCCGAGCTCTGCAATGAAAGGAAGAGAGGGGGGGGAAAAAATAAGCAAAATCCTGTTTTTATTTTTGGGATATCCCTCGGATATGCAGCTGGGAGCGCTCAACTGGCGCGCTCACGTCAAAGGCTTTCCTGCTCAAGACTCGCAGCTTGACCTAAAATCTTTTAGAGCAAGGGGGGGGGAAGAGGGAGGAAAAAAAAAAGAAAAAAAGGAACCCTCAACTGCTTTCTGAAATTGTGAGAGAATCTCTCTCTCCCTCTCCCTCTGACACACACACACACACACACACGCGAACGTGAACAGACGCACAGAAACACGCGTGCGTTTCTCTGTAATTAAGGCGAGATCTCACCTCGGAGTGCAAGTCAGTCCAAATGGGCCAACGCGATCTTTACACTTTCAGATAAAGCCCCCCTTTATGAAACAATGTGCTTCCTGTGTGTGTGTGTGCGAGTGTGTGTGAGTATGTGGGAGGAGAGAGAGAGAGAGAGAGAGCAAAAAAAGAAAGACAGAGAGCTAGAGAGACACAGCGAGAGAGAGAGAGAGAATGAGAGAAAGAGAGCGAGAGTGTGCATAGCATGGAGCTCGCCAGTGTTGTGATGTCTGTGTTCAATTAGTGACCTAAAATGCCAGCTTGAAGGAAAAGGGGAGGCCAGCTCCTTTGGGAGGTCGAACAGGACCAGCGATTTGGCTGCCGCACAAATCTAAAAGCTCCACCACTTTTCTTCTTCAAACCATTTTTTTTTTCTCGATTTTGGGCAAATGGCCAGGACCCGCAGCGCTCTGGGAGGGTCAGACAAAGGAAGGGCCTTTCTGACAGATTTAGCGCCGAGGTTTTGCTCTACCGGTTGTAGTGCGAATCTCGGATAATGCAGAACGCTGCGGGGTAATGGGTTCACAACTGTCAA
Organism: Aldrovandia affinis; assembly: GCA_029706075.1. Taxonomy (NCBI): domain Eukaryota; kingdom Metazoa; phylum Chordata; class Actinopteri; order Notacanthiformes; family Halosauridae; genus Aldrovandia; species Aldrovandia affinis. The sequence continues at coordinate 1,450,088 of JAINUG010000222.1, forward strand.
GTCTAAACGGTCTCTTCAACGTGGTTCTCACAGCGGAATTAACTAAACAGGTACAAGAAGCCTGACAACAACGCTGCCACCCACACACATTAGAAGTTACGCAGGGGAAAAAACAACATTGTTTCATTAAAGCATGGAACTGCGTCAGAGCAACGTCAGGCGACCAATCATGCTTCTCAGTCCCCGGGCAGATTAATTACAACTATTTCAGTATAAAAACACTACACTACTGAGATGAGAGTTACAAATCCACTTTGGAAAAAAAGCCCACAATAGTTTGACAAAATGCAAACGGCCTGTAGCCAAGTAATTAACAATCGAAAAAGAAGACCTCCTGGATCAGTGGTTTGAAATAACCGCCGTGTTGTACGCTCGTGTGTATGTGTGCCTTTGTGAGCACGTGAGCATGTGCATTCTGTTTTGGTTGGGTTCTTCTTCATTTGGTTTGCTTTCACGCAGGGGCAGTTTTAGCCCAGTGGGGGGTTCCGCTGTGGCTGCCGGCCCCCACACCTCCTTCCTCCTCCGCCCGCTTTTGGCCCGGCTCCTCCCGCCCAACCCACTTCCATTTTCCCAATAAAAAGGGAGTCGCCGACACTCCGGAGAGGAAGCCCCCCCCGTGTCCCCAACGACCGTTCTTACGTCAGGGGTGGGCCGTGACCCGTGCCAGGTGCCTGGGCTCTGACACTCCAACGTGTGGCACCTGTAGTGCAGGGGGCGGTGGGGCGTTGGTTTTGAATGGAGAGGTGCCCCCGGGAGGAGGAAGCCCTGCCCTCGCTGTGAGTTTCCTACAGCCCTGATTAGGCAGCATGACCAGCAGGGAGGGGGGCCGGATGGGGACCAGTGGGGAGCACGGGACGATGACAGACACACACACTCACCACAGGAGCTGCCAGGTCCCTAAACAAACAGAGGCGTACGCCTCCACCTCGGACTGATGTAATAGACCCATTGATAAACAACACATTTCCATGATCTAAAGCCAATGGGTCCAAACAGCCCAAAATGATATCCTCACGAGCAAACTGCTCATGGACAGCGCTGATTCAGGACTAATGGCTCTATGGAGGATCGGTACACCCACAGAATATTACCAAAAATGACTGCATGCATCCAATTCCCCTCCAAAAGTTGAGGACACACTTGACCATTCATGAATATCGCCATGGAGTTTGAGTAAAGGTGATGACTGGACAGTAGATGATAACTAGTAGTAGGTGATGACTAGAGACCGTAGAAAAAGGGTGACGAATCACAAAACAAAGTTTGAAATAAGGAGTCAGATCACCACCTTCAGGACTCATTTCGGAGCCATGCGGTGCAACCTACTAATTACTGATGCTGCCCTACAAGGTTAATTAACCTTGACAGAGCTCATTATGGACAAACAAGAAATGGAACAAAAATGTTTTCAGAGCAACTCCTCACAATATTGCTTCTTGTTTGAATGGGATGAACACAAAACATGTAAGGATTGATCCAATATATTATGTGTTATTATTTGCCATCTAGAATCTCTGACAAGTTCAAACAATTTTCGAAAGGATGAAAAACCACCAACTAGAGCAGTAAGTAGAGCAGCAAATGCTGATATGCAAGGCCAATGACAACGCCCCACTGCATTATAACTTAAGTCCATAAAAGGAAACAGGTACAACACTGAGAAGCAATGGAAACACAGGCTTTATTCATTTCACGCTCGCAAAACAAACTGTCAACAAAGGTGGCATCACCTCTACGTGTTGTCATGGGAACTGTTCCGATGAAGAGTCAGTCATGACAATAGATCTGAAAATCTGAAAAAAGGCCAGTGCATTTTCGATGTGCTGTAAAAATGCTTTTTAGCTGCGGACTTTGATTTTAAAAAACTCAATTCATACGCTGATATAACAGAAATGTCATAATCCTCAGCCTTCCTGACCCAAATGAGTAAGCCTTGAGTAAGCCTTGCAGGGGGATCCTTATTTAACACAAAGGCAATCTGTGGGAAGAGCAGTTTGTGCTACTGCGCGTTGTTAACGTAAGCTGGCAAACAGGATATCGAAAATGTTCAAAATGGCTCATAGCGGAGTTTCGCTTGAATGAGTCGATCACATTACCCACAGATAAGGCAGAGGACTGGGGTTCAGGAGTGATTCTCTCATCATGACCTCCACACAAATGCAGGCACGGAGAGAAAAACAAACTGCCCAAAAGCTTATTTACAAGTCATCAGTTTTATTATTCAAATTCCATGTACAGTTCCACGTTCAAAATGTTGAGGTAGCTTCAATTGTATTATCCGAGGGGCAGTAGAAACCAAGTAAAGTAAAACTCAGTGAAGGCAAGGCTATGAGGAAAGTATTTCTGGGTGAGCGACAACATGGGTGCCTTCAACCTGGAATGAGGTCTGCTCCAGTTATCATTCCACCAGCACTTTGCTAACATTTCTGAACACAGGTTTCAGAAACCTTGTGGAAAAGAACACAATTTGGTTTCAATAAAATATGTACCCTAAGGCCTCTACATGCTTCTATGTAACTTCTGCAACTTCTTCACAGTTCGCGCAATGCAACAATGTCGCAAGCGCTCTACAATATATACGTCTGCTATGCGCAGCCTATGCAACATGGTGTCCTTACACTTCTGTACACTAGTAGGTGTCAATGTATTGAACAAGGTCGATAAAGTTCTCATGAAAGCAGGGAAACTCCTACCTTCAAACTTCTTCAGCCAGTCTTTCCTGAAGCTGGTTCATTTTATATCATGTCGAACAAATGATGCTAGCTACAGTATCTATATTAGGGATGTTAATGCTTAACCGACTAACCGTTAACCGACAATAGGAATTTGAACTGATTAATCTTATCGGTTAAACAGTTCATTTTAAACAAATCGCAGCATAATGTTGGCAATTTGAATTTCCATGCATATCAACTGGGGTGTGGGGGAAAACAATTCTTAAATCCAACACAAGAAGGTGCCACCATAACCTGATATCGGCTAGGTTAGGTTTCGTTTCGCTAACCTTCAGATGCCTAAGTTTCGTTTCCTTAAGTGGCTTAATGTTACTTGTAGGCAACGTTAACTCTCACAGAGTCAGAGAACAAAATGAAGCGAGCAAAACGGAGTTCGGTTTGGGACCATTTCGTTAAAAACGACGATTCCATCTAGAGGCACCATAACCAGTCGGATTGAAGCGCATTTTCAGGAGAAAACGGGAGAACTGAAAATGCAGCTAGCCACTTCTAAGAGCGTGGCTCTAACAACCGACAGCTGGACAACGCTCACAACTGAGAACTATGTCACGATTACGTGCCATTATATTGATGCGGACTGGCAGGTTAAATCCGCAGTTCTGCTTGACCCATTTGCTTGAGGGAAAATGATAATTATACGATAATTATAATTATTGGGAAAATCACTTGGTTAATTTGTTTTGTAAAGTTAATTATTCATAACTTTTTAGAGGCTACGATTTCAGCTCCCTTCTTGAGATCTTTGAAGAAGTGGTGTAGCGCTGCTGTAGCCTTTATGTAGCCGACAATAACGTTACTCTTATCTATGGCTTTAGCCACGTTTTTTCCAATACTGCAGCGGATATAACAAAGTCTGCCGGTGGAACACACTTTAAAAGCCCTAGACCTACCAAAATGGAATGGCTAGCTAACGTTAGCTGAATTAAGAAACTTTGCTGCTTGGCCTTGTGTTTCAACATTATTTGACCACAGGTGAGTGAAAATGTGTCTCCTTTTTTTTTTTTTTTTTTTTTTACCAGCTCACCGTAGCCAATTATAGGCTGCCTGTGTTGTTCTATTGCCAGTGTTGGGGAAGCTACTGAATCACCGTGCTCCTGGGACCATGACAGCAAAAACGGCCTCTTTTCTGGCTAATATTCGCTTTTTTCTCCCTGTTAGGCTATTTTAAAATGTTCATGAATAGGCTAGCCTAAACTATAGCGGTCTTATCGGATTAGCGCGGCAGGGTAGACAGCCTATGTTTGAATATGCGGCTGTATTTTTAATGGTTCATGGATTTATGTCCATTTGTTTATAGCCTATTTAAGCTTATCGGTTAACCGATAATAACCGATTAATGAGGGTTGACTATCGGTTAGAAAAAATTGCCCAAATTTGCATCCCTAATCTATATCGTTAGCTACTAGCTCGAACTGTGACCTATGAACTATGACTATGACAGCTCCGCCTCCATTCGCTAACCAACCATTCAATGATGCGCAACATCTACCTGAATGGTTGTGCTGTGGTGGCAAGTTTGATTTTTGTGCTAGGTACACGACACCCTCTGAAACCCCCTCTGCGTAGGTCGCAAAGGTTGCGTTGATGTTGCAGAGCCCTGGTTGTGTTGCAGTCGTGTTGTTGTCCTTCGAGCATGTAGAGCCTTTAGGCTCTATACCGCAGTCAAACTAACTAAAGAAAAAATGGTCTTAATGTATGAAATGAATATACAATCCAGCCCAATTTATAGCCCAAACATTGGTCCCCTCTCTGATTCGCAAATCGGCCATACCAAGATTACACTCATTTTATTTTTGAAAAACAGGGAAAAAACAACAAGTAGGTCTAGATCTCAGTGTTTCAACAAAATCAGCACTTTTCACTTTTAGCTGTGGCTTAGTGAAAGGAGTATGAATAAATTGTAACGTTGCCATTAAGCCAATTTTGGGCCTCAGCTTGGCTCTCCAGTGCCTCACCAAGTTAGACCACTCACCACCATCCTTAAAGCAACGGGAAGCTCAAAGCGGGCTACGCGGTAACAATTAGTCATTCCGCCTCAATTGTCAATACGGTTAGTAATTTAAAACAGACTGTACGGATCATGCAGCCCCTGGACAAATTGGGGCCCCCTGAAGAATAAAAATGAACAAAGAATTACGGGAAACGATCACAGTATGGAAAGAAACTTCAGCCCAAAATTATACGCAGATATATATTTTTTTGTTCTACGGTAAGGAAGATGTCCACATCGCTCTCCAAATAGACTGAAAGCCAATAAAGCAAAACGAATTCTTCTAACCTCATTTCAAAATGAAGAATTATTCCAACATTATATCATAGGCTACTTTTTATAGATATAAATATATAACTGAGATATGCTAATATAATTTAGCCTGGCTTGTACATTTCATGATTTCTGGGTAATGGTGATGGCTTCTGGTCATATCTGTATTTCAGTAGTCCTACTTTAGAGAGCCACACCAAATTCAGGGTTCTTTCTTCCCCCCCTTGGTATTTATCCTACATTTCTTGATATAAATGATGCCTTTCTGCCAGGCCAGACAGCCAGATGAAGGTTGGATGAGAGTTTCGGGTCCAAAAATATTCTTACTTGGGGCTGTACGACAGTAAATTATATCCATTGGGATGCGTTTCCGGGAAACGTTCAAAAGCATCTCGACAGAGTTCGAAATTACAGGCCTGCCACTCTCGGGAAAAGGGGCAGGGGAAATCGACTGTCAGCCCCCGCTAAGGGTTTGGGTTTGCCCTTGTAAGTTCTGCTGTGGCTTTTCCTGAAATCCACCACCTCGCATGCGGCTAGCTTCGACTGGCCCGTCTGAGACAAAGGAGAGGACTGAAAAAGCACACGCCAACTGCAATGGATTAAAATCACTTCCACTGCCTTTGAGTCACAGCACACATACAGTTTTGAATTATCCCTACACATGAAAATGACATTTCCCTTTACATTCAGAGAAGCAAGAAATCTGGCCTAGTCCTTTCCAAGATTCCAGTAACTGCCTGGAAGGTCCACATGTTCCCTCCTACCACTGCTCCAAACACTGAGCCATTGTAACAAAATCAAAACCAAACAAAAACGCACACTAAAATACAATTAAAAAGTGCACACACAAAAAAACAAACAATTTTTTCTATTTTCCCAGTCACCATGATATCCAAAGCCATTTCTAACTCAGGGAAAATTCATTTTGCAACAGTCAATGGATGAAAGAAACCGCTTCTGGCCAATTGTACAACAAGAAACTGTCCCATAGAAATCAATGGGTCTCCTGTTGACGCTTCAAAACACCCATTTATACAATCCCTCCGGAGCACGTTTCTAGACATGAATCAACACAGAAAAAAAACATCAGGGCTTGAGGATATGTAGCAGAAATTATAGGCAAGAAATCTAAAAATAAATACAGCATTTGTTTCATTACCATTTTAGATTACAAAAAGCCTTCTATAGCCTGAAGGAGGAAATGTACACAACCCATTCTCCCTGGTGCTTTCTGCCGGTGCAAAGATGCACGCTCCTACATACCCATTCACCACTCACCTGTACTGTACACATGACCTGGACTTCCAAACGCCACTTTGGTGGACTGAATATACAGCCGTGGGCAAAGGACAAGGATCCTTGCAACTGAACACTTAATAGGCTACTGTTGTCCTATGTGTGACAGGAGTCCTATAGTACTGGTAGATTTTGTTCAGAATAAGAGGCCTTGTCAACGTATTACCTTTGTGTTTTCTCCTCTTTTTCATCCATCTGCCAGGCCAGACAGTTTCCCCCAAACAATTTTAATGAGAAGATGACAGGGAGAGGGAGATTAAAGTGACAGGGATAAGGAACTTGAAACTCTCAAATGAAAAAGCAGGGCCACTGGTAATCTCCAGGGTGAAATGTCCAAATATGTAATTTTTTCCTGTGGGGTGCAGGCGCCATTTTAAGCCTTCAACAAAATGTCAACGTCAAATTGGGAGCATTTTCACACGGGCAGCATGCTGGACTTCACATCGCCAGCAGCGTACTGCTTTTGGCGATTTACAGGTGGCGCGAGAAACGCGTTTAACCCTGTGCCCAAACAGGTTTAATGATCGATTTCACTGGTCCTCACACCAGCCAAATATGGGTGTGTTAGACCACTACGCTACACACCAGCCCCCGAAAAGGGCTCAGAAAAGTGGAGGAGATAATAACGAGAGAGGCGGCGTACGGGCTGCGACCTCTTGCGGCACTGCTTCTAAACACGACAGAAGCTTGCGCTTGGTGCGTGTCTAATTGCCCCTTATCGGCACTGATTACGTGACCGTGGGCACTTACGGGTCGAGTGCTGCGAGATGCCATCAGATCGGCCGCCTTGAACGTCGGAAGCAAGACACTGTTTATTTGTGTCCTTTCAAGGGAGGCCGACAAGGATCGCATGCACAGGAACAAACTGGAAAACAAATTATGCTACTTACTGGTCTTCGTGTCCTTGCACAAGGGCACCTTGTCCCTGTGTGCAGAAATCTTATGAACCCCCAAACTCAGGGCGGCACATGTTTCTGCCGCAAAAGGTTTCTGCTTCGGCAGAGAGGACAGGGTTACCTACCTCAAATTCTTATTCAAGTGATACATTTGTCCCATGAATGGAATACAAAAAAAAAAAAAAAGTATAGGCTAGTAAAGTGAGATTTCAATGGGAAAGACATTCTGCCCACGCAGGATGTAGTCTTCATTTTCACTGTTAGAGAAACCGAGCGCCCAGTTTACTGCACACAGCAATCTTCAGGAAACGGCATTAACCTCATCGTGAATTAGTCACAGACAAAATTAATATCCTGGGAAACTTCATCCTAGGATTTTCGAGAATGAAAAGAAACATTATCCTTGTAACTGAATTGCAGATCAATAGCACCATACAAGTTGGAACAAGTGCTTATGGGTTGTCAGTTTTGATTACATTCCTTGAGGCATGCATTAAAACTGCAAACAGTCTTGTGAAAGGTTGTGGATCAATGAACGCTCTGGACCAGTGGTTTACAAACTTGGTCCTGGGGACCCATTGTGCATGCTGGTTTGCGTTCCAACCACAGTTGCACCCTCTGAATTTTAAGTGGTTAATTGTTACTGGTTAACACTTTTAAATGTCTATTGAAGATGATTTACCCTCAAGGCCATATTACATCAGAAATAACAATGCATGGCATTTCGAATAAATGTCCCATATTCACGTCCTAGGTCTTTTAATCAGTCAGGGGTGGGTTTCCTGAAAACGTTTAATGTTAGAGATTAACGTCCGATTTTACAATAAATTTAGGAAAATGACGAGCCACTTCTACGTGGGTTTCCCGAAAGCTGTCGTTAACTGGTATTTTGCATGCGAGTTTAACGTGCTTCCTAGTTAACTCCGCCCCAGCACCAGTCTGACAAAAAGCAAAGGAAGTCGATAACCAAACAATCGGTTGACAAATCTCTGCAACATCATGCCAATGTTTTTTTGGGACATTGGCTTTATGTCAATTTATTAGAACTAGTTACAAATAATTACAGTCAATTTTGAAGAATACAATTACAGGGAAAGGTAATGAGAAACCCTACAAGAAAGATAAAACAACACTTCTCCAAAGATGCAGTTCTACTAATTTTGGATGAAGTAGCGCAACATAAACAAAATAATATTTTCGAAGGCTCAAGGCAGTCTCGCCAACAAAAAATGGGATGACATCGCAAGCAAACTAACTCCTTGCACTGAGTTAGGGAGCTAGGTTTGTAACTCAGAGGTTGCAGGTTCAATTCCCAGGTGGAGCACTGCCGTTGTACCCTTAAGCAAGGTACTTAACCTGAATTGCTTCAGTAATTGTATGTAAAGAAATGTAAACTGTGTAAGTCGCTCTGGATAAGAGCATCTGCTAAATGCCTAAAATGTAAATGTAATGTAAAATGTAAGTTTTTAACGCTGCCCGTACAGCAGCGTTAAGGCGCACAGCTTGGCTTCGCGGACGGCGTAGCCGACATAAACAGCGTCTTTGGTTTTTATTGAGGATCAAACCACTGCCATGATTAGGATAACCTGGTTAGGCCTACCTGCTTCTCTTATTTTAAGGTGGAAAGGTAATTGAAACTCGACTTAATATGGAGCCCAGGAAAAGTCTTCATCTTTTTATTCCTGTGACTAATTAAATGCATGCCATTTAGCAGATGCTTTTATCCAAAACAACTTACTATCCAAAACAGCATACTAACAGCAATTTAATGCATACATTTTCCAGTATATGTGGTCTCAATGGGAATCAACCTACCAAGTCGCACAGGCTATAGTCGATAGGTGGAATAGTCGATAGAATGACCACATACGTAGGCTACAAATACAGATTTTTGTATCTTTGCAAATTAAACCAAATAACATAAAGAGCCCATCACAGTGCAAACATATTCCTGCCAGTAGATTCAATACTGCTAGTTTTGTTGTTTGTTGCTGATTTTGGTGGGAAAACCCATGTGCAATATACTTCAATGTAGGCCAAAACGTTGGCTGCAGTGAGATTATTTGTAAAAAAAAAAAAAAAAGATTTCAGTTGGTACTGTGGGACCTTTTAAAACATGTCTGTCATTTCCTTCTGAAACCACATTCCTACAATCCTCTTGTTACAACCACTAATAGTGCAAGTGAATCTTAATTTTACCAGCCTTTCCCTACAATTAAATGCAGTATTACGTGGGGCTTTTCAATAATTTGTGAGAACACCACACAATTATCTTGCCACAACGCTTTGTTACTCCAGCAGTGACACTGCTCATAAACAGGGTGACATTGAATACTTAATTTCACAAAATCCTGTTTCCTGTTTAATACACAGCCTTCCAAGAGTTTACACTATATGGCCCAAATGTGACAACATTCTGGTAACATTAACACAATTTGTATCCAAATGTGTCCCTTTATGTACTGCGCGAACGAAAGTTACTGCATACATTAAAATTCTCTTTTTCCAAATAAGATTACTTTAATGTAATCATTTGCTTCTCAGAGTGGGGCTAGCTGTTTTGGGTTAAGCTCTCTGCCAAGCACAAAGGAAATAAAAAATGCGCGGAGCTGCCGCGACTGAACCCCCGACCACGTGGGGAACGGTAAAATGAGGAGCCGCAAACGTCACTCTCTGCTGGGGAACCGCTCGGTTTGGCAGAGGAAGCAGGGTCATGTGGAAGCATTTATTTGGGGCTTTCTCATCCTCTGGAGGGAGTCTCCACAGAGTTCTCATCAGCTCTGAGAATGCCCTCGATCTCCGCAAAGGTGAACGCTTGCTGAGACGACTGCTCTTGCGTGCCCGGTCGTGAAACCATAACACGACTGAGAACTTCCAACAGAGGGAGACTAAGGATCCAGTACTCTTACAACGTTGACCTCACCCTAGTTAATATCCCCATGGCCAGACATTTACATAAGGGGACTTTGTGTGGGTTTGGATATTAATCAAATCTATTTTATTCCCGTGGCAGAAAATTAAAATGTTCCACAGCTGCATCTACTGCAACAAGTACAACAACAAGTAGAAAATATGTGATCAAACATAATTATTTCTGTATTAACATGCTTAATGTAAAAGAGCAAAAAAGACTAGTGTGTTTTCAAGTCAAAGCTAGCAAAGAAAGGCAAGGGAAAGAAGACATCACACACTGATGCCGCTTCTTGCCAGAACTACGACAGTGCAATGTACAACTGGGATTTTTTTGGTGAAGTAGACTGCCAAAACGTATAACACAGAATCTTATTGACTGTAAACAATCCAAACTGCATCAAGCTCTTTCACCACTGTGACATCCACACACAGCACAGGAAGTACTGCAGCTAAAGCGCATGCAATCCTCTTGCCCACAAGCCACATAATGCACTACAGGAGAGCTAGTGCTGATCAGGAGAGGCGCGCCCCTTAATGATGACAACTGGTAACCTATCAGCATCTGGGAGTAGCTAGGGGGTGCCTATGCAGTGGTAAACCAAGGAGCCCTGGCCGGCTTAAATCCACCCTGCCCTGGTGGGACGTAGCCAATTGTGTTTCGCTACCGTGGACTCCAGGTCATAATCATCCAATGACTCCAGACTGAAAACTACTGGCTTCTAGGCTATATGGCCCAGCCTGACTTCTGTTACCAACCAGTTCTTTGTAGGCTGGCTGGCAGTGTAGTGTAATGGTTAGGAAGCGGGGCTTGTAACTCAGAGGTTGCAGGTTCAATTCCCAGGTGGGGCGCTGAGTTTGTACCCTTGAGCAAGGTACTTAACCTGAATTGCTTCAGTAAAAATATCCAGCTGTATAAATGGATTGTATGTAAAGAAATGTAAACTGTGTAAGTCGCTCTGGATAAGAGCATCTGCTAAATGCCTGAAATGTAAATGTAAATGTAGGCCAAGAAAGATGCCATTTTCAAGACAGAAATATAGGCACAAAACTCCAACATAAGGCAGAAATGGGTTGGCCACACTCCGGCTAAAAATGAGGAGGCGTGACGAAACATACAGCTATCAACTATCCGATCAACAAGCACACTAGAGCTGGCTTTAAGATACAAGACAACACAAATGACTGAACAGGCACACAGCACAACTTACCAGCGCAGGCAGTGTTCCATTCCACTTCTCACACTTTCCTCCAATGTGCCCAAACAGCAATTACGTCATTCCCCCAGCAACCACTTTGATGAGACACATAGGACCTACGTAAACGAGAGAAAAGGTTGACTGTGTTCAAATAACAATGGCTCCATCAATCAATTGATGTTATCACAATAGGCTGTTACGTTCAGAACAGCTCACCGTAAATCAACAATGTGCAAACCATGTCTGACAGCAAATTTAACCCAGTACAGATTTCCATTTTTATATATACACACACACACACACACACAGATCTTTTTTTATTACAAGGGTTCACATTGAGAATCAATGCTGTTCACTTTTTTAGAATTAACAGTGCACGTTAACCTGCCCCTCAAGACTATTCTGGGATTGGCACCTTTCTCCTGTCGTATATATGTACGTATATTATATGCACATCTTATATATATATATATACTGTATGTTTAGAACTGAAAGACTGAAGAATATGTTTGTTTCAGTAATATTCCAATGTCTGAGGTTGAGCTAGGTAGCAGGCTTACAAGCAATTTGGGTAAGTACAAAAGCTGATTATGTTAGCTAGTCAAGTTTCATTGCACATTTCCTGATGATGATTTTTTTAACGAATGAGCAAAACACTGAATTGTTTATCTGATCGATCATCAGCTTGCTAACGTGCATCATAATGCACGTGCATCGGGTCCACGATGACATGCTACCTAGGCTTACAAAATGGGCTAGGTCATTCACTCAGACCATCATCATATTTCAATCAGCTTGATAGCTTGTGCTGCCTAGTAGTGTTTTTGTTTTTACATTTTGTTTGTTTGGCCAAGCCTTTCAAGATCACAGCAATCAAGCTAGTCAACTAGTATGTCTCGTTCCAAAGACGACTGTGAGAAAAAATACAATTGTTCATCAAATGGCGAAAACACATTTTGGTATGTGATTGTTGAAACAACAACTGCTTTTGTGCAGACACAAAGCACATTTTAAGGGCAGTATATACAGGGCTGATTAGAGGTGTCCAGAGCCAGCTCAGAAAATCCATCCAGTGTGCCACGCAAGTTTTTTGGGAACAGACGCAGTCTGCAGTGGTCTTCCCCAATTCTTGGTTGGTCATCAGCAATGACCAGTGAATGACAAAGCTAACCAAGAGAGTGGGGGATGTGAACATTTGAGCTTCCATGTAACATTGTGCTACAAACACTAGCCTATATACTGTATTTTCTGAATTAAAGACTAAAGAAAGGAAATACAAATAGAAGCACATGATTAAGCCAGAAATACATTCATTCAATAGAGCATTTATGAAAAACCATCACATAACATTCCTGTTGCTGCCGTGCACAGTGAAACAACCGTAGCCAATGTGCACATTTTCAGAAACCCAGATTTCACAAAATCACACTTTTCATTCAAATGCTTTTGCAAATTACCATTTCCGGTCATTTATTATAGCTTTAAAATGAAGAAAACTCATGAAAATGTTTTACAGCTACACTGTGCATGCACTCTTTATACAGAGAGATGTTAGAGACTTATCCTACTGTGACACTGGGTTCCAATGTGTGGATTGCGACCCCTGGTCTGAATTGAATCCCAACCCTGTTAGCGCAGACTGCGGCCAGCAGGCCTGCAGAGTGGTGCACAACTGGCAGGGGAAGGGTGGATTGCACAAGAGGGAACTGCAGCCTGCACTCTGTCTGCACTTGTTGTGCATGAAGGAAGGCTGGTTCAAAAGCTCCCTATTCACTATATAGATATAAGGGTGGGTTAATTGTCACCTTATCTGAACAGCGTCAATTTATGTACCACAATGCAATGCGGGGGACTCATGCCTCAAGAACAAAAGTTGAGCCAACAGCAGTAAAACAGAAACAGGAATCATGGTGGCGGCTAACCTTGCACTCTGTCTGCACTTGGGAGTTGTGCAGTCGTGAGCTCGTGAGTTATCCTAATGTTACTCAAGACACAATTATGTAGCTATTGGTGGAGGCTAGCAGGCAGCACCACAGTTGAAAAAACCACACTTGCACATCATTAGAATTTCAACAATTTATTTGGGATTTAACATTCAAAACTGAACATGCAAACCCGCACCTGAGTCATTTCAACCTGCTGCCATTGGCAGAGGACGTTGCAGCAAAATCTACGAATACAATATGGCATTCCACATTTGGAGTTTCGAACAAAAAATTAAAACTGGTTGTTACTAATTTCAGAGAACGTTGCAGCAAAATCTACGAATACAATTTTTAAATGGAAAAAAGAAAAACTAATTTCAAGACCGCAAAAAAATTAAATAAAAATAAAAAAACAGCAAGATACTGTATGAATCCTTTTTCTTTGATAAACTATTTAATGACAGTGAATGGTTTCCTTTAAGAGGCTCACCACATGGCAGGGAGTATGCCGGGAGAGTCCGATACTGGTGCAAAAGTTAACGAGATCAAGACAAACACCAATTTAGAAAGCACACAAACAAATGCAGACTGCACAGAATGCACTTTGGCTGATGCAAAACATCACATCCAACATCCAGAGCTCGCGATTAATTGCTCCCAGAAGATCGCCCTTTGAAAACACAACACTCTCATAGGCAGAGGGCTGTGTGGTGTTGGGGGGGGGATAAGGGGCCTGTGTGGGTCCTCTGAGAAATCAACCTCTGAGACATGGAGATGGTGGAGATGAGGAATAACCCTGCGCTAATTGTCAACATCTTTACCGGTTCATCACACGCTTCAGGCTGGACAGTTCAGACGAATGGATAAAGTGAAGAGGGTCTGCCAGCCTTATTGGAAGTAAGCCATGGTCATCGAACTACAAAACTATGGACTAGAAAATAAAGTACATTTCATTCAAATGTTTAATCAAGATCTTGAAAAGTTCACCGTATTTCCAAAGTGTATTTTAGCGGTCTAGAAAGTTGAGTGAATTTCCATGTAGGGATGTATATTCATTTTAAGTTAATGTGGCATTTGAAGATTCATAAATTTAACATTCAAGGAATTTTTTAACAACCTATGGCAACAGCTAAACATCCACAGTAGTCTATTCCTCAACAAATCAAACAAGGAACGGTTGGCTACTCAGGTCATAAAATTAAGTTGGGCAGTCATCTACTCCATACATCAAAAGCTGTTGCTAGAAATGAGGGTTGAATAACAAAAATTGTGGAGTACAAAATTGTTCATAATGAAAGCATAAAAATATCAGCATTCTGAAGCAGGAGGAGAGAGGGGCCACTGGAACAGGGACTCTGTCCTACCATCTCCCAGAAACGCTACTCTACCACCACGCTGATCTGATGTGCAAGCGGGACACCCACTTGACTGTTGGCTGGCTGAGGAATGGTTGGAATGTCAATGGCTCTATTGATATTCATACAATAACGTGGCTTTAATATACGCCACTACTGCAGGCCTTCAGAGATGGGACGGTAAAAAGCTGAAAATAGGCAGCAGTTTTGGGGTGTGTGTTACATTACATTTTACATTTACATTTTAAGCATTTAGCAGACGCTCTTATCCAGAGTGACTTACAAGATATGCATTAATACATGGTAGGAACAATGAGTTCGCGCAAGAGATCAGTGCAGTAATACAGCGATAGACATCATTGCAGGCAGCTGCGTACCCTACCTGTAACACTGAGAAGTGAAAGGTTAGTACATTTTTTTTAAATTTTGTAATTTTATTAAATGGAGTATGCAGGGGTATATAGTGTTGAGGCCTTAATCTGAGAAGTCTGATCACTGCAGAAGATTATTTGACCATGTTAAATCGTTCAATTCTAAAATGTATACTAGTATAATTCACTAAGGAAAATCCAGCATTTTTTTTTGCTTTGCATTTGCAGTAATCAACTTCATACTTTTTTTTTTTTTTTTTTGCCAAGCCCCCAATGATACCACTGTTATATTATTAACGACATTGTTATTCTAATACTTTAGTTTTATGCGCTTATGTGTTTTCAGATGTATAGATGAAAGTGAGGTCAGGGTGAGGTCAGTTAATAGAGTCACACCATCTAGTCTGTCTGCAGCTGATGCTTCCATCAAAACACACACTCACACTGATTTGCAATCCCAGATTTTGGTTAAAAAAAAAAATGATGTACCACAGCTGTCAACAAAACCCCTGGAAACAAACACTGTTCTACCCCCACCAAAGTACTTACAGCTGTGACCAAAACTAATCAAATGGGGTAAATGTATTTTTGATTTGTCAGATGAGAGCTCTCTTTCACAGGAGAACGCCTCTGTACACCTGTACGCTATAGGTTTATTGTATTCCCTCGGCTGTATTGAACTCACTGCACTGGTATTCAGATGGCAAAGCTGATTGTTGTGCGAGTGGCATCCAGCCAGTCAAAGCCTGTCAGGGCTTGCACTCATGTGACTGCCACAGCTCGTTCGCAGCAGACAAGGGCTCAGTCCCTACACTTGACAACTTGATCAAACTGGCCCTTATGAATGAATCCTTTCAGCCCCGTACTTGCGTTGGGTTTCATGTAAGGTGAACAACTGAAGAGATGCATGCCAGACGCCACTGTTGTCTCATGCACCACAGGCGCGGCCTTTTTCATTGTGGGATCCAACGGAACGGGGAACCTTAAGGAGACCAACGAGGATGAAGTTTAGATGCAAATACTGAAGTTCTTCCCAAACAAGGATAAGCGGTAATCACAGCAACACGGTGCCAGCCTTTCCTGACCAGGTGGTTTTGGAAGACACCAGACATAGGCATTCCCAAACATCCCACATTTGGGTCCCCATCCTCCCATTTTCGGGCGAGGGCGCTCTTTAATTAACGTGGCACCTCAAGCCAACGGCATTTACATGTAACGCACATCTACAGAAACGTATCAAAATGGTGGTCGATGATGTCAATCTAGTCATTTGTGCCAAGAGACAAAACGGTCGCAGAAATCGGGTCCCGATATGAATTTGAATGGAAGCAATGGGTTTTAAGTTGCTTCACTTTGCGATTACTTGTCTACCTCCAATCATTATTCGATTGCAAAAACATTATTTGTGTGCAGTGCAAACTGAGAATGGGAAAGGTAGCCGTTGATCTCTTCATCTGTCCAGTTTTGTCACTTTCCAGAATATGTTTTTCAAGTAAAAAAAGATTTACATTTATGAAGGAACCCCTGAAACAGAACAAAAGCCCACAAGGGGCAGTCTGGGAACCTGTGAGCCTATGTACAGTGATTCTTAAGGCTGAAGAGATTCATCTGTTGATGCTGTAGCAGCATCTAAAAAAGAACAAGTTAATAGTACAGATATTCCCACAAATAGTCTCTCTCAAGTACTTTCTGTTCTCATGCGTCCATAGTGAGGAGATGTGGTTCTGGATTCCTGGCCAGAGGGTCACCAGTTCCCACATGGGACACCAAAACTTGAACCCTAGAGATGCAAGCAGTTCATAAGACAGTTTTGCATCTTGTGATGCGAGTCAAAACAAAAGGTTAATTTGTGCATGGTTTTGAGAACAAACACATTTATCTACTCTTGTTAAATGGTGGTGGTGGGAGGGTGCAATTAAATGTACATGACTGAACTTCAATGAGGCATGTCTGCAGGTTGGGTTATTCATCAACATTATCTGACAGTTGTCAAACAAATTAACACCACACACAGTGATATTGGAATTTGTCTTGTGCAATGCATAACAGGATGTGGTTGCTGAAAAATTGTAGTTTCTCAGGCTGCATGCTTTTCAAAAAAGTGACCTAACAAAACAGTGGCAAGAATTGCCTCATTTTAACTCAACTTGCTGCATTTGCGAGAATTCGACTGAACAGTACACACCACCCCGTCACAACGTTAGTATAAATTTGGAAATAGGTGGGCTTATGTCATACAGCTGTTAATGCTAAATAAGCATAACGTTAATTGAAGTAGCTAATTAAAAGCAGTTAGTTAGCAAGATGCTAGCTATTAGCGAACAAAGACTACAGTAACATTAACAGACGTCACTCAAAGGCAAGATTTTGTGTGTGACGGTTTTGCCCTCTAGCTAACGTTAACGGTATGTAGCAGCCGCTAGCTAGTTTCGTGCACAGCTAGCGACTATGCTAGCACCTTAGGTCTTCGTCTGTAATTTAAGTTATAAACTAGTTCGGTAGCTAATTGGCAAACGTCACATTATACGACAGCCAATTGCTAGTCTAGCAAACATAACTAAACCCGTTGCCCTCCACGCCAATTGACTAAATATCCAAAGAACTTGGGTTATCTATGTAGGGTGTATGCTATTGGTGGAACATTAGCGAACGTTAGTTGATGGCAGTGAGAGTTGACTCGCTAGCCATTTATAGTTTGCAGGAAGACAGCTACGTTTTTCGACATACGTCTGAAAATTAAACATTGCAAAAACATATCAGATAACGTTAATTCACTTAGCAAGCGTAGACGTTCGCTGGGTTCACATTGCATCAAAGAAAAAAGGTTGCCAGAGAGTTATTACGAACAGCTATTCCACGTCTGAGTCGGGCAATTATTCGTGCTGCATTTGGCTTGCTAGTTTACTTATCCAGCAACAGTCGCAATAAACGGCTTTTACTCACCAAGCAGACAATGTCTTTCTCTTCCCCCCTCACAGCTGGACAGATAGCAACCGGCAACTTTTTAACACTCGTTTTCACGTGTATAACTTGGCAATTAAACTCGGTCCATGTGATTTCTGGAGCAAAACTGACATTTTTGTTCCGCCCACTATCTCCATGGCGACTCTGCCTTACAATTAGACTGCATGAGGAAGAGAGATCAATCAGGGCAGGCTAAAGACCTGTTTTGAAGTGCGAGCGGGAGTATATCGACAAAGTCAAAGTGCTTTTAATGCCACAACAGAGTTTGTGCAGTTTGTGTCTGGCGCAGAAGTATAACTAAGACTAAAAGTGTCAGGTGTGTGTTTTATCTTTGATTTGTTATGCGCGACCTTTCACCATTGCACTTTACGACACGTTTACGTTGCATGACTCTATGATGTATATATACATTGCTGGTAGGGCTCGTCTTTCAACATAATATTCTGCTTAAACGCTACATCATTATGCAACTAGGTGTACCCTACTTCCCTGCCAAAGCTAAGAAACATTGTCCCTTGCATCCCTAATTTTAGGGATCATTAGCCTGTTTGGACAACATTGCTCTCTAGCTATGGCTTCCTATGTTAGTCCCGCACCAAAAATTGTGAATGAGCGTCTGAACATAATCTATAGATTTTTACAGAATCCTTCTCGCATACAAACCCTTGTATGAAAAATGGTACAACATGCATGAGACCCTTCGGACATGGCATATCAAGTATTGTTTAGAACGACTTTACTCTGTCGTTATACCCCATCTAGTGTGGAGAATGAGGAAGTGGTTCGGTGTAAATGTATATTTCAACAAAAACGTTTTCAATATAAAAAAGATAAGTTACTCAAATATTCAAAGCATATACTCTATACGATCTGAAAGACACAATTCCTGAAATTGGTCTGTCTACCAAATCACTGATATTTAAATGATGCCTAGTCACAATTAAATTGTAACCAATATATTGGACAGAAACTAAACAAGCATTGTTCCAAAGCAATGCTACCAATACTTTCCTACATTCGTTCAACTTGACATGTCTTGTGGTAATGACAAGAAATGCTTTGAAGTTATATACTAAAAACAACTTACGGCTTACAAGATGTGCATGTATATTTCTGTCACATGAAAAGATACAGTAAGTTCATTTTTCATGCAACCCATTTACAGTATCTACATGTAGGATCAGTGCTATGTTTGTACATAACAGATTATTAGTCAAGGTCTGTGGTCTTATATGTGTTCATAATAATGATGGGTTGTGCCTGAATGCTTGGCTCTTTGCTCATAGTATAGTTTGAAACTAACAAGTATGTGTAATTCTTCAAATTGTGTGCATATTAATGCATTCATATGTGACGATGATACTCGCGTTATATACTGTGTCAATATTGTACACGTTTTAAAACCTGTAGTGCTCAGAACCCCTGTCTCCCTGTAAATTTGGTTTAATCATTTATTTTTACGCTTGTTTTCGATGATCGACAATGATGAAATTATAACAAAAAAATAAAATACTGGAGATCTTTGCTGGTCAATACATGTTCAATCAGGCCAAGAGCCTGGCAAAAGTAAATCGTACTTTTAGCAGCAGCCTAATATCTAATGCAATTTTGGGGTTGTTTGTCAAGAGAGGTATTGGCTTAACTTAAAGTGGGTGGAGCCCAATTGGCGTGGCACTGCAGAGGGGTCGCATTTTGTATTTCCCTGTGCTTGTGGAGAATCTGATCTGGTTCAAAGCGGGGGCATTCGCTGCCGAAAAGTTTAGTGCAGATTTTAACCTCAGAATGACGATGAAAGACTGCTAGGCTATATGAACGTATGCAGAAAGACTGCTATATTACGTATGCATTTGTGCGGAGTCGTATAGCCTACTTGTGACCGACCGGTGAGAACACTAGGGGGAAATCCATGATCAGGTTAATGTTCTTGTGTTTTGTGACTTGCCGTTGTGTTTTGTGACTTGCTCTTGTTGTTTCTGGCATGTTATGTTGTTTTTTAATTTGTTGTTTTGTTTTATGATTACTTCATTTGTTTTGCACTTCCAGGCCACCGTAGTAAGACCTAATGTGCCTTGAAAGCCACTGGTAAAAAGTAAATTTCCCCAGTAAGGTAGAGTAAAAGTAAGTGGACGGAGCCCCATTGACAGGACAAACATCATCCAGCGTAAACGTCACAGGAGTTTTTGTGAAACTCACACCAATGCAACTATACCGTTGTTTCCACCCACGCTCCGTTTACGGTGTAGCTACTGTAACACGTGCGCAGATATTTCAAGATATGCAAGACTTGTTGGCCGTATATAGCGAATCCGGTGGGGGTAGGACTATAGTAATATCAACAAAAAGAAAACCTTAATGATTTTATTTTATTTTTTAAAGATTTATTAAGAAAAGTTAGTAAAGTTGATGTTTTGGGAACGGTGGAATTGAGAAGCAATTATTTCTCTCGGGAACACGGTGACAAGCAAGTCAGGACACAAGCGCATCCTCTTCAGGGGTCTGATTGGTTCTTGCGTTTCTGGAACGCTGCGCATTAAATGTTGACTTTCTCTCTCGGATGTACTGGGCAACATGTACAGTGCGCTATAATTGGGGCGCGGATGAGAGCACGTGTCTTTCTTCAAAAGACACTCAATGGAAAATGGACCGCTAAACTTTACGCATTCCTTCTTTATGACAGAAACACGTGGCTTTGGTGCGTTGGGGATCTTGTCATTGTCTCCCGTGTTGTCAAACCCTCTTTTTACACTGGAGACCAGTTCAGGGAAGATGTCCAGCATACCCTTGAAGTGGCGTCGCAGCATTTTGCAATTTGAAATTTACAAACCTTCGTGAAACAGTCGTTGGATGATAAGCAGACTCTAATATTATTCATCAGGCCTCTCCTGTTCCCTGAGACAGAGGCTTCCAAGTTGTCCATTATCTGTTGAAAGAAAAGAAAATATTTAAATAAAATGTTACACATTAAAATGCACCAAATTATGATGGTCTAACGTTTAACAAGTGCTATCTGAAAACATTGCTAACAGATGGCGCAACTTTTACAGATTATATTGTATTTCATATTATGCCATTTCACGCATTTCATACCTGGCAGAAGGTGAGTCTTTTATTCGGAGATTTCTGAATGACACTAGCAATCAGTCCCAAATATGTACTATGGCTTTTGGCATATCGCTGATATTTTCTCCTTTGCATTCCGTTGGGTGGCGCTTGAACCCACAAGCAGCTCCTCTCAACAGTGATATCAGGCACGTTGTTCATCTCTTCGTGGACGGAGGTCGGGAGCAGTTAGTAACTCTGAGCACTGCAGTTGATACTGCGTTTGTGAGCTCTAAGGGTCTCGAATGATGGAAGTCCAAGAAGGTCTGGCATATGTAGGCCTCTGTTGGAACAATGGGCCAATTAGAAACTGTGAATTCATAAAGCAATGTGGCTTTTCTATCCTCCGAAAAGGTGTTACAAGTTCCGGCGGACCTCTTAATGAGGAATGTTGCCCGTTAACGTCAAATGGTAAGGTATTTTAATGCATCTAAACGTATTCTAATGAAGTAGTTAATATTGTTTTTGTTACTGTCGTCGGTAATTTGACATGTAGAGATTATCATCTGTTATTATAAACTGTTCTTGACTACGGTTAACACTTTGTTGTACGTCGCTCTGGATAAGAGCGTCTGCCAAATGCCTGTAATGTAATGTAATGTATAATTCTCAGTGGAGTGGCATATTTTGATTAAACTCATTAAAATGAGTTTTACAACATGCTAATTAACAATGGTATTGGGCCAGAGATACAAACATTAAAATCCCTTTCTAAATAGTCACTGAAATAGAACTCACTTTCTAAACAGTTCTTTAACTATGATTGAGGATTTACACAGACTGAGATATCATATCACAGAACCCAAAGGATTGCTGGCTGCTATTCAGGACAATAGTATGTTGTAGTATGAACAAATAACTAGGTTTGGGTCTGAGTTTCAATCTTAGGACATGGTGAAAAGCACAGGTATTATGCAGTGTTATTATAGGGGTGGGATTTGAAAAGGGAGGATGAAGATGTATTTGTGTGCTTAGGAATTTGGGTACAAGAGATATTTTTGTTTTAATTGAATATTTGGATTGGATGGATGCTAGATTGTGGTTACTACCATTACCCTGAGCATCTGTAAACACTGTATTTAAAACGTTTTTTAACCAGTCTTTATAATATATGAATAAAATTAGAACAATTAAGACGTCATGTAAATAAGAGGCGTACATATATATATATACAGTATATATATATTTTTGAAATCAAAACCATTTAAACATTGCTTTTTGATATAGGCTATTCTCAATAAAACTAACGAATCTATTTCTTGAATTAAAGCGTTCATTAGCTTTTATATGAATTTTTTCAGTTACATATACTTTCACTATTCATATCTTTGGTTTTTTTTACTGATTTCCCAAAATTACTAAAATTAGCTTCAGACCAATCATCACTTTCAGTCCGTAATGTATTTGTTGAAAGTGTCAGTGATTTGTATTTACAATAATTAAATGTGGACAGGATAATTAAAAGGTGGAATGTTAAGAATTCACAGTTTGGAGTAACAATCTTTAAAATTAACATGGCCCTTTAGTTCAGACATGCGTATACTGGATATTTAAAATCTTGAAAATACAGAAGAACATCAGTATATTTAATCTTGAAATAGTATATTTAATCTCTTTCTATACGTACATATATATATATATATATATATAGGGGGGGAGGGGGGGGGTAGAGAGAGAGGGGGATATGATCTTGGGGGAGGTCTGGCTAGTTAAAATGTATTTACAGTTACGTTAGGTGTTGTCTAACCATGTACTAATGCACATCTTGTAAAACCTAAACAAGTGCCGCTCCAGCTGAGAAATAGATAAGAGCGTCTGACAAATACTTAAAATGTAATGTAATGTAGTCTTCACAAGACTGCATACAATTTTTTTGAGTGTAGTGGGATAAACGCAGGTACCTCCATATCATAATTTAACCATCACTTACTAAAACCTAAACAAGTGCCAACATCCAGCTGAGAAATATAAATAAATACACAACAGTGCAACTACACCGTTGTTTCCACTTTTACGCATCCAATATGTTACATGTTTTGTTGTATTGTATCTATTTTTTCAATGGAAAATGAATTGCATTCCTTCTTTATGACAGAAACACGTGGCTTTGGTGCGTTGGGGATCTTGTCATTGTCTCCTGTGTTGTCAGACCCCCTTTTTACACTGGAGACCAGTTCAGGGAAGATGTCCAGCATACCCTTGAAGTGGCGTCGCAGCATTTTGGGAGTTATACGCCTTTCATCAACTTTCCAGAAATTTATCTTTGAGTTTGGATGCTCGGGATAGATTGGAACCTAAAAGAACAGATACGCGTTAGATTATACAAACTGTATAGGAACTGGAAAGGAAGAAAACAGCATTGACAAATAATAGCATATCGGCATTTAAGGCACAATTTGAAATTCCCAGGTGAAAAAGTAGTATACTTTAGTGTATTAGAAATATAACTTAAAGTATACAAAAGATATTTTCTAAAGTACACTTTTACTTTTTGTGCTTAATTTCAAGTATATTTAAGTGTACTTAAGTAGTCCTTTAGTAGTACTTGAGTCTTTTACTATTTTGAATACACTTAAAGTGTAATTAGTATGCTTTTTTGGAACCACTTTTAACACACTTTAAGTGTATAACGTTGTTTTTTTACCTGGGTTGTCCACATTACAAACCTTCGTGAAACATGAAACCTTCCTACTCTGTAGGAACAATGGGCCAATTAGAAACTGTGAATTCATAAAGCAATATGGCTTTTCTATCCTCCGAAAAGGTGTTAGAAGTTCCGGCGGACCTCTTAATGAGGAATGTTGCCCGTTAACGTGAAATGGTAAGGTATTTTAATGCATCTAAACGTATTCTAATGAAGTAGTTAATATTGTTTTTGTTACTGTCGACGGTAATTTGACATGTAGAGATTATCATTCTCAGTGGAGTGGCATATTTTGATTAAACTCATTAAAATGAGTTTGACAAAATGCTAATTAACAATGGTATTGAGCCACAGATACAAACATTAAAATCCCTTTCTAAATAGTCACTTAAATAAAACTCACTTTCTAAACAGTTCTTTAACTTGCTATGATTGAGGATTATACACAGACTGAGATATCATATCACAGAACCCAAACGATTGCTGGCTGCTATTCAGGACAATAGTATGTTGTAGTATGAACAAATAACTCGGTTTGGGTCTGAGTTTCAATCTTAGGACATGGTGAAAAGCACAGGTATTATGCAGTGTTATTTTAGGGGTGGAATTTGAAAAGGGAGGATGAAGATGTACTTGTGTGCTTAGGAATTTGGCTACAAGAGATATTTTTGTTTTAATTGAATATTTGGATTGGATGGATGCTAGATTGTGGTTACTACCATTACCCTGAGCATCTGTAAACACTGTATTTAACACGTTTTTTAACCAGTCTTTATAATATATGAATAAAATTAGAACAATTAAGACGTTATGTAATAGGAGGTTGTGTAAATATATATATATTTATATATATATATACGTAAATATATTTATTTTTGAAATCAAAAGCATTTAAACATTGCTTTTTGATCTAGGCTATTCTCAATAAAACTAACAATCTATTTCTTGAATTAAGCGTTCATTAGCTTTTATATGAATTTTTTTCAGTTACATATACTTTCACTATTAATATCTTTGGTTTTTGTAAAGAATGCACTGATTTCCCACATTACTAAAATTAGAGACGTTCAGACCAATCATCACTTTCATTCGTTCCGTAATGTATTTTTTGAAAGTGTCAGTGATTTTTTATTTACAATAATTAAATGTGGAGTGTGGTTTCACAGGACATTAAAAGGTGGAATGTTAAGAATTCACAGTTTGGAGTAACACTCTTTAAAATTAACATGGCCCTTTAGTTCAACATGTATACTGTATATTTAAAATCTTGAAAATACAGAAGAACATCAGTATATTTAATCTTGAAATAGTATATTTAAAATCTTGAAAATACAGAAGAACATCAGTATATTTAATCTTGAAATAGTATATTTAATCTCTTTCTATACGTACATATATATATAGGGGGAAGGAGAGAGAGGGGGGATATGAGGGGGGGGGTAGTTAATGTATTTACAGTTACGTTAGGTGTTGTCTAACCATGTACTAATGCACATCTTGTAAGCCGCTCTGGATAAGAGCGTCTGCCAAATACTTGATATGTAATGTAATGTAGTCTTCACAAGACTGCATACAATCTTTTTGAGTGTAGTGGGATAAACGCAGGTACCTCCATATCATAATTTAACCATCACTTACTAAAACCTAAACAAGTGCCAACATCCAGCTGAGAAATATAAATAAATACACAACAGTGCA
Organism: Aldrovandia affinis; assembly: GCA_029706075.1. NCBI lineage: Eukaryota > Metazoa > Chordata > Actinopteri > Notacanthiformes > Halosauridae > Aldrovandia > Aldrovandia affinis. The sequence continues at coordinate 1,475,443 of JAINUG010000222.1, forward strand.
ACTACACCGTTGTTTCCACTTTTACGCATCCAATATGTTACATGTTTTGTTGTATTGTATCTATTTTTGTGAATTGCAGTCACTCCATCCACGCTCCCTTTAGTGTGTACAGTTACACGTGTGCAGATATTTTATCATTAGATATATGCTGGACTTGTTGCCCGTATACAGCGAATCCGGTGGGGTTGGACTATAGTAAAATCAACAACAAAAAGTTAATGAAAATAGATTTATTATGAGAAAAACAATACATATTTAAAACATTTCAATAATCTCAAGAAATAACTATGGTGGGGTAAAAGTGCACATTCTTTACAACAATCATATACTCCAAAATGTCATTGTCCACAAGTATAGGCATTCAGAGGAAAATTCAGATGGTTAGTAAAGTTGATGTTTTGGGAACGGTGGAATTGAGAAGCAATTATTTCTCTCGGGAACACGGTGACAAGCAAGTCAGGACACAAGCGCATCCTCTTCAGGGGTCTGATTGGTTCTTGCGTTTCTGGAACGCTGCGCATTAAATGTTGACTTTCTCTCTCGGATGTACTGGGCAACATGTACAGTGCGCTGTAATTGGGGCGCGGATCAGAGCACGTATCTTTCTTCAAAAGACACTCAATGGAAAATGGACCGCTAAACTTTACGCATTCCTTCTTTATGACAGAAACACGTGGCTTTGGTGCGTTGGGGATCTTGTCATTGTCTCCCGTGTTGTCAGACCCCCTTTTTACACTGGAGATCAGCTCAGGGAAGATGTCCAGCATACCCTTGAAGTGGCGTCGCAGCATTTTGGGAGTTATACGGCTTTCATCAACTTTCCAGAAATTTCTCTTTGAGTTTGGATGCTCGGGATAGATTGGAACCTAAAAGAACAGATACGCGTTAGATTATACAAACTGTATAGGGAACTGGAAAGGAAGAAAACAGCATTGAAAAATAATAGCATATCGGCATTCAAGGCACAATTTGAAATTGTCCACATTACAAACCTTCGTGAAACAGTCGTTGGATGACAAGCAGACTCTAATATTATTAATCAGGCCCCTCCTGTCCCCTGAGACAGAGGCTTCCAAGTTGTCCATTATCTGTTGAAAGAAAATAAAATATTTAAATAAAATGTTACACATTAAGATGCACCAAAATATGATGGTCTTACGTTTAACAAGTGCTATCTGAAAACATTGCTAACAGATGGCGCAACTTTTACAGATTATATTGTATTTCATATTATGCCATATTTCACGCATTTCATACCTGGCAGAAGGTGAGTCTTTTATTCGGAGATTTCTGAATGACACTAGCAATCAGTCCCAAATATGTACTATGGCTTTTGGCATATCGCTGATATTTTCTCCTTTGCATTCCGTTGGGTGGCGCTTGAACCCACAAGCAGCTCCTCTCAACAGTGATATCAGGCACGTTGTTCATCTCTTCGTGGACGGAGGTCGGAAGCAGTTAGTAACTCGGAGCACTGCAGTTGATACTGCGTTTGTGAGCTCTTAAGGATCTCGAATGATGGAGTCCAAGAAGATCTCACATATGTACTCTGTTGGAACAATGGGCCAATAAGAAGCTGTGAATTCCTAAAGCAATGTGGCTTTTTTATACTGCGTAAAGGTGTTAGAAGTTGCGACGGACCTGTTACAGAGGAATGTCGACCTGTTGGATTCAATTGATCATGTATTTTAATTAATCTAAACGTAGCTATTCTAATGCAGTAGTAAATATTGTTTTTTGTTATTGTCGTCTGTATTTTGACATTTAGAGAATAACATTCTCAGTAAAATGACATATTTTGAAATAAAAATAAAACTTGCTTTCTAAACAGCTCTTTAACTTGCTATGATTGATGATTGCACACACACTTAGGTATTATATGGCAGAATCCAATCGATTGTTGGCTGCTATTCAGGAGAATAGTATGTTGTAGTATGAACAAATAACTGGGTTTGGGTCTGAGTTGCAATCTAACGGCATTTGTCAAAATAAAGGTGCTATGCAGTGATATTATAGGGATGGAATTTGAAAAGGCAGGACGAAGGTTTATTTGTGTGCTTAGGAATCTGGGTACAACAGATCTTTTCATTATACTGTAATATTTGGATTGGGTGGATGCTAGATTTGGGTGGATGCTAGAATGGTGGTAACCATAATAATTTTGGTTACCAACATTACCCTGAGCATCTGTAAACACACCGTATTAAAAACATTTTTTAACCAGTTTTTTCATACATGAATGAAACGAGAACAGTGCGTTGTGTAAATAACATAGGAATTTTGTGGATATGTGGCCTAAATATGACCTATATTTTTTTAAATCAAAACCATTGAAACCGTTCTTTGTGGATATATTCTCAATAAAACTAACAATCCACGTTCTTGAATTAAAGCATCCATTGGCTTTTATATGATCGTTTTCCACTGATGTATTCTTTCACTGTAAATATGTCTGGTTCATGGGGAGATGGATTGGTGTGGTTTTACAGGATCATTAAAAGGTGGAATGTTAAGAATTCACAGTTTGGAGTAACACTCTTTAAAATTAACATGGCCCTTTAGTTCAGACATGCGTATACTGTATATTTAAAATCTTGAAAATACAGAAGAACATCAGTATATTTAATCTTGAAATAGTATATTTAATCTCTTTCTATACGTACATATATATATAGGGGGAGGGAGAGAGAGGGGGGATGTGAGGGGAGGGGTAGTTAATGTATTTACAGTTACGTTAGGTGTTGTCTACCCATGTACTAATGCACATCTTGTAAGCCGCTCTGGATAAGAGCGTCTGACAAATACTTAAAATGTAATGTAATGTAGTCTTCACAAGACTGCATACAATGTTTTTGAGTGTAGTGGGATAAACGCAGGTACCTCCATATCATAATTTAACCATCACTTACTAAAACCTAAACAAGTGCCAACATCCAGCTGAGAAATAGAAATAAATACACAACAGTGCAACTACACCGTTGTTTCCACTTTTACGCATCCAGTATGCTACATGTCTTGTTGTATTGTATCTATTTTTGTGAATTGTAGTCACTCCATCCACGCTCCCTTTAGTGTGTACAGTAACACGTGTGCAGATATTTTATCATTAGATATATGCTGGACTTATTGGCCGTATATAGCGAATCCGGTGGGGTTGGACTATAGTAAAATCAACAACAAGAAAAAGTTAATGAAAATAGATTTATTAAGAGAAAAACAATACATATTTAAAACATTTCAATAATCTCAAAAAATAGCTATGGTGGGGCAAAAGCGCACATTCTTTACAACAATCATATACTCCAAAATGTCATTGTCCACAAGTATAGGCATTCAGAGGAAAATTCAGATGGTTAGTAAAGTTGATGTTTTGGGAACGGTGGAATTGAGAAGCAATCATTTCTCTCGGGAACACGGTGACAAGCAAGTCAGGACACAAGCGCATCCTCTTCAGGGGTCTGATTGGTTCTTGCGTTTCTGGAAAGCTGCTCATTAAATGTTGACTTTCTCTCTCGGATGTACTGGGCAACATGTACAGTGCGCTGTAATTGGGGCGCGGATGAGAGCACGTGTCTTTCTTCAAAAGACACTCAATGGAAAATGGACCGCTAAACTTTACGCATTCCTTCTTTATGACAGAAACACGTGGCTTTGGTGCGTTGGGGATCTTGTCATTGTCTCCCGTGTTGTCAGACCCCCTTTTTACACTGGAGACCAGTTCAGGGAAGATGTCCAGTATACCCTTGAAGTGGCGTCGCATCATTTTGGGAGTTATACGGCTTTCATCAACTTTCCAGAAATGTCTCTTTGAGTTTGGATGCTCGGGATAGATTGGAACCTAAAAGAACAGATACGCGTTAGATTATACAAACTGTATAGGGAACTGGAAATGAAGAAAACAGCATTGACGAATAATAGCATATCGGCATTTAAGGCACAATTTGAAATTGTCCACATTACAAACCTTCGTGAAACAGTCGTTGGATGACAAGCAGACTCTAATATTATTCATCAGGCCCCTCCTGTCCCCCGAGACAGAGGCTTCCAAGTTGTCCATTATCTGTTGAAAGAAAAGAAAATATTTAAATAAAATATTACACATTAAAATGCACCAAATTATGATGGTCTAACGTTTAACACGTGCTATCTGAAAACATTGCTAACAGATAGCGCAACTTTTACAGATTATATTATATTTCATATTATGCCATATTTCACGCATTTCATACCTGGCAGAAGGTGAGTCTTTTATTCGGAGATTTCTGAATGACACTAGCAATCAGTCCCAAATATGTACTATGGCTTTTGGCATATCGCTGATATTTTCTCCTTTGCATTCCGTTGGGTGGCGCTTGAACCCACAAGCAGCTCCTCTCAACAGTGATATCAGGCACGTTGTTCATCTCTTCGTGGACGGAGGTCGGGAGCAGTTAGTAACTCGGAGCACTGCAGTTGATACTGCGTTTGTGAGCTCTAAGGGTCTCGAATGATGAAGTCCCAGAAGGTCTCGCATATGTAGGGGAGAGCAGGGTAAGTTGTCACACGGGTAAGTTGTCACACTGTTCATACCTCCAACCACAGGGGCGCCATCTCAAAAATGGAATAGCTGCTTTGTTGCAATTAGGGCCAGCTTGAAATTCCTTTGCACAGGTGGTCACAGGCCTCTTTAATTGCAATCAAGCAGAAGGCGTTCGCCTTTTTTCCTGCAAAAGTAAGTAAATGGCGTCGTGTATTTCATGTAATAAAACCGTGTTAGGTATAAAAATGTCCTAAATTATGTTTCTGTACCGAATGAGGGAAACAATAAGGTGTTTATTTATATGTTAGCTGCAGTACTTTGTCGAACTAACCGTGTTTTTTAACAAACGTTTGCCCACATGCCCGTTTGGGGCTAGTTGTCTAAATGGCTTTGAGGCAAGTTGTCACATGAGGCTAATTTAAATTTGTTTCTGAAGAAATATGCATTGAGGGAGGAAGGAAAGGAACAAACAAACGAAGGAACCAAAAATAAAGTGAGATGATGGTGCGAAATTATAAAAGAAAGACAGAGAATGGTAGCACAGCTCCGGATATAATGCTGAAGGCAGTCAGACAGGTGAAGCTGGAGAACAAATCAATCAGAAGCACAGCAAACGATTTTAATATAAACTACCGTACTCTGGCTCGGTATTGTGAAAAGGTTACCAGCGAAGAGATTGTCAGTCAGGCAGCCATGCCAACAACAGTGGTTGGCTATAGAAAGCCACGGCAGATATTTCCACCTGAGTTGGAGATGCAGCTGGTTCATTATATTGCCAGGTCAGCGGACATTTATTTCGGTCTGTCGCCTAGTGAGATCAAAAGACTTGCCTACCAGTTTGCTGTGGCACACAAGCTGAAGTTCTCACCAACGTGGGCTGAAACAGAAAAGGCCAGCTCCGAGTGGTTTACAGCCTTTTTAAAAAGGCACCCAATGCTGTCGATAAGAAAGCCTGAGGCAACGAGCCTTGCCAGAGCTAGTAGCTTCAACCGAGAAAATGTCAATGCCTTCTTCGACAATTTAGCAAATGTGCTGGACAGGCATCGATTTGGACCAGGGGACATATGGAATGTGGACGAAACTGGGGTGACCACGGTCCATAAACCTGACAAAGTAGTGGCCAGACGCGGATTCAAACAAGTAGGGTCGCTGACCTCCGCTGAAAGGGGGACACTTGTCACACTGGCCTGTGCTGTGTCAGCCACAGGAAATAGTATACCTCCATATTTCATATTCCCCGTGTCAACTTCCGAGACCATTTTTAAACAGCGGACCACCTGGCAGCAGGGGGCGGCAAATCCATCGGGTGGATGAAAGATGTGCACTTTGTTGACTTTCTTAAACATTTCACTGAGCATACAAAATGCTCAAAGGAGAAACCATCTTTGCTGCTTCTGGACAACCACATATCTCATATGTCCATTGATGGACTCAATTACGCCAAAGAAAACGGCATAATTATGGTCTCGTTCCCACCCCACTGCTCTCATCGGCTTCAACCCTTAGACAGGTCTGTCTACGGGCCGCTAAAGGCACATCAACACGGCGTGTGATGCATGGATGAGGAACAATCCTGGGAAAACAATGACTATTTATGACATTCCTGGGATTGTGGCAATCGCGTATCCTGTGGCGGCAACCCCCTGAACATTCAGGCTGGCTTTAGGGTAGCTGGGGTACAGCCTTACAACAGGGATATCTTTTTGGAAACTGAGTTTGCGCCATCCTATGTCACGGATCGCCCTGCCCCATCAGGCCCCAGCACCAACCCTGCCCTGCCAGGCACAAGCACCAACCCTGCCCTGCCAGGTACAAGCACCAACCCTGCCCTGCCAGGCACAAGCACAGGCACAGAGACACACCCAGACCCGGTCAGTTCCCATGCCAGCAGACTACCAACTCCAGAGGACCTCCGGCCATTTCCAAAAGCTGGTCCCCGAAAACAAGCTAATAATGGAAGAAAGCGGCGCAGGACCGCAATTTTAACAGACACACCCGTGAAGCAAGCACGACAAATGGAAACATCGCAATCTAAAAAAGGCTGTTTCTGGGGAATAAAAAGGCAAGGGTAAAAAAGAAACCTAGACGAGTCAGCAGCAGATGAAGAGGAATGCTTATGCCTAGTCTGCATGGAGCCATTTTCGAACAGCCGCCCAAACGAGACTTGGGTGCAGTGTGGGAGATGCAAGAAGTGGGCCCATGATGCTTGCACCCCAGGCCACACAATTTATGTGTGCCAGAACTGTGACTCGGAAGATGAGTCAGTAGTAGTTAGAGGGCACTATTTTTGTCAGATGCTGACCTTTATGACCTTTGTATGATTTATGGCCCCATATGTTTCATAACCGGGGGTTTTAATCGACTTTTAATCGACCCCCCCTCATACCATTATGACCGTTGTGTGACCCTAGAAATCTGAGAAGTGGAGTTGGGATGAACAGAACAGAGGAGGTGTGTTTCATGTTCCACGCGGTTGGGGCGGGGGTTTTATGACAGGAGCCAAAAATGGATACATGAATGGAGTCTGTGTGTTTTATGGCTATTAGATCATTTGGTTTAGAGCTTCTAGGATTTGTTAGAAATACTACAGAGTCTATGAACAAACATCTTAAATTTGTGACGCTTAAATCTTAGGTAAAAGGAAGAATTGTCCCATCTGTTATATGGTATTAGATAATAAAAAAGCCTCACGAGAAATCGCGTCTGTGGGTTTATGACAGGAGCCAAAAATGGAGACAAGAATTGGACTCTGTGTGTTTTATGGCTATTAGATCATTTGGTTTAGAGCTTCTAGGATTTGTCCAGAAATACTACAGAGTCTATGAACAAACATCTTAAATTTGTGACGCTTAAATCTTAGGTAAAAGGAAGAATTGTCCTATCTGTTATATGACTATTAGATAATAAAAAAAGCCTCACGAGAAATCGCGTTTGTGGGTTTTATGACACGAGCCAAAAATGGAGACCACAAATGACATTTTAGGATTTGATGTTAGACCTTCTAGGCTTTGTTAAAAACAACTTAAATTTGTAAATTATTGCAACTGCAGAAATGTGATAATATAATTAAACATGGACATTTATCGAAAATACCCTATGAACAACAGATTAAATATATAGACTATTGTAACTACAAAATGTTTTATTTGGGGCAAAATCCTTCTTTTTTAATTTTTTTTTTTTTTAATTTTTAAAAAATATATATAATAATGTTTTATCTAATATAAAAATATGCCCTCACCCGGAGTCGAACCGGGGCCTCCTCGATTGAATCGCGATATCCTAACCACTGGACCATGAGGGGGTAGATAATGTTATATTTTATTCTGGAGTGAAGTATATTTTATTCAAAGAATAAAGCGATTAAAATAAATACCTTATTCCAATCTGGACCACTAGGTGGGGTCATTGTCTATGTGCGCATGCGCGAGGCCGCCCCCGATCGTGAAGACTGTGGTGGTATATCTATGTGCGCATGCGCGGGGGCCGCCCCTGATCGTGACGAGGGTGGTGGTATGTCTATGTGCGCATGTGCGGGCCCGCCCCCGAGCGTGACGAGATGGTGTACGTCACGTTAGAGTAACATACTTTTTAAATAACATTATATGTTATTTAAATTCTGCAAAGCAACGCCAAGGTCTCTCTCTGTCTTCTAACTCTTATTATCTACAGAATGGGTAAGTTTTTAAACCGCGTTTTAAATGCGTTGTTACAAATATGTACCTATTTCTCTACGTTTAACTTTTATGTGTTGCATTATGTTTATGCAGCCTCTGCTAAATGCTTAAAATGTAATGTAAATGTAAATGTAATGTTTAGGCATTATTTCTTACATTGCGTGTTTTACTGCGACCTCTGAAATACGGCTACACGACGTGATATTAACTATGTGTTTATAAGAGCATCTACCAAAGGCCTATAATGTGTTCTAGCGTAATATCTTTAACCAGTTTTAATATTTTTAAATGGTGTTTTACAAAAAGCTACGTATTTCTCTGGATCAATCTAGCAATCTAAGGTGTTTTCAAGACCTTAACACGATATATTTATCTATAGATACCCCGGACAACGTGTTATTAACGACCAGTCATCCAGAGATACCGACTGTAATGTTCATGAATAGTTTATGTTTCTCATGCTATAATCTGATAAGGGGTTTTGTTCTGTTCATGAGGGGGCGCTCTGGGTTCATTGTGTTAGCTCTTAGTTCAGGATGTATATTGGGAGAGTTAGAAATCGGAAAGAGGAAGTGAACGCAGAATACTTGTTGAGCAAAGAATGTTCGAGTGGTTTTTGGCATGTTTCACTAAAGAGACTAAACTTACTTTCTGTGTCTGAGTATTATTTTTGGAACTTTACAGCGACATTATCGGGAGACTTATTGTTTGGTAATTGTTTTATTTTTATTATTTAATGTGATTTATGTTAGGTATTATGTACAATGATTGGGGGGTTAATATATGTTTTAGTCCAAGGCTGTAACCATGGAGTCAACATTGGGGGGGACCAAATCAATTTATTTATATTTTTTATATCAGCTAGGCTATATATTGGGGGGGACATTTTGAGCATATCTGAATATTGGGGGGGATGTGTCCCCCCCAATATATATGGTAATTTCGGCCTTGTGTTTTACAGACGAGGCGAGACGTCCTAAATACTAGACCATTTTATATTTTATTCTGGAGTGAAGTATATGTTATTCAAAAGAATAAAAGGCTTAAAATAAATACGTTATTCCAATCTCGACCCACGTGTCTGATGGTGGGGTTTGTTTTGTTTGGTGTCTCCACGTGTAGTAGTCCACGTGTTGTTGTATATCTTTGTGCGCATGTCCAAGATGGCTCCCGATGTTGCGTTATAAATTCCAGACTATTTAAATACTTTTAAATACTTTTTTAAATACGTAGTAACAAAAACAAGCCAGAGAAGTCTCGTGTTCTAGCTCTTATTAACTACATAAGGGGTAAGTCTTTAAACGGTTTTAATATGTATCGATTGTTCTGTCTAACAATCTACCATGCTGATTTCCGTTTTCAATACATAACAGATTCTGTTTGTCAACAGATAGCCCGGACAAGGAGTTATTAAGGACGATTCATGCAGAGATAGCGACGTTATCGGGAGGTGTATTGTTTGGTAATTGTTTTATTTGACAAGTTATGTTTTATTTTTTATTTTGTATTTTTGTATTTTTTATTTTTAATTTAATTTTTTAATTTTTTATTTAATTTTTTAATTTTGTATTTAATTTTTAATTTTTTAATTTTTAATTTTTTAATTTTTTAAATTATTTAATGTCGTTTATGCAAGGTATTACGCGCAGTGACTGGTGGTAATATTTGTTTTACAGACGAGTCTAAATACCTATCTGATGTACACCCGTCGGAAACGCGTAAGAAGTCTGTTAAACGTACCAATATAGTTTCTGCTCCAAATGACCCGGTGGTTAAACGCAGATTCGGTGATGTTTTAACCACAGGTATGTAATCTACTCTATTAATATAGGTTGTGAATGGTGGGGGCTCTCATATTATCGCATTATATATATATATGCGCCTAAGGGGTGTAACATTTCACATCTTTAACCCAGAAGCAGAAGACGGTCAAACCAGTGAGCCGGAGTTCGGTTTTGGAGAGTGCTGGACCCTGGATCATAACGACCATCTTCAGCTACAAGAAGCGGAACGAGCGGCGACACCTTCTACGTCAGATGTCAATCATCACCAAATAGCCGCTGAGTCCGCCCCGGTAAAATCCCCTATTTTGATTTTGTCCGATGATGACGAATCATTCCTTAACACATTAGTACAGCAGACAACGGTTGCTGATGTACATAGCTCTACCGAAGAAAAACTTCTATGCAACGTACCTGCCGATGTTATAGAGTCTATCGTTAGCAAGGCTGTCAATTCTGTATTAGTTACTGTGCAGAACATAGTTACGATCAACATAGCTGCAGTGCACGAGACTTGGAGCATAAACATCAGGAGTTAGTTGCTAAGATTAACAATCTGAGTAGAGACTACAGTAGTCTCGCCCCGTTCTGCGAAAGCTCGCTAGAGTGGCAGACATCAATTGGTCTGATTTAGGTTCTGTTTTGAAATCATTGGCCATAGAAAAACAGGCCGGTGAACAGATGAATACGCCATCTGTACACAGATCACCGTTAGCACCCCGTACTAATCACCAAAACGTATCTAATGGTGTAAGTAGTTATCACACCCCCACCAGACAGATAGCAGCTGGTCGTGAAAATAGATTGTCCCAACATCAGCAAACGTTGCCCCCCTACCTGAGAAACGACGAACAACCTGGGCCTAGTTCTGGTGGGCACATGCAAAGCGTTAGTAATCCTACCCCGCAGATCCCCTATAGGCGCACAATGCAACATTATTAAAGTCGTTTTAATTTGCGTAAAAAATTTGTCTAACAGATGGTTTTGTGCTCTGTAAAAAACTACAATTTTCAGACCTGTGACCTTCTCGAATGACGCGACGTCCGCAAAACCTATTTCCTGATCTGCTGTGAAACCCACCTGTTCTTGTAGGTCAGCAGCTAAAGGTTCTAACATGTTATCGGGTGCTTGTGGATATAGATGACGTGCCAGACAGATTGAGAAACACAGGTTGTTTGTTGTGTTGGTGGGTGTGTACAGAGCTAACCCCTTTTTCCTAATTATTTCGTCATGAGCTAGCGTCGCTAATCTTCTACGACCACCACCTGTCACAGACCGTGCTATTGACACCTGCAGTTCGAGACCTTCATCGACCATGACCTGTTCGTTACTCTGTAATACTTTCTCAAACGAACGTAACAGAAGTTCTGTGTCATAACCATTAGACATGTTTAACATAGCGTCGACACTCCTGTTTAAGCTTTCACATCTAATGGCTACATTAAGAACCCCTCCTTCACCAGCCAATGTTCTAGAAACATTGACTACATCGTCTAATAAATTATGAACCCCTTCTATATACGCGGCCATATCAGTATTTGCTGCGGACCTGAAGTTAAAGGGAGCTTGTAGCACCATACTATTAAACCGTGGTCTTGCGGTAACTCTGTAAGCGCCTACAACGCCCCCCTCAAGTCTAAGTCTTGAAATATTTTCCTCATCTAATGTGCCAGGCTCATCAATGATTACAGGTTCACCAGACCTACGACCACCCCCCACTATGATTTTAACATCGTTTAATGTACTATTGAAATTACTAACGAGGTTATCACTAAACGTGTCTTTGATGTCAGCTAATAAGTTGTTAAAATGTGTCACGTCGTTGTTAGATTCTATACCCTCATACCTACACAGTTTGTTAGATGGCTCCATTATTAACTATAAAAATAAAAACAGATGAAATAATAAACAATAATGTTGATAAAATAAAAACATAAAATAAAAATAGGTGAAATAATAAACAATACAACAATGTTGATAAAATAAAATGAGGTTAATGTAACCCAGACAAATAGAGCATAGTTATAATGCACTTCGTGTTATAAAATGATAAATAGAATGACCCTTAAAAGAACTGAATAAGTACTACATACTAGACACTGAAGAGAAAAAACAATAATTTAACTAATGTTAGAGTGCTAGAGGGAAACTGTGACATGTATAGCTGAAATGATGTTTCATGTGAAGAACTTGGAGCCAAAATGTCGTTTTATGTAAAGGACTTGCAAAGGTCATTCTGCTAGCAGACATATTCAATCTGTATTTTATCTGACAGTGATAAGCCAATAAGAAAAGTAATCTTATTGAGAGTACGCCAATTAGAAAGTATATCCCGCCCTTAGTTCGTTTTGGAGGGAAAACAGAACCTGGCCAATCAGGGCAAAGGTTAATCTGTTCGTTTTGGAGGGAAAACAGAACCTGGCCAATCAGGGCAAAGGTTAATCTGCAAGAAGACCTGTTCAGATATATTCATTCTGCAGAAGCCAAGTTCGTCAGCTAGACACAGACGTGAGTTTGCTCTGAAGACAAACAGCAAGATATCGTAATAGTTATCTAGCGAGAATTTTAGATAAGAGAGCTAGCAACGGTGTGACAACAATTCCGCGTTTTTGCCTTGAAAAAGACGGCAAGCTTTGCCGAAATCGAATCATCCTTGCAAGTCCAATTGTGGTACATTCGAAAATCTCCCTTGGTGAGTTAGTACTCTAATTGTGACAATGTCTTTGGATGGTGTGTAAGATAGAATGGGACAAGTCTTTTTAATAATTGAGCTAGCCTAATGTAGAGCTAGTTAGCTTCGCGACGCGTGGTTAGCGCCATTACTTTTTTAGTCTAATGGATGTCGAGTGTCGGGTGTGTTCGGATGTATTAGCCATCAATGACTGCAGGCGGTTACGGCGGCTTATCTCGCAAGTGCATCTCCGTTGCCTGATATCTTGCAGATTGAAATAATAACGCTGGCTGTGGGTTGCAATTGTTTGTGTTTTAATGATGATGTTAGCTAGTAACTTAGCAGGACAATAGCGATGTGAAGCTAAGTTAGCCGACTCAAGCTAACGATACCGCTGGTTTAGTTAAAGATTAGCATTTAAGCTGATTTTACATAGCACAAGTGAGAGAGAGACAACATCTTTGACATGAGGTTTCAACGGTTTTATTTGAATAATGTTAATTGTTATGTTGGCTTTGTTTGGACAAGGCCGGGTTTTTTGTTCCTGTTGGAGTCCATTTTAAAATCCATTGAGTTCATCGGACCCTGGATATCGTCTGCATTCTGCGCGCGCTGAAGACTCTGTGACGGAGTGTGGACTGGCGAGCCAACCCAAGTCGACCATCTTTTGACCTAAGAGAGAGAGAGGAAAGTAAAACTGTCACGGAACCAGAGGATTCATTTTGCAATATTAAAGAACTGAGTAATGTGATTCGCCGCTCAAAGGGAGTGTGCAAGTTCATTTGTTTTGGATTATAAAGTACTGAAGTGTTTTTGATGATAACAGTTGTGTTTGATAATCATATGTGAATCAACATTTTATTTTCATATTCGAATCGATGTTTTATTTTCATATCTAGAAATGAGTAATACCGCTGAATGGGTTTACGATCTAAGTTCTTTCAACATAAGAGTTTGATTTCAGTATAAGAGTTTTTGGTTTAAAACAAGATTCCTATTGGAATAATAAGTATATCCTTGTCTATCTACCATCTCTAAAAGTAATAACCTACGTTATAGGGGTAAATAGATAGGAGGGTCATACTTATCTGTGATTGAAAAGAGGTTTTGAATTGTTCTGTGGAAAGGAAAACACAGTATTACTAGTATAGTTTGTCATTGTAATATATGTCTGTTTTATTGTTTTATGCACGGTTAGAGATAAATAACACAAAAAGAATAAAAACAAACCATTCTCTTACCTTTTAAACTAAAGCTGGTGTCTGCGTGAGTTCATTCTTGTGGTTGACCATCTCTCTCTTTGGGCGAATCTGGTATCTTCAGTTATCTGGTCCACACCCTGTTTCGATATTAGCATTCTAGTAGCAGTGTTCCTTGAGACGCCTGTTACATTAACAAAATTAAAACGACTTTAATAATGTTGCATTGTGCGCCTATAGGGGATCTGAGGGGTAGGATTACTAACGCTTTGCATGTGCCCACCAGAACTAGGCCCAGGTTGTTCGTCGCTTCTCAGGTAGGGGGCAACGCTTGCTGACGTTGGGACAATCTATTTTCACGACCAGCTGCTATCTGTCTGGTGGGGGTGTGATAACTACTTACACCATTAGATACGTTTTGGTGATTAGTACGGGGTGCTAACGGTGATCTGTGTACAGATGGCGTATTCATCTGTTCACCGGCCTGTTTTTCTATGGCCAATGATTTCAAAACAGAACCTAAATCAGACCAATTGATGTCTGCCACTCTAGCGAGCCAAGAGAACGGGGGCGAGACTACTGTAGTCTCTACTCAGATTGTTAATCTTAGCAACTAACTCCTGATGTTTATGCTCCAAGTCTACGTGCACTGCAGCTATGTTGATCGTAACTATGTTCTGCACAGTAACTAATACAGAATTGACAGCCTTGCTAACGATAGACTCTATAACATCGGCAGGTACGTTGCATAGAAGTTTTTCTTCGGTAGAGCTATGTACATCAGCAACCGTTGTCTGCTGTACTAATGTGTTAAGGAATGATTCGTCATCGGACAAAATCAAAATAGGGATTTTACCGGGGCGGACTCAGCGGCTATTTGGTGATGATTGACATCTGACGTAGAAGGTGTCGCGCCTCGTTCCGCTTCTTGTAGCTGAAGATGGTCGTTATGATCCAGGGTCCAGCACTCTCCAAACCGAACTCCGGCTCACTGGTTTGACCGCCTAGCACGTCTTCTGCTTCTGGGTTAAAGATGTGAAATGTTACACCCCTTAGGCGCATATATATATATATATATATAATGCGATAATATGAGAGCCCCACCATTCACAACCTATATTAATAGAGTAGATTACATACCTGTGGTTAAAACATCACCGAATCTGCGTTTAACCACCGGGTCATTTGGAGCAGAAACTATATTGGTACGTTTAACAGACTTCTTACGCGTTTCCGACGGGTGTACATCAGATAGGTATTTAGACTCGTCTGTAAAACAAATATTACCACCAGTCACTGCGCGTAATACCTTGCATAAACGACATTAAATAATTTAAAAAATTAAATACAAAATTAAAAAATTAAATACAAAATTAAAAAATTAAATAAAAAATACAAAAATAAAAATAAAACCTAACTTGTCAAATAAAACAATTACCAAACAATACACCTCCCGATAACGTCGCTATCTCTGCATGAATCGTCCTTAATAACTCCTTGTCCGGGCTATCTGTTGACAAACAGAATCTGTTATGTATTGAAAACGGAAATCAGCATGGTAGATTGTTAGACAGAACAATCGATACATATTAAAACCGTTTAAAGACTTACCCCTTATGTAGTTAATAAGAGCTAGAACACGAGACTTCTCTGGCTTGTTTTTGTTACTACGTATTTAAAAAGTATTTAAAAGTATTTAAATAGTCTGGAATTTATAACGCAACATCGGGAGCCATCTTGGACATGCGCACAAAGATATACAACAACACGTGGACTACTACACGTGGAGACACCAAACAAAACAAACCCCACCATCAGACACGTGGGTCGAGATTGGAATAACGTATTTATTTTAAGCCTTTTATTCTTTTGAATAACATATACTTCACTCCAGAATAAAATATAAAATGGTCTAGTATTTAGGACGTCTCGCCTCGTCTGTAAAACATATATTAACCCCCCAATCATTGTACATAATACCTAACATAAATCACATTAAATAATAAAAATAAAACAATTACCAAACAATAAGTCTCCCGATAATGTCGCTGTAAAGTTCCAAAAATAATACTCAGACACAGAAAGTAAGTTTAGTCTCTTTAGTGAAACATGCCAAAAACCACTCGAACATTCTTTGCTCAACAAGTATTCTGCGTTCACTTCCTCTTTCCGATTTCTAACTCTCCCAATATACATCCTGAACTAAGAGCTAACACAATGAACCCAGAGCGCCCCCTCATGAACAGAACAAAACCCCTTATCAGATTATAGCATAAGAAACATAAACTATTCATGAACATTACAGTCGGTATCTCTGGATGACTGGTCGTTAATAACACGTTGTCCGGGGTATCTATAGATAAATATATCGTGTTAAGGTCTTGAAAACACCTTAGATTGCTAGATTGATCCAGAGAAATACGTAGCTTTTTGTAAAACACCATTTAAAAATATTAAAACTGGTTAAAGATATTACGTTAGAACACATTATAGGCCTTTGGTAGATGCTCTTATAAACACATAGTTAATATCACGTCGTGTAGCCGTATTTCAGAGGTCGCAGTAAAACACGCAATGTAAGAAATAATGCCTAAACATTACATTTACATTTACATTACATTTTAAGCATTTAGCAGAGGCTGCATAAACATAATGCAACACATAAAAGTTAAACGTAGAGAAATAGGTACATATTTGTAACAACGCATTTAAAACGCGGTTTAAAAACTTACCCATTCTGTAGATAATAAGAGTTAGAAGACAGAGAGAGACCTTGGCGTTGCTTTGCAGAATTTAAATAACATATAATGTGTTACGGCCTATTTAAAAAGTATGTTACTCTAACGTGACGTACACCATCTCGTCACGCTCGGGGGCGGGCCCGCACATGCGCACATAGACATACCACCACCCTCGTCACGATCAGGGGCGGCCCCGCGCATGCGCACATAGATATACCACCACAGTCTTCACGATCGGGGGCGGCCTCGCGCATGCGCACATAGACAATGACCCCACCTAGTGGTCCAGATTGGAATAAGGTATTTATTTTAATCGCTTTATTCTTTGAATAAAATATACTTCACTCCAGAATAAAATATAACATTATCTACCCCCTCATGGTCCAGTGGTTAGGATATCGCGATTCAATCGAGGAGGCCCCGGTTCGACTCCGGGTGAGGGCATATTTTTATATTAGATAAAACATTATATATATTTTTTAAAAATAAAAAAATTAAAAAAAGAAGGATTTTGCCCCAAATAAAACATTTTGTAGTTACAATAGTCTATATATTTAATCTGTTGTTCATAGGGTATTTTCGATAAATGTCCATGTTTAATTATATTATCACATTTCTGCAGTTGCAATAATTTACAAATTTAAGTTGTTTTTAACAAAGCCTAGAAGGTCTAACATCAAATCCTAAAATGTCATTTGTGGTCTCCATTTTTGGCTCGTGTCATAAAACCCACAAACGCGATTTCTCGTGAGGCTTTTTTATTATCTAATAGTCATATAACAGATAGGACAATTCTTCCTTTTACCTAAGATTTAAGCGTCACAAATTTAAGATGTTTGTTCATAGACTCTAGTATTTTTAGAAGCTCTAAACCAAATGATCTAATAGCCATAAAACACACAGAGTCCAATTCTTGTCTCCATTTTTGGCTCCTGTCATAAACCCACAGACGCGATTTCTCGTGAGGCTTTTTTATTATCTAATAGTCATATAACAGATAGGACAATTCTTCCTTTTACCTAAGATTTAAGCGTCACAAATTTAAGATGTTTGTTCATAGACTCTGTAGTATTTCTGGACAAATCCTAGAAGCTCTAAACCAAATGATCTAATAGCCATAAAACACACAGACTCCATTCATGTATCCATTTTTGGCTCCTGTCATAAAACCCCCGCCCCAACCGCGTGGAACATGAAACACACCTCCTCTGTTCTGTTCATCCCAACTCCACTTCTCAGATTTCTAGGGTCACACAACGGTCATAATGGTATGAGGGGGGGTCGATTAAAAGTCGATTAAAAACCCCCCCGGTTATGAAACATATGGGGCCATAAATCATACAAAGGTCATAAAGGTCAGCATCTGACAAAAATAGTGCCTCTAACTACTTGAGTCTGATTAGATGAGTTCTGTAATGAAATGTACTTGGTTTTGAATTTTAAAGTAAAAAAAATGTTTTCTTCACAATTACTGTGTTGTGTTCTTATTTGTTGATAATCCAATGTGACAATTTACCCCACATACTATGACATAGTGTGACAACTTACCCACTGGTGGGGTAAGTCGTCCCAAGTGCACACCCTCTATGTAACTGTCTACAACTCCATACTGAAATAATACATGAAAATGCAATTAATACAAAATATGTGCCCAAGACTTCCACCTTTCATTTGGTATGACATTTATACCACTCTGATGTATTGTGCCCAGTACAGGTAAGACACAGTGAAAAGTGTGCCAACATACCCCGCTCTCCCCTACTCTGTAGGAACAATGGACCAATTAGAAACTGTGAATTCATAAAGCAATGTGGCTTTTCTATCCTCCGAAAAGGTGTTACAAGTTCCGGCGGACCTCTTAATGAGGAATGCTGCCCGTTAACGTCAAATGGTACGGTATTTTAATGCATCTAAACGTATTCTAATGAAGTAGTTAATACTGTTTTTGTTACTGTCGTCGGTAATTTGATATGTAGAGATTATCATCTGTTATTATAAACTGTTCTTGACTACGGTTAACACTTTGTTGTACGTCGCTCTGGATAAGAGCGTCTGCCAAATGCCTGTAATGTAATGTAATGTATCATTCTCAGTGGAGTGGCATATTTTGATTAAACTCATTAAAATGAGTTTTACAACATGCTAATTAACAATGGTATTGGGCCACAGATACAAACATTAAAATCCCTTTCTAAATAGTCACTGAAATAAAACTCACTTTCTAAACAGTTCTTTAACTTGCTATGATTGAGGATTATACACAGACTGAGATATCATATCACAGAACCCAAACGATTGCTGGCTGCTATTCAGGACAATAGTATGTTGTAGTATGAACAAATAACTCGGTTTGGGTCTGAGTTTCAATCTTAGGACATGGTGAAAAGCACAGGTATTATGTAGTGTTATTATAGGGGTGGAATTTGAAAAGGGAGGATGAAGATGTACTTGTGTGCTTAGGAATTTGGGTACAAGAGATATTTTTGTTTTAATTGAATATTTGGATTGGATGGATGCTAGATTGTGGTTACTACCATTACCCTGAGCATCTGTAAACACTGTATTTAACACGTTTTTTAACGTATATATAACGTATAATCATATCATATATGAATAAAATGAGAACAATTAAGACGTTATGTAATAGGCGTACATATATATATATATATATATATATATATATATATATATATATACATATATATATACATATATACATATATATATACATATATATATATATATATATATACAGTATATATATATTTTTGAAATTGTAAGCATTTAAACATTGCTTTTTTGATATAGGCTATTCTCAATAAAACTAACGAATCTATTTCTTGAATTTAAGCGTTCATTAGCTTTTATATGAATTTTTTTCAGTTACATATACTTTCACTATTAATATCTTTGGTTTTTGTAAAGAATGCACTGATTTCCCACATTACTAAAATTAGAGAGCTTCAGACCAATCATCACTTTCATTCGTTCCGTAATGTATTTGTTGAAAGTGTCAGTGATTTGTATTTACAATAATTAAATGTGGAGTGTCGTTTCGCAGGATAATTAAAAGGTGGAATGTTAAGAATTCACAGTTTGGAGTAACACTCTTAAAAATTAACATGGCCCTTTAGTTCAGACATGCGTATACTGGATATTTAAAATCTTCAAAATACAGAAGAACATCAGTATATTTAATCTTGAAATAGTATATTTAATCTTGAAATATTATATTTAATCTCTTTCTATACGTACATATATATATATAGGGGGAGGGAGAAAGAGGGGGGATATGGGGGGGGTAGTTAATGTATTTATAGTTACGTTAGGTGTTGTCTACCCATGTACTAATGCACATCTTGTAAGCCGCTCTGGATAAGAGCGTCTGACAAATACTTAAAATGTAATGTAATGTAGTCTTCACAAGACTGCATACAATCGTTTTGAGTGTAGTGGGATAAACGCAGGTACCTCCATATCATAATTTAACCATCACTTACTAAAACCTAAACAAGTGCCAACATCCAGCTGAGAAATAGAAATAAATACACAACAGTGCAACTACACCGTTGTTTCCACTTTTACGCATCCAGTATGTTACATGTTTTGTTGTATTGTATCTATTTTTGTGAATTGCAGTCACTCCATCCACGCTCCCTTTAGTGTGTACAGTAACACGTGTGCAGATATTTTATCATTAGATATATGCTGTACTTGTTGGCCGTATATGGCGAATCCTGTGGGGTTGGACTATAGTAAAATCAACAACAACAATAAGTTAATGAAAATAGATTTATTATGAGAAAAACAATACATATTTAAAACATTTCAATAATCTCAAGAAATAACTATGGTGGGGCACAAGCGCACATTCTTCACAACAATCATATACTCCAAAATGTCATTGTCCACAAGTATAGGCATTCAGAGGAAAATTCAGATGGTTAGTAAAGTTGATGTTTTGGGAACGGTGGAATTGAGAAGCAATAATTTCTCTCGGGAACACGGTGACAAGCAAGTCAGGACACAAGCGCATCCTCTTCAGGGGTCTGATTGGTTCTTGCGTTTCTGGAATGCTGCGCATTAAATGTTGACTTTCTCTCTCGGATGTACTGGGCAACATGTACAGTGCGCTGTAATTGGGGCGCGGATGAGAGCACGTGTCTTTCTTCAAAAGACACTCAATGGAAAATGGACCGCTAAACTTGACGCATTCCTTCTTTATGACAGAAACACGTGGCTTTGGTGCGTTGGGGATCTTGTCATTGTCTCCCGTGTTGTCAGACCCCTTTTTACACTGGAGATCAGCTCAGGGAAGATGTCCAGCATACCCTTGAAGTGGCGTCGCAGCATTTTGGGAGTTATACGGCTTTCATCAACTTTCCAGAAATTTCTCTTTGAGTTTGGATGCTCGGGATAGATTGGAACCTAAAAGAACAGATACGCGTTAGATTATACAAACTGTATAGGGAACTGGAAAGGAAGAAAACAGCATTGACAAATAATAGCATATCGGCATTTAAGGCACAATTTGAAATTGTCCACATTACAAACCTTCGTGAAACAGTCGTTGGATGACAAGCAGAATCTAATATTATTCATCAGGCCCCTCCTGTCCCCTGAGACAGAGGCTTCCAAGTTGTCCATTATCTGTTGAAAGAAAAGAAAATATTTAAATAAAATGTTACACATTAAAATGCACCAAATTATGATGGTCTAACGTTTAACAAGTGCTATCTGAAAACATTGCTAACAAATAGCGCAACTTTTACAGATTATATTGTATTTCATATTATGCCATATTTCACGCATTTCATACCTGGCAGAAGGTGAGTCTTTTATTCGGAGATTTCTGAATGACACTAGCAATCAGTCCCAAATATGTACTCTGGCTTTTGGCATATCGCTGATATTTTCTCCTTTGCATTCCGTTGGGTAGCGCTTGAACCCACAAGCAGCTCCTCTCAAGAGTGATATCAGGCACGTTGTTCATCTCTTTGTGGACGGAGGTCGGGAGCAGTTAGTAACTCGGAGCACTGCAGTTGATACTGCGTTTGTGAGCTCTAAGGGTCTCGAATGATGAAGTCCAAGAAGATCTCGCATATGTACTCTGTAGGAACAATGGGCCAATTAGAAACTGTGAATTCATAAAGCAATGTGGCTTTTCTATCCTCCGAAAAGGTGTTACAAGTTCCGGCGGACCTCTTAATGAGGAATGTTGCCCGTTAACGTCAAATGGTAAGGTATTTTAATGCATCTAAACGTATTCTAATGAAGTAGTTAATATTGTTTTTGTTACTGTCGTCGGTAATTTGACATGTAGAGATTATCATTCTTATGGAGTGGCATATTTTGATTAAACTCATTAAAATGAGTTTTACAAAATGCTGAATTAACAAATGGTATTGGTATTGGGCCACAGATACAAACATTAAAATCCCTTTCTAAATAGTCACTTAAATAAAACTCACTTTCTAAACAGTTTTTTAACTTGCTATGATTGAGGATTATACACAGACTGAGATATTATATCACAGAACCCAAACGATTGCTGGCTGCTATTCAGGACAATATTATGTTGTAGTATGAACAAATAACTCGGTTTGGGTCTGAGTTTCAATCTTAGGACATGGTGAAAAGCACAGGTATTATGCAGTGTTATTATAGGGGTGGAATTTGAAAAGGGAGGATGAAGATGTACTTGTGTGCTTAGGAATTTGGGTACAAGAGATATTTTTGTTTTAATTGAATATTTGGATTGGATGGATGCTAGATTGTGGTTACTACCATTACCCTGAGCATCTGTAAACACTGTATTTAACACGTTTTTTAACCAGTCTTATAATATATCATATATGAATAAAATTAGAACAATTAAGACGTTATGTAATAGGCGAGGCGTACATATATATATATATATATATATATATATATATATATATATATATATATATATATACAGTATATATATATTTTTGAAATCGTAAGCATTTAAACATTGCATTTAAACATTTTTTTTGATATAGGCTATTCTCAATAAAACTAACGAATCTATTTCTTGAATTTAAGTGTTCATTAGCTTTTATATGCATTTTTTTCAGTGACATATACTTTCACTATTCATATCTTTGGTTTTTGTAAAGAATGCACTGATTTCCCACATTACTAAAATTAGACACCTTCAGACCAATCCTCACTTTCATTCGTTCCGTAATGTATTTGTTGAAAGTGTCAGTGATTTGTATTTACAATAATTAAATGTGGAGTGTCGTTTCGCAGGATAATTAAAAGATGGAATGTTAAGAATTCACAGTTTGGAGTAACACTCTTTAAAATTAACATGGCCCTTTAGTTCAGACATGCGTATACTGGATATTTAAAATCTTGAAAATACAGAAGAACATCAGTATATTTAATCTTGAAATAGTATATTTAATCTTGAAATAGTATATTTAATCTTTTCTATACGTACATATATATATAGGGGAGGGAGAAAGAGGGGGATATGAGGGGGGTAGTTAATGTATTTACAGTTACGTTAGGTGTTGTCTACCCATGTACTAATGCACATCTTGTAAGCCGCTCTGGATAAGAGCGTCTGATAAATATTTAAAATGTAATGTAATGTAGTCTTCACAAGACTGCATACAATCTTTTTGAGTGTAGTGGGATAAACGCAGGTACCTCCATATCATAATTTAACAATCACTTACTAAAACCTAAACAAGTGCCAACATCCAGCTGAGAAATAGAAATAAATACACAACAGTGCAACTACACCGTTGTTTCCACTTTTACGCATCCAGTATGTTACATGTTTTGTTGTATTGTATCTATTTTTGTGAATTGCAGTCACTCCATCCACGCTCCCTTTAGTGTGTACAGTAACACGTGTGCAGATATTTTATCATTAGATATATGCTGTACTTGTTGGCCGTATATAGCGAATCCGGTGGGGTTGGACTATAGTAAAATCAACAACAACAAAAAGTTAATGAAAATAGATTTATTATGAGAAAAACAATACATATTTAAAACATTTCAATAATCTCAAGAAATAACTATGGTGGGGCAAAAGTGCACATTCTTCACAACAATCATATACTCCAAAATGTCATTGTCCACAAGTATAGGCATTCAGAGGAAAATTCAGATGGTTAGTAAAGTTGATGTTTTGGGAACGGTGGAATTGAGAAGCAATTATTTCTCTCGGGAACACGGTGACAAGCAAGTCAGGACACAAGCGCATCCTCTTCAGGGGTCTGATTGGTTCTTGCGTTTCTGGAATGCTGCGCATTAAATGTTGACTTTCTCTCTCGGATGTACTGGGCAACATGTACAGTGCGCTGTAATTGGGGCGCGGATGAGAGCACGTGTCTTTCTTCAAAAGACACTCAATGGAAAATGGACCGCTAAACTTTACGCATTCCTTCTTTATGACAGAAACACGTGGCTTTGGTGCGTTGGGGATCTTGTCATTGTCTCCCGTGTTGTCAGACCCCCTTTTTACACTGGAGACCAGTTCAGGGAAGATGTCCAGCATACCCTTGAAGTGGCGTCGCAGCATTTTGGGAGTTATACGGCTTTCATCAACTTTCCAGAAATTTCTCTTTGAGTTTGGATGCTCGGGATAGATTGGAACCTAAAAGAACAGATACGCGTTAGATTATACAAACTGTATAGGGAACTGGAAAGGAAGAAAACAGCATTGACAAATAATAGCATATCGGCATTTAGGCACAATTTGAAATTGTGAACATTACAAACCTTCGTGAAACAGTGGTTGGATGACAAGCAGAATCTAATATTATTAATCAGGCCCCTCCTGTCCCCTGAGACAGAGGCTTCCAAGTTGTCCATTATCTGTTGAAAGAAAAGAAAATATTTAAATGAAATGTTACACATTAAGATGCACCAAATTATGATGGTCTAACGTTTAACAAGTGCTATCTGAAAACATTGCTAACAGATGGCGCAACTTTTACAGATTATATTGTATTTCATATTATGCCATATTTCACGCATTTCATACCTGGCAGAAGGTGAGTCTTTTATTCGGAGATTTCTGAATGACACTAGCAATCAGTCCCAAATATGTACTATGGCTTATCGCTGATATTTTCTCCTTTGCATTCCGTTGGGTGGCGCTTGAACCCACAAGCAGCTCCTCTCAACAGTGATATCAGGCACGTTGTTCATCTCTTCGTGGACGGAGGTCGGGAGCAGTTAGTAACTCGGAGCACTGCAGTTGATACTGCGTTTGTGAGCTCTAAGGATCTCGAATGATGAAGTCCAAGAAGATCTCGCATATGTACTCTGTTGGAACAATGGGCCAATAAGAAGCTTTGAATTCCTAAAGCAATGTGGCCTTTTTATACTGCGTAAAGGTGTTAGAAGTTGCTGCGGACCTGTTACAGAGGAATGTCGACCTGTTGGATTCAATTGATCATGTATTTTAATTCATCTAAACGTAGCTATTCTAATGCAGTAGTAAATATAGTTTTGTTTTTGTCGTCGTTATTTTGACATTTAGAGAATAACAGTCTCAGTAAAGCGACATATTTTGAAATAAAAATAAAACTCACATTCTAAACAGCTCTTTAACTCGCTATGATTGAGGATTGCACACACACTTAGGTATTATATCGCAGAATCCAATCGATTGTTGGCTGCTATTCAGGAGAATAGTATGTTGTAGTATGAACAAATAACTGGGTTTGGGTCTGAGTTGCAATCTAACGGCATTTGTCAAAATAAAGGTGCTATGCAGTGATATTATGGGGATGGAATTTGAAAAGGCAGGACGAAGGTTTATTTGTGTGCTTAGGAATCTGGGTGCAACAGATCTTTTCATTTTACTGTAATATTTGGATTGGGTGGATGCTAGATTTGGGTGGATGCTAGAATGGTGGTTACCATAATAATTTTGGTTACCACCATTACCCTGAGCATCTGTAAACACACCGTATTAAAAACGTTTTTAACCAGTTTTTTCATACATTAATGAAACGAGAACAGTGCGTTGTGTAAATAAGATAGGCATTTTGTGGATATGTGGCGTAAATATGACCTATATTTTTAAAATCAAAACCATTGAAACCTTTCTTTGTGGATATATTCTCAATAAAACTAACAATTCAAGTTCTTGAATTAAAGCATCCATTGGCTTTTATATGATCGTTTTCCACTGATGTATTCTTTCACTGTAAATATGTCTGGTTCATGGGGAGATGGATTGGTGTGGTTTCACAGGATCATTAAAAGGTGGAATGTTTACAAATTTAAGTTGTTTTTAACAAAGCCTAGAAGGTCTAACATCAAATCCTAAAATGTCATTTGTGGTCTCCATTTTTGGCTCGTGTCATAAAACCCACAAACGCGATTTCTCGTGAGGCTTTTTTATTATCTAATAGTCATATAACAGATAGGACAATTCTTCCTTTTACCTAAGATTTAAGCGTCACAAATTTAAGATGTTTGTTCATAGACTCTGTAGTATTTCTGGACAAATCCTAGAAGCTCTAAACCAAATGATCTAATAGCCATAAAACACACAGAGTCCAATTCTTGTCTCCATTTTTGGCTCCTGTCATAAACCCACAGACGCGATTTCTCGTGAGGCTTTTTTATTATCTAATAGTCATATAACAGATAGGACAATTCTTCCTTTTACCTAAGATTTAAGCGTCACAAATTTAAGATGTTTGTTCATAGACTCTGTAGTATTTCTGGACAAATCCTAGAAGCTCTAAACCAAATGATCTAATAGCCATAAAACACACAGACTCCATTCATGTATCCATTTTTGGCTCCTGTCATAAAACCCCCGCCCCAACCGCGTGGAACATGAAAACACCTCCTCTGTTCTGTTCATCCCAACTCCACTTCTCAGATTTCTAGGGTCACACAACGGTCATAATGGTATGAGGGGGGGTCGATTAAAAGTCGATTAAAAACCCCCCCGGTTATGAAACATATGGGGCCATAAATCATACAAAGGTCATAAAGGTCAGCATCTGACAAAAATAGTGCCCTCTAACTACTTGAGTCTGATTAGATGAGTTCTGTAATGAAATGTACTTGGTTTTGAATTTTAAAGTAAAAAAAAATGTTTTCTTCACAATTACTGTGTTGTGTTCTTATTTGTTGATAATCCAATGTGACAATTTACCCCACATACTATGACATAGTGTGACAACTTACCCACTGGTGGGGTAAGTCGTCCCAAGTGCACACCCTCTATGTAACTGTCTACAACTCCATACTGAAATAATACATGAAAATGCAATTAATACAAAATATGTGCCCAAGACTTCCACCTTTCATTTGGTATGACATTTATACCACTCTGATGTATTGTGCCCAGTACAGGTAAGACACAGTGAAAAGTGTGCCAACATACCCCGCTCTCCCTACTCTGTAGGAACAATGGACCAATTAGAAACTGTGAATTCATAAAGCAATGTGGCTTTTCTATCCTCCGAAAAGGTGTTACAAGTTCCGGCGGACCTCTTAATGAGGAATGCTGCCCGTTAACGTCAAATGGTACGGTATTTTAATGCATCTAAACGTATTCTAATGAAGTAGTTAATACTGTTTTTGTTACTGTCGTCGGTAATTTGATATGTAGAGATTATCATCTGTTATTATAAACTGTTCTTGACTACGGTTAACACTTTGTTGTACGTCGCTCTGGATAAGAGCGTCTGCCAAATGCCTGTAATGTAATGTAATGTATCATTCTCAGTGGAGTGGCATATTTTGATTAAACTCATTAAAATGAGTTTTACAACATGCTAATTAACAATGGTATTGGGCCACAGATACAAACATTAAAATCCCTTTCTAAATAGTCACTGAAATAAAACTCACTTTCTAAACAGTTCTTTAACTTGCTATGATTGAGGATTATACACAGACTGAGATATCATATCACAGAACCCAAACGATTGCTGGCTGCTATTCAGGACAATAGTATGTTGTAGTATGAACAAATAACTCGGTTTGGGTCTGAGTTTCAATCTTAGGACATGGTGAAAAGCACAGGTATTATGTAGTGTTATTATAGGGGTGGAATTTGAAAAGGGAGGATGAAGATGTACTTGTGTGCTTAGGAATTTGGGTACAAGAGATATTTTTGTTTTAATTGAATATTTGGATTGGATGGATGCTAGATTGTGGTTACTACCATTACCCTGAGCATCTGTAAACACTGTATTTAACACGTTTTTTAACGTATATATAACGTATAATCATATCATATATGAATAAAATGAGAACAATTAAGACGTTATGTAATAGGCGAGGCGTACATATATATATATATATATATATATATATATATATATATATATATATATATATATATATATACATATATATACATATATATATTTATATACATATATATATATATATACAGTATATATATATTTTTGAAATTGTAAGCATTTAAACATTGCTTTTTTGATATAGGCTATTCTCAATAAAACTAACGAATCTATTTCTTGAATTTAAGTGTTCATTAGCTTTTATATGAATTTTTTTCAGTTACATATACTTTCACTATTAATATCTTTGGTTTTTGTAAAGAATGCACTGATTTCCACATTACTAAAATTAGAGAGCTTCAGACCAATCATCACTTTCATTCGTTCCGTAATGTATTTGTTGAAAGTGTCAGTGATTTGTATTTACAATAATTAAATGTGGAGTGTCGTTTCGCAGGATAATTAAAAGGTGGAATGTTAAGAATTCACAGTTTGGAGTAACACTCTTTAAAATTAACATGGCCCTTTAGTTCAGACATGCGTATACTGGATATTTAAAATCTTCAAAATACAGAAGAACATCAGTATATTTAATCTTGAAATAGTATATTTAATCTTGAAATAGTATATTTAATCTCTTTCTATACGTACATATATATATATATAGGGGAGGGAGAAAGAGGGGGATATGAGGGGGGTAGTTAATGTATTTATAGTTACGTTAGGTGTTGTCTACCCATGTACTAATGCACATCTTGTAAGCCGCTCTGGATAAGAGCGTCTGACAAATACTTAAAATGTAATGTAATGTAGTCTTCACAAGACTGCATACAATCGTTTTGAGTGTAGTGGGATAAACGCAGGTACCTCCATATCATAATTTAACCATCACTTACTAAAACCTAAACAAGTGCCAACATCCAGCTGAGAAATAGAAATAAATACACAACAGTGCAACTACACCGTTGTTTCCACTTTTACGCATCCAGTATGTTACATGTTTTGTTGTATTGTATCTATTTTTGTGAATTGCAGTCACTCCATCCACGCTCCCTTTAGTGTGTACAGTAACACGTGTGCAGATATTTTATCATTAGATATATGCTGTACTTGTTGGCCGTATATGGCGAATCCTGTGGGGTTGGACTATAGTAAAATCAACAACAACAATAAGTTAATGAAAATAGATTTATTATGAGAAAAACAATACATATTTAAAACATTTCAATAATCTCAAGAAATAACTATGGTGGGGCACAAGCGCACATTCTTCACAACAATCATATACTCCAAAATGTCATTGTCCACAAGTATAGGCATTCAGAGGAAAATTCAGATGGTTAGTAAAGTTGATGTTTTGGGAACGGTGGAATTGAGAAGCAATAATTTCTCTCGGGAACACGGTGACAAGCAAGTCAGGACACAAGCGCATCCTCTTCAGGGGTCTGATTGGTTCTTGCGTTTCTGGAATGCTGCGCATTAAATGTTGACTTTCTCTCTCGGATGTACTGGGCAACATGTACAGTGCGCTGTAATTGGGGCGCGGATGAGAGCACGTGTCTTTCTTCAAAAGACACTCAATGGAAAATGGACCGCTAAACTTGACGCATTCCTTCTTTATGACAGAAACACGTGGCATTGGTGCGTTGGGGATCTTGTCATTGTCTCCCGTGTTGTCAGACCCCCTTTTTACACTGGAGATCAGCTCAGGGAAGATGTCCAGCATACCCTTGAAGTGGCGTCGCAGCATTTTGGGAGTTATACGGCTTTCATCAACTTTCCAGAAATTTCTCTTTGAGTTTGGATGCTCGGGATAGATTGGAACCTAAAAGAACAGATACGCGTTAGATTATACAAACTGTATAGGGAACTGGAAAGGAAGAAAACAGCATTGACAAATAATAGCATATCGGCATTTAAGGCACAATTTGAAATTGTCCACATTACAAACCTTCGTGAAACAGTCGTTGGATGACAAGCAGAATCTAATATTATTCATCAGGCCCCTCCTGTCCCCTGAGACAGAGGCTTCCAAGTTGTCCATTATCTGTTGAAAGAAAAGAAAATATTTAAATGAAATGTTACACATTAAGATGCACCAAATTATGATGGTCTAACGTTTAACAAGTGCTATCTGAAAACATTGCTAACAGATGGCGCAACTTTTACAGATTATATTGTATTTCATATTATGCCATATTTCACGCATTTCATACCTGGCAGAAGGTGAGTCTTTTATTCGGAGATTTCTGAATGACACTAGCAATCAGTCCCAAATATGTACTATGGCTTATCGCTGATATTTTCTCCTTTGCATTCCGTTGGGTGGCGCTTGAACCCACAAGCAGCTCCTCTCAACAGTGATATCAGGCACGTTGTTCATCTCTTCGTGGACGGAGGTCGGGAGCAGTTAGTAACTCGGAGCACTGCAGTTGATACTGCGTTTGTGAGCTCTAAGGATCTCGAATGATGAAGTCCAAGAAGATCTCGCATATGTACTCTGTTGGAACAATGGGCCAATAAGAAGCTTTGAATTCCTAAAGCAATGTGGCCTTTTTATACTGCGTAAAGGTGTTAGAAGTTGCTGCGGACCTGTTACAGAGGAATGTCGACCTGTTGGATTCAATTGATCATGTATTTTAATTCATCTAAACGTAGCTATTCTAATGCAGTAGTAAATATAGTTTTTGTTTTTGTCGTCGTTATTTTGACATTTAGAGAATAACAGTCTCAGTAAAGCGACATATTTTGAAATAAAAATAAAACTCACATTCTAAACAGCTCTTTAACTCGCTATGATTGAGGATTGCACACACACTTAGGTATTATATCGCAGAATCCAATCGATTGTTGGCTGCTATTCAGGAGAATAGTATGTTGTAGTATGAACAAATAACTGGGTTTGGGTCTGAGTTGCAATCTAACGGCATTTGTCAAAATAAAGGTGCTATGCAGTGATATTATGGGATGGAATTTGAAAAGGCAGGACGAAGGTTTATTTGTGTGCTTAGGAATCTGGGTGCAACAGATCTTTTCATTTTACTGTAATATTTGGATTGGGTGGATGCTAGATTTGGGTGGATGCTAGAATGGTGGTTACCATAATAATTTTGGTTACCACCATTACCCTGAGCATCTGTAAACACACCGTATTAAAAACGTTTTTTAACCAGTTTTTCATACATTAATGAAACGAGAACAGTGCGTTGTGTAAATAAGATAGGCATTTTGTGGATATGTGGCGTAAATATGACCTATATTTTTAAAATCAAAACCATTGAAACCTTTCTTTGTGGATATATTCTCAATAAAACTAACAATTCAAGTTCTTGAATTAAAGCATCCATTGGCTTTTATATGATCGTTTTCCACTGATGTATTCTTTCACTGTAAATATGTCTGGTTCATGGGGAGATGGATTGGTGTGGTTTCACAGGATCATTAAAAGGTGGAATGTTTACAAATTTAAGTTGTTTTTAACAAAGCCTAGAAGGTCTAACATCAAATCCTAAAATGTCATTTGTGGTCTCCATTTTTGGCTCGTGTCATAAAACCCACAAACGCGATTTCTCGTGAGGCTTTTTTATTATCTAATAGTCATATAACAGATAGGACAATTCTTCCTTTTACCTAAGATTTAAGCGTCACAAATTTAAGATGTTTGTTCATAGACTCTGTAGTATTTCTGGACAAATCCTAGAAGCTCTAAACCAAATGATCTAATAGCCATAAAACACACAGAGTCCAATTCTTGTCTCCATTTTTGGCTCCTGTCATAAACCCACAGACGCGATTTCTCGTGAGGCTTTTTTATTATCTAATAGTCATATAACAGATAGGACAATTCTTCCTTTTACCTAAGATTTAAGCGTCACAAATTTAAGATGTTTGTTCATAGACTCTGTAGTATTTCTGGACAAATCCTAGAAGCTCTAAACCAAATGATCTAATAGCCATAAAACACACAGACTCCATTCATGTATCCATTTTTGGCTCCTGTCATAAAACCCCCGCCCCAACCGCGTGGAACATGAAACACACCTCCTCTGTTCTGTTCATCCCAACTCCACTTCTCAGATTTCTAGGGTCACACAACGGTCATAATGGTATGAGGGGGGGTCGATTAAAAGTCGATTAAAAACCCCCCCGGTTATGAAACATATGGGGCCATAAATCATACAAAGGTCATAAAGGTCAGCATCTGACAAAAATAGTGCCCTCTAACTACTTGAGTCTGATTAGATGAGTTCTGTAATGAAATGTACTTGGTTTTGAATTTTAAAGTAAAAAAAAATGTTTTCTTCACAATTACTGTGTTGTGTTCTTATTTGTTGATAATCCAATGTGACAATTTACCCCACATACTATGACATAGTGTGACAACTTACCCACTGGTGGGGTAAGTCGTCCCAAGTGCACACCCTCTATGTAACTGTCTACAACTCCATACTGAAATAATACATGAAAATGCAATTAATACAAAATATGTGCCCAAGACTTCCACCTTTCATTTGGTATGACATTTATACCACTCTGATGTATTGTGCCCAGTACAGGTAAGACACAGTGAAAAGTGTGCCAACATACCCCGCTCTCCCCTACTCTGTAGGAACAATGGACCAATTAGAAACTGTGAATTCATAAAGCAATGTGGCTTTTCTATCCTCCGAAAAGGTGTTACAAGTTCCGGCGGACCTCTTAATGAGGAATGCTGCCCGTTAACGTCAAATGGTACGGTATTTTAATGCATCTAAACGTATTCTAATGAAGTAGTTAATACTGTTTTTGTTACTGTCGTCGGTAATTTGATATGTAGAGATTATCATCTGTTATTATAAACTGTTCTTGACTACGGTTAACACTTTGTTGTACGTCGCTCTGGATAAGAGCGTCTGCCAAATGCCTGTAATGTAATGTAATGTATCATTCTCAGTGGAGTGGCATATTTTGATTAAACTCATTAAAATGAGTTTTACAACATGCTAATTAACAATGGTATTGGGCCACAGATACAAACATTAAAATCCCTTTCTAAATAGTCACTGAAATAAAACTCACTTTCTAAACAGTTCTTTAACTTGCTATGATTGAGGATTATACACAGACTGAGATATCATATCACAGAACCCAAACGATTGCTGGCTGCTATTCAGGACAATAGTATGTTGTAGTATGAACAAATAACTCGGTTTGGGTCTGAGTTTCAATCTTAGGACATGGTGAAAAGCACAGGTATTATGTAGTGTTATTATAGGGGTGGAATTTGAAAAGGGAGGATGAAGATGTACTTGTGTGCTTAGGAATTTGGGTACAAGAGATATTTTTGTTTTAATTGAATATTTGGATTGGATGGATGCTAGATTGTGGTTACTACCATTACCCTGAGCATCTGTAAACACTGTATTTAACACGTTTTTTAACGTATATATAACGTATAATCATATCATATATGAATAAAATGAGAACAATTAAGACGTTATGTAATAGGCGAGGCGTACATATATATATATATATATATATATATATATATATATATATATATATATATATATATATACATATATATACATATATATATACATATATATACATATATATATATATATACAGTATATATATATTTTTGAAATTGTAAGCATTTAAACATTGCTTTTTTGATATAGGCTATTCTCAATAAAACTAACGAATCTATTTCTTGAATTTAAGTGTTCATTAGCTTTTATATGAATTTTTTTCAGTTACATATACTTTCACTATTAATATCTTTGGTTTTTGTAAAGAATGCACTGATTTCCCACATTACTAAAATTAGAGAGCTTCAGACCAATCATCACTTTCATTCGTTCCGTAATGTATTTGTTGAAAGTGTCAGTGATTTGTATTTACAATAATTAAATGTGGAGTGTCGTTTCGCAGGATAATTAAAAGGTGGAATGTTAAGAATTCACAGTTTGGAGTAACACTCTTTAAAATTAACATGGCCCTTTAGTTCAGACATGCGTATACTGGATATTTAAAATCTTCAAAATACAGAAGAACATCAGTATATTTAATCTTGAAATAGTATATTTAATCTTGAAATAGTATATTTAATCTCTTTCTATACGTACATATATATATATATAGGGGGAGGGAGAAAGAGGGGGGATATGAGGGGGGTAGTTAATGTATTTATAGTTACGTTAGGTGTTGTCTACCCATGTACTAATGCACATCTTGTAAGCCGCTCTGGATAAGAGCGTCTGACAAATACTTAAAATGTAATGTAATGTAGTCTTCACAAGACTGCATACAATCGTTTTGAGTGTAGTGGGATAAACGCAGGTACCTCCATATCATAATTTAACCATCACTTACTAAAACCTAAACAAGTGCCAACATCCAGCTGAGAAATAGAAATAAATACACAACAGTGCAACTACACCGTTGTTTCCACTTTTACGCATCCAGTATGTTA
>JAINUG010002220.1:0-12657 GCA_029706075.1 Aldrovandia affinis
AACCACACACAGAACACATAACAGCGCCCATAACTCACCTTATTCGCCAAGACATTCTGGCCCTTAATAAACTGCAACACATAGACGATAACCCGGACAATTTAAATGAATCAGAAAGAACAGCACTTGCAGAACTACAGCAGAACACAGACATCATTATCAAACCCGCAGACAAAGGATCAAAAATAGTTATAATGGATAAATTTCAATACATATACGAAGCCCACAGACAACTGAATAACCCACAGCATTACAAAAAAATAACACGCAGCCTTAAGACTCAGACCCAACAGACCATCAGTAGAATCATCAGCACCCTATATACCAAACATTACATCAATGCAAAACAAAAATTATACCTTTTAGGCCCCGACCCACCCCGTGATAGAATCTTTTATCTGTTACCAAAAATTCACAAAGACCCAACCACGTGGACCATCCCTCATGAGATCCCCCAGGTAGGCCAATAGTCTCTGATTGCAACAGCGAATCCTACAACGTAGCCGAATACATAGATCACCATATCAACCCTCTCTCTACAACTCACGACAGTTATATTCAAGACACATACGATTTCATACATAAACTCAGGCCCATAGCCGTTTCCTCCCACGCACTACTATTTACCATGGATATAGACAGTTTATATACTAATATCAACACCTTGGCTGGTCTCGAGGCGCTGAGGGGTGTCTTCCGTAGGTTTCCGGACGATCGTCGGCCGGACCGAGATACTGCAGCTCCTCGAGATCAGCCTTACCACCAATGACTTTCTGTTTAACTCACAATATTATTTACAGGTGGAGGGTACGGCTATGGGTAAGAAATATGCACCCGCTTACGCAAACATATACATGGCGGAGTGGGAGAGGACAGGGTTGGCCATGTGTCCTCACCTGCCCCTGGTATACTACAGGTACCTGGACGACATCTTTGGCATTTGGACACATGGCCCAACAGCTTTTGAACATTTCACTCACATTCTCAACACCCACCATCCAACAATAAAACTAAAATATATCATTCATCCCACACAAATAGAATTTCTGGACACCACTGTTTTTTCTCCCCTACAACAGCATCCAATCACAAAACACTGTTAACCAAAGTTTTTTCAAAACCACGGACACACATGCACTACTGCATAAAAAAGTTTCCATCCCAAACATACATTTAGAGGCATAGTCAAATCACAGATCATCCGCTTCCTGAGGCTCAGCTCTCAGGAAAAGACTTCCACACAACCACACAAACACTATTCACGGCACTGAGGAGTAGAGGTTACACCAAGAGGTTTTTGCGAACAGTCAAAAACCAGACCATACTGGAGTATCCACAGTACACCCTGCAGTGGAACCCAGACCATCAACTTCATCACTTAGATCTCAACCCCGATCCCAAACCTGACCATAACACTAACCCTAATCCTAACCCTAAACTTAACCCTACCCGTGCCCTGAACCCTACCGGGACCCCTAACCCTAACCCTAACCCTAACCCTAAAAACCTACTAAACGATCGAAAGAACTTTCAACAAGAGGTAAAAAAGTTTTATAAAGGTTTTTTAACCAAATAGGGTTTTATTCTTTTATTCTTTTTAAAAAACTTTTAATGGGGTTTAGTGAAAACTGAACAGTTTTTAGCATTGGACCACCTCCACGCCTTGGATCTGGACTACCGACAAATGCCCTGGGGTTCCTCTCCCCTTCTCCCTCCTGGCCTTTTTGTGGAAAAAAAACGTCAAGGCTTGCCTACAACATCAGGATTGGTGAGTACTCCCATCCAAAAAGACTTTTTTTCAAAAAGCTTTTACTGGCAGTGGCCGACTACAACGAGGGATGGAAGGGGCCTGTTTGGTGGGTTTTTTCCCCAAACAATTATACATCTAGAGGACCCCTAAACTGTGAGTTTTCTTTCCCCCTTCTTTTTCTCTTCTTTTTACCATTGTTTTATTGTTAGGGTTGGAGCCTATTTTACTATTTTACTGTTTTAACATGGTTTTATTTTCTTAATTGTTTTTAGTTTTCATAATCATTGACTCTCTACATTACGGGTTGCTGGGTTGGAGTTTTGGGCCTTTTTACCATTACGGGGGCCTGTCCTGTCCTGACTGGGGAGCGGCCATTTTAGGGGTGGTAATCTACTAACCACTTTTAAATTTGGTCTTAGCTTTTTAAAAATAACTGGTATTCTTATAATGTCATCGCCTACTGGCCCACATAGAGACGTGTTGGGTCCACATGTCCACCAATTTAACCAAAAATGTAGATTTAAAACAAACAAAACTGTATTTTAAATTAATACAGGCGATCCACCATGCTGAAGTGGTGGCAAAAGCCCTCAAAGAGCACTCATTTCCTCCGGGGATGATGAGACAAGTCAATAAGTTGACCGACTTCATTAAGCCCTCTTCACCCCTGGAGGATACAACGAAAGAGGTACACCAAAATACATTAAGGTGGATGCAGGGCAATATGCTCATCCTTCAGGGGCATTATGATAGGGTGATTATAGACATTTTAGACAAGGTGGACGTGTGGGACTCAACGGCGATGCAGAGGGCAACATTCTGGGCGAGGGCCAGATACAAACGTAGGTTGACCCCCTCATCAATCACCACAGTGGAGGCGATGTTAAACAGCAATGTTTCTCACCACAATGAAAACATAAAGAGAGCCCCCATCCAAAGGGGCATCAGGATCCAGGCCCAGATTGCAGGACAGGGACAACCCAACCTCCCTGGCCCAGGGCTCCTTTCACCTACAACAAGAAATAAGAATACAGTACTGGTAAGCAACGTGGCGGTGATTGAGCGTGAGAGCATACTGTCTGACCCGTCCCCATCACAACAGGTTTATATGTCTACTCCTCCTGCAGATTTCTTGGGGCGACCTAGCGTGGAGGCCGGGAAGGGGCCACACCGAGTCCGAGCATTCCCAATACAAAAGGTGGAGGGGGAGGCATGATGCAGGGGAGCATAAAGGCTATTAAATTGCCATATTCATCCCCAATACTGAGCCCCCTAATACCAGGGACAATGCGAAGGATGATTCGGTGGTGGTCTCTCCTCGGCATCCACGCGTCCATGATTTGGGATCTGCCCCTCAATTATATAGCACTGTTTTAATGACAAATACAGCTCAACACAACGTGCCAACCATGCAGGAGGAGACACAGAGTCTGGCCCCGGCTGAGGTCTCGCTCTCATCCTCAGATGGGAGCGAGGACTTGGAACGGGGGCCCCCACAAAAACCTCTCCGTCACCCGAACACTATACATAAACAGGCAGTCTGGAACATTAATATCCATAAACCGACAGTCATTTTAGGGGATTCGAATCTCAGTCGGATCCCCTACTTCACCAACAGACACATACAAATAGACAGTTTTCCTGGGGCAACTTTCCGACACATAGCCGACCTTCTCAACAAGCTTTCACCTAACCCACACACACAAAGAATCATACTTTCAGCAGGTATCAATAATAAAGATCAACATCCACATAAAACAGCTATCAGGGAATTACAACGGATGTGGAGGGCGGCCAAGAGGGCTTTCCCCAACGCCACAATCTACACACGGTAATCAACTACTCAAATTTCCTTAATAAAACACAACAGGACAATTTGGCAATAATTAATAACCACATTATTAATTATGGCCATCATCTTTCAGAAATTAACAGTCTCAGGTTCCAGGTAGAGTCGAGTGACCATATCCATTGGACGGGTCAGACGGCCATGCAGATCCTCAATTACTGGCTAGACCAGTTAAACTGTTGAGGGTGGAAAAGTGTGAAACCCCTGAGGGGTGAGCACACCAATGTTTTTAACCTCACCAAGTCCTTTCGGTTGTCCGGGTCGGAGCGAGCACTGCTGGAGAAGGGTTTAACTTTTATTCCAACACCAGTAGCAGGTAGGTCGGACCGTGGGGAGCTCAGGAGGGACGTCCATGCCTTTAATAGAAGACTAAAACTAATGGATCATTTTGACTACATTCAAAATACCAACCGCACACCTTTCATCACTCCATCCACGTGGGAACCAGTTAACAACGCATTGCACATTGAAATAAAACAACTTATAACATCAAACAACACAATTTCAAATCTCAAAAGCAGACACATAGACGGGGATAATTTACCATTTGATCAAAGAATAGCGATACAGACACTAAGCAATAACCCGGACATAATTATTAAACCAGCTGATAAAGGCGCGGGTATAGTCATACAAGACACACAACAGTACATATTTGAAGTTAAAGACAATTAAATAACACACAACATTATATTAGACTCACCCATTCAATACAGGCAGAAACCCGGTCATTAGTTCAGATCATTTTAAAACAGTTATACCATAATAAATTCATCAATTTTAAACAACTCTGTTATCTAATAGGCCCACCCACTCCACGCCCCAGACAGTTTTACCTCCTCCCAAAGATCCATTCAGACCCTCAGGCATGGACCGTCCCTCATGAGATCCCCAGGGGACGACCAATTGTCTCAGACTGTGACAGCGAGACATACCACGTTGCCCATTATATTGACCATTTCCTCAACCCCATTTCCCAACAACACAATAGCTATTTAAAAGACACTTATCACTTCATAGAAAAATTAAACTCAGTCCAGATTCCACAACACTCTTTTCTTTTTAGCATCGACATAAACAGCCTTTACACAAATATACAGACAGACCTCGGCATGACAGCAGTAAAACGAGCACTGGACAATAACCCGGATCCTCCCGCTCTGACCAACACATTTTACAGCTTCTTCACATCAGTTTAACTCGGAATGATTTTGAATTTGACGCACAATTTTATTTACAGATACAGGGCACAGCTATGGGCAAAAAATTTGCCCCAGCTTACGCCAATATTTACATGGCAGAGTGGGAGGAAACATTGTTTCTTAAATGCAATAACAAACCATACATTTATTATAGATATTTGGATGACATTTTTGGAGTGTGGCACCACGGTAGGGATTCTTTTCAGGAATTTCTACAACTCATGAACACACATCACCCACAGATCACCTGTAAACATACAATTAATCAAAACACTATAGACTTTTTAGACACAACAGTTTTTCTCACACCAGCAGTAAATGGGCACCACAGATTCAAAACTAAAGTTTTTTTCAAACCTACAGACACGCACACTCTATTACATAAGGCTAGTTTTCACCCCAAACACACATTCAAAGGTCTAATTAAATCACAACTCATTCGTTATCATAGACTTTGCACTGATAAATCCGATTTTGACACAGCCACACAAACCCTCTTTCAGGCACTCAGGCCAAGGGGATATTCAAAACGCTTTCTACGCACAATAAAATCATTAACCATTAATCAACTGCACGGTACTATTAATAACAAGGTGCCACGCTCCAAAAATGTCATCCCATTCATCACCACTTTTTCCAGCAAAACCACTCACTTAAACTTCCATATCAAAAAGAACTTCACCAGAACCCAAAACAAACATTCACCATTGCAACATTTTGACATTATTTCAGCTTATAGGAAAAATTCAAATTTAAAAGACTTATTAATAACATCAAAATTTCTATCCCGACCTCACAAAAATAAACCAAAATTTCATAAACATTACAAACAACTCAAATACATTAGAAATAAATACATGGATACACCCGTTTGGCCCACAATCACCCTAAATACAATAAATGTCATTTATATCATTTCATGTTCCCATACCCGCTGTTCGATGCAGTACATCGGGAGACTGGGAACGAGCTCCGATTCCGTTTGCAGCAACACCTTTGGTCCATTTCCACTACAAATAAAACACCTACACATCTGGTCACACATTTTCTCGTTCATGGCCTGGAACACCTCAGCTTGTCGGGCCTGGACAGTAATGTGGGGCTGACGCCGGCTCAGAGAAGGAGGAAGGAGAGGTGGTATATCGACAACCTGAGGACCCAACATCCAACTGGGTTAAATGAAAGGTAGAGGGGAGGTTTGGGCAGGAGTGGTGGGTTTGTCTGGAGGTCTTGGTGTGGCGGTGGGGGTTTGTTTGTTTCTTCCTTTTATATGTTTATAGAGATATATATTTGTGTGACCAAATTAATTAATAATAAAGAAAAATATTAAATATTAATAAAGATGACCTAAGTGTATGCCCATTGATTAAATAAATTACTGTCTTTGTGTGTTTTCTTTTATCAAATGTATATTGCATATAGCACTTTCTTTTTATAATAGCACTTTTTGTTGTGGTTTTGAGTGATTTTTATACTTTTGGCACTTATATTTTCTAGCACTTATGTGTGATGTATTTATTTTTGGATTGATGATTTATGAACAGAGTATTTATTGTATTAATGGATGTATGTGGTCAGAGTATTATTTATTATTGAAATATTATAGAGATTAGATAGATAGAGAGATATAACCCCCTAACCCTAACCCTAACCCTAACCCCCTAACCCTAACCCTAACCCTAACCCTAACCTAACCCTAACCCTAACCCTAACCCTAACCCAACACCATTCCTGATCCTAACCCTGACCCTAACCCTAACCCTAACCCTAACCTTACCGCAACCTTACCTAACCCTAACCCTAACCCTAACCCTAACCCTAACCCTAACCTTAACCTTACCCTACAACCCAAACCTAACCCTAACCTTAACCCTGAACCCTACCCTAACCATAACCTTACCCTCACCTTACCCTAACCCTAACTTTACCGTAACCCTAACTCTTACCCGAACCCTAACCCTAACCCTACCGGACCCTGAGCTCCAACAGCCACTCCAACCCTCACTTCAATCCCTATTCAACCCTACCCTACCTGAACCCTACCCAACCCTTAGCCCACCCTACCCCAAATCCTACCCTAATCCCAACCCTGAACCCTAATCAAGGGAGAACCCCAATGGTCAGCCCAACCCTATCCCTACCTGAACCCTACCGACCTTTATCCTACCTACCCCTTGTCCTAAGAGGCACCCCTCTTCCAACCATCTGTGTCACACCTTATTTATTCCTTATTTTGTCTTTCCTTTATATTTTCTGCCCCCTACCCTATCGCCAACGGTTTGATTTTTTGTATGTTTGGTTATCTTTGTTCCACTTGTGTGCCTACTGCTCCTGCCCAAGACTTTCTCTCTGTCTGTGCCACCTTCTCTGACTGAATTCCCTGAGCCGACCTACACATGGAAGGTCATAGAGTCCAGGTGAATGGGGGACGGAGGGGTTGCCCGGCGGAATAGCCCTTCGGCCCGGCCCCCTAGTCCCCCACACCGGCTCCTTAACAATTCTTGTCACTCCTCAAATATTCACCTGTTTACATACATTCCGTCACCATTACAATTCCTATTTCATATTCAAACTTCATAATAACGTCATTGTCCCTGGTTACCATTTTTTACGGGGCTCGTTTCCAAGTCTCCTCAAAGCCCGAACAGTGGGCATTATGAGATAGCGATGGGGATACCATTGATGTGCCAGTGCATGACTCCCCCTGGCTTGTCTTGGGGGAGTGACCGAGATTACAATCCAAACCTAACCCTAAGCCTAACCCTAACCCTAACCCTAACCCTAAACCCTAACCCCTAACCCTACCCCTAACCCTAACCCTAACCCTAACCCTAAACCCTAACCCTAACCCTAACCCTAACCCTAACCCTAACCCTAACCCTAACCCTAACCCTAACCCTAACCCTAACCCTAACCCTAACCCTAACCCTAACCCTAACCCTAACCTAACCCTAACCCTAACCCTGAACCCTAACCCTAACCCTAACCCTAACCCTAACCCTAACCCTAACCATAACCGGAACCCTACCCGTGCCCTGAACCCTAACCGGGACCCTAACACTGTCTCTAACCCTACCCCTTACCGTAACCTGAACCCTGCCCCCACTCTGAACCCTAGCCCTAATCATAACCCTAATCCCAACCGGACCCCCACCCCCACCCCCACCCTGAATTCCAACCCTAATCATAACCGGAACCCTACCCGTGCCCTGAACCCTAACCGGGACCCTAACACTGTCTCTAACCCTACCCCTTACCGTAACCTGAACCCTGCCCCCACTCTGAACCCTAGCCCTAATCATAACCCTAATCCCAACCGGACCCCCACCCCCACCCCCACCCTGAATTCCAACCCTAATCATAACTGGAACCCTACCCGTGCCCTGAACCCTAACCGGGACCCTATTCTAACCCTACCCCTACCCCCCACGGAACCCTAGCCCGAGATCCAACCTTAACCTGACCCCCAGTCCC
The DNA here is from genome assembly GCA_029706075.1 of Aldrovandia affinis. Classification (NCBI taxonomy): domain Eukaryota; kingdom Metazoa; phylum Chordata; class Actinopteri; order Notacanthiformes; family Halosauridae; genus Aldrovandia; species Aldrovandia affinis. The sequence goes on from JAINUG010002220.1 coordinate 8,276, forward strand.
ACCCGGAATCCCAGTAACTCCATCTCAGTTTCCTCTACTCCTCAGTTAATCCCATTTGTCACCACCTACAGCCACGCCACCAGATTCCTACATACACAATTCAGACACCACTTTAACACTACACAACGGACCACCCCACCATTACATAATTTCAAATTCATTTCAGCGTACAGAAGAAATAAAAATCTACAAGACATTTTAGTACATTCTGCACTTCCCAACACAATACCTCAGGACCCACCCACATACAGCCAACACTTACAACAGTTGGATCACATCATCAACCCATACAGCAAGAAATCTACCACTATTCCATTATACATATACATACCGAACATGAACAACATTATTTACATTATCATCTGTAACAAATGCAAGAAATTATATGTGGGGAGACCAAATACTGCCTCATCACTAGACTTAAACAACACGTGTACAATATTCGCAAAGCCACACTCACAACTGCCTTGGTACAACATTTTCTTTTACACCCACTATCACATCTGCGCATCGTAGGGTTGGAGTCCAATGCCCTCTGGACACAACACAACAGGAGGAGAATAGAGACCAAGTGGATCTATAAACTGCAAACAGTTATGCCACTTGGTCTCAACGAAAGAAAAAAGTAGGTGGCAAGGGAAGCGATGTCTTGGGGAAAAGGAGCCCCGTGCCCGCCCGTGCCATTGTTGCCCGCCCCCCCTCTCTTTTCCCTTCTCTCTTCTAGCACTTACCGGGGGGGCCCTGGAGCGGAGAGGGGTGATCGGCGGGGAGTGCTTTGTCACACAAACCAATATAATAAAGAGATAATAATATAATAAAAATGCAAATATATTAATATAATAATAAAATATTATGATTTTTCATGTGACTATATTTTATATCTTATGCATGCCTTTCTTGGTTTTTTTCCTTCCTTTATTTATTATTGTGAGTGTGTGTGGTTTTTCTTTAAATAATGAAATTTGGTTTGGGTTTGAGCACTTATGTATACATGCACTTTTCTACGACCTTGGTCATATGATTTTTTCATTTATTTAATTACATAGTAATATATACTTAATATATCTGCACTTATGTTTGTCTATTTATTTCAATTCTTCTTAGGAGGACTAATATTGAAGATATCAAAAACAACCCCTAAAATATATAATAAAGAATATAATAATAAACAATAAATATAGATCTAGATATATGAATATATGTGTATAAAAATATATGTATAAATGTGTGTGGGTGATTCCTCGTCGATGGCCTCCTCCTCGCTCATAATGGGGCCTCCTGTTGGGTGTGGGGGGGAGTGGGGGAGAGGGAGGGGGGGAGGGGCAGATGAATACGTGACTGGCTACGGGTGGTGAGAAACCAACAACGGGTCTCCCCCTATGGAACACGCTATACCCCATGGTGCCGCCTATGCAGGCTAAGCGGAGTCAAGTCTGGCATGCTCTCGGATGGGGGACCCCACGAGAGCGCCGGACTTGGAAAAGATAAACGAAATAAACTTTTTTTAAATCAATTAAAATACAGCCTCCATTTTTAGGGGTTTAGAGTGTCCCAGGAGGGCATTTGACTCCATTATTAGTTAAGAGGGGAGGGCACTCCAATAGGCCTGTGCAAACAAGGCATACATATGCTACTTAAACAACTAATTTTAAACCTAACCCTAACCCTAACCCTAACCCTAACCCTAACCCTAACCCTAACCCTAACCCTAACCCTAACCCTAACCCTAACCCTAACCCTAACCCTAACCCTAACTAACCCTAACCCTAACCCTAACCCTAACCCTAACCCTAACCCTAACCCTAACCCTAACCCTAACCTAACCCTAACCCTAACCCTAACCCTAACCGGGACCCTAACACTGTTTCCTAACCCTAACCCTACCGTAACCTGAACCCTGCCCCCACTCTGAACCCTAACCCTAATCCTAACCCTAATCCCTAACCCTAACCCCCACCCCCACCCTGAACCCCAACCCTAATCATAACCGAAACCCTAACCGTAACCCTGAACCCTAACCCTAACCCTAACACTGTCTCTAACCCTAACCCTAACCCTAACCCTGAACCCTAACCCCAACCCTGAACCCTAACCCTAACCCTAACCCTAATCCCAACCTAACCCTAACCCCAACCCTGAATTCCAACCCTAATCCTAACTGGAACCCTAACCCTGAACCCTAACCGGGACCCTAACACTATTTCTAACCCTAACCCCTAACCCTAACCTGAACCCTAACCCCAACCCTAACCCTAACCCTAATCGGAACCCTAGCCTGAGATCCAACCTTAACCTGACCCCTAGTCCCACCCGGAATCCCAGTAACTCCATCTCAGTTTCCTCTACTCCTCAGTTAATCCCATTTGTCACCACCTACAGCCACGCCACCAGATTCCTACATACACAATTCAGACACCACTTTAACACTACACAATGGACCACCCCACCATTACATAATTTCAAATTCATTTCAGCGTACAGAAGAAATAAAACCTACAAGACATTTTAGTACATTCTGCACTGACCAACACAATACCTCAGGACCCACCCACATACAGCCAACACTTACAACAGTTGGATCACATCATCAACCAATACAGCAAGAAATCTACCACTATTCCATTATACATACCGCCGAACATGAACAACATTATTTACATTATCATCTGTAACAAATGCAATAAATTATATGTGGGGAGACCAAATACTGCCTCATCACCAGACTTAAACAACACTCACAACTGCCTTGGTACAACATTTTCTTTTACACCCACTATCACATCTGCGCATCATAGGGTTGGAGTCCAATGCCCTCTGGACACAACACAATCGGAGGAGAGAATAGAGACCAAGTGGATCTATAAACTGCAAACAGTTAGGAAAAATACATATATATTTTTTTAAATTACAAAAAAATGTGACCAAAAATATAAATATATATAAAAAATGTACAAAAAAATTATATATAAAATATATATATGAAGGAAAAAAATATATAAAAAAATGTACTAAAAAAAAGACCAAAAATAAAAATATATAAAATATACATATAAAGGAAAAATATATATATATATTTTTAAAAATTACAAAAAAATGTGACCAAAAAAATAAATATATAAAGGAAATATATATATATAAAAAAATATATAAAATATATATATAAAGGAAAAATTTGACAAAAATTATAATATACCGTATTGACCCGAATATAAGACGACCCCGATTATAAGACGATCCCCCTTTTCAAGACTCATTTTTGGAAAAATACTTTTTGAAGACCAAATCTTGTTTGTATAAAGAAAATCATTTTATTTGTCTTCACATTGAATAAAACAATGTAGGCTGTTTGTAACATCTTTTGGTAAAATCATGTTTTCAATATTCAACAATTGTCTAGATTGCAATAAAACAGTAGTGCAATTGTCAGGAGTGTAGTAGGGGTGGAACCAAATGCAGGCGCGAAAGAGACCCAAAATACGGAAATACGTTTATGGTATTTATTTTCCACAAACGTAAGCAAAACAATGTCGGTGGCGACACGCAAATAACTAACCAAACAAACCAAAATGATAAACGAACTGGAACAAACAAAGCTAGCTAAGCAGCAAATCCAAAACGTAATCCAAAACACGGATTTAACTAAACAGAGGAACTCTAATAATAAACAAAAACAAGAATCAACTTTATCGTAAATTTCTGATTGTCGGTCGAATCGTTACAGCAATGAAACAGTGGGGCACATTGGCCTAACTTGTGCAATAAAACAGTGCAATAAAACAACAGTTTGGTCACATGTGGACGGAGAAACACAGTGGCTGGCTTGGGGAACAGTCCTTTGGCGCCCTCTGTTGTTGTGAATGAATATTTACGTTAAAACATTTTGGGGCGCGAATATAAGACGATGCGACTTTTCAGACTTTTCTAGGAAAAAAACCCCGTCTTATATTCGGGTCAATACGGTATATAATATATATATATTTTTAAAAATACAAAAAAATTTGACCCAAAAATATGTATAAAATATATATATAAAGGAAAAATATATATATATTAAAAAATTACAAAAAATTTGTTGTGTGGTGCGGTTGTTAAACGGTTGTGTAACGGTTGTGTGGTGCGGTTGTTAAACAGTTGTGTGACAGTTGTGTAACGGTTGTGTGGTGCGGTTGTTAAACGGTTGTGTAATGGTTGTGAAACGGTTGTGTGGTGCGGTTGTTAAACGGTTGTGTAACGGTTGTGTGATGGTTGTGTAATGGTTGTGTGGTGCGGTTGTTAAACGGTTGTGTGGTGCGGTTGTTAAACAGTTGTTAAACAGTTGTGTGACGGTTGTGTGATGGTTGTGTAACGGTTGTGTGGTGCGGTTGTTAAACGGTTGTGTAATG
>JAINUG010002221.1:0-12639 GCA_029706075.1 Aldrovandia affinis
ATCACTGTAATTTATATTTGCAAGAAACAAGAAAACCAGCATCTGCAGATCTGAGAGAGCATTGGGGCTGATATCTTACTATAAGGTCAGTCATGTATTCTGGTGCTAAGCCATTAAGTGCTTTAAAAACAAGTAAAAGAATCTTAAGTTTGCTATTAAAACTGTTCACCAAATTGTCACAGGAGAAAGGCAAGACTAACATAGGCATATCATCTACACAGTTTAGACACTTATCAGCTACTTCAGAATTAACAATAGCGCTTCTCGATAATGCATAAATGTTCATGTTCTAAGGTCACCCTAACCTCAACAAATACACAGAAATGGTCAGACATAGCAACATCAATAATAGAGGATACAGTGGTGCTTAGACCTCTAGAGGCAACCAAATCCAAAGTATGTCTATGTCTATGCGTTGGCCCGGTAACGTGCTGGGTAAAATCAAAAGAGTGAAGCAGATTGATGAACTCCATAGCCTTGGAGTCCGAACCATTGTCAACATGTACATTGAAATCTCCAGTCATAAGGACTCATAGTCATAATCAGCTGATGAAATGGATAAAAGCTCTGCAAATTCATGAAGAAATACTGCGTTCTGTTTAGGTGGTTGGTAAATAGTCATGAAAAGCACAGGAGCATCACATTGCAGTACAAGGGCAAGATATTCAAAGGCAGAAAAATCCCCAATATAAATCTGTTTGCATGTTATATTGTCTGGATAAATACTTGCTGGTCCGCCTCCTCTCCTGCCTTGCCTTATTGTATGAGAGAAGGCATCATTTGGAGGGGAGGCCTCAATAAGTGAGGCTTTACCATCTGCACCTAGGACAGTGGGGTCGAACAGCCACAGATAGGACGGAGCAGGTATAAACAGACTTAAAAACGGATAAAAGGCTAAATATTCAGATAAAAGCATGATAGCTAACGTTACCTAACAAAACCAGACCAGAAACCAGGTTATAATCAATTTTGGATTCCAGCGGTAAATTGTGTTTCAACAGCGGAGAAAAACAATCAACTTCACAGCCACTGCTGTTATGCAGCCAATGCAGTTATGACACTGCACTAAGCTACTGTCACTTATGCTGAAAATAGGAACATTAATATTCAAATGATTACAGCTATTCTTTTAAATGCATTTTTAATCATTCATCATTAAAAGATTCTTTCAGAGAGGAAGGGCATCAGTCTTACAGACACTCCTCAGGCAAATCGCAGCGTCCATCAGCCCATTCATTCTCACCAAGCCAAGTAAATACACAGTCTTCAGACCCATCAGGATCATTTGGCTCTCCACTCCTCCAGAATCTGTAAGAGAAGCAGAGAGACTGAATGAGACACAGATGTGCTACTTCTCTATTGTTGCCAACAGGGATACAGACTACAGCTGTTTCCTGTTTCCGGATTGTTGGATTGTTGGATTGTTTGCTGTTTGTTGTGGGCTGTTTGCTCTGTATTGCATCTTGCATTTTACTCCTGCGAAAATTAACGTAGCTATATAACGTTAACCGGTATCAACGTTATATAAATATATCACCGCATTAGTTACGAGTTACTGCTTCTAAGGTGTAATCCTTTGTTGCCTTTAAGGGACAGGGACGGGATTTTGTTTTCTCCTTGTGAGTTTAAATTGGCACAAAAGCTAACAAGGTTTTTGTTTCACCCTCCCAGAAGCAACCTCGAATGAAAAGTAAGTTCGTCGGTTTAACCGATTGGAAAAATTGAATTATTGCGGTAGTCTAGTATAGTTATTTATAAACTAACGTCGTTTATAAACGTAAATTGTACGTCGGAAGTTTTTAGTCGTATTTAATATCCGGGGTTTGCTGTTCAGGCGCTCAGCTGTAACGTAGATAGCTAGTTTCTTTTAAGCTGTGGATTGTTGATTTGGTATTTATAGGTAGTATATTACAAAGGTTTGGTTGTTAAATAGTTGGGCTTAGGTTGTAAACTAACGTTAAAATATTGTATTTATATCAGTAGCTGTGTAAGTGATATAAATAAGAGGCTCTCTAGCTACATTTAGCCTACTACTAACGTTAGTCTACTGCCTTCTATCCGGAGCCACCTAGCGTGTTTTTTAAGAGTGGTATTGCTGACTCCATCTAGACAGTAAAAAAATCTATACTTAGGGAGAGATAGGGAGTCAGCTAGGGGTCTAAAATGTGGCCTAAACTTTGTGAGGTGTGCAGGATGATCGCCCTGTTGGAAAGCGATTTTTTTGGGCTGTTCACCTGCCTCCGCTGCAAGCTCATTGAGCATCTTGAAGACAAGATTCTTGTTCTCGAGGGCCAATTGGCTGTATCGGCCGTATCGGCCGTACAGAGTCCACAATTGTCAGGGTTCTTAGAACCAATTAGAACGTCCGTTAGGGAGAAGGTGTGCACGCCTAGGCTGGGAGGAGGGAAGACCTTAGAGCAGGCAGGAAGTGAAAGGTGGGTTACAGTCAGAAACAAAAGTAGGAAAGGGCTTGCACACCACAAAGGGGCGGCATCTCCAGAGGTTGAGGTGTCCAACAGATTCCAGCCCTTGCAGGAATCTCTGGCCCATGACCCTGAGAGAGGGGGATGCATGTGCCACAGGACACCCTGATGGCCACATCTCCCAGGGAAAGGGAGTTGTTAGTAGTGGGGATTCCATAATTAGGGGAGTGGACAGCATAGTCTGTTCCCAGGCCAAGGAGACTCGCACGGTGTGTTGCCTGCCTGGTGCCCAGGTTGGAGATCTCCTTGAGCGTGTGGACAAGCTCCTGGCCAAAGCAGAAGGGGATCCAGTGGTCATGGTCCACGTAGGGACCAATGACATGGGAAAGGGCAGGTTGGAGGTCCTGCAAGATAAATTTGAGGATCTAGCAGCAAAGATTAGGAGCAAAACCTCCACGGTAGTCTTCTCGGGAATTCTACCAGTACCACGTGCAAGCAGAGGGAAGCTGAAGTTTATCTATAGGTTTAACACGTGGCTACAATCCTTCTGTAGGAAAGAGGGGTATAGATTTATTGAGCACTGGGACTTCTTCTGGAACAGGGGTGACCTATACAAGCCCGATGGGTTACACCTGAACCGGATGGGTACCTATGCTCTGGGGCAGCGTATGCTTAGGGTAGCGCAGGATTATTTAAACTAGGGATTCGGGGGCAGGGAGGATAGAGAGCGAAATGAGTAGGGTGGTGCAGACTGCCCAGATGGAGTCTGTCAAGACTACATATAACAGGGAAAGCATGAATAAAGTCTTGAGTAAACAACATTTTAGCAAGTGTGGCTTAGGATGGAAGGGAGTGAGGGAGCGGGAGAGGAATAGTAGAAACAGTAGCAACGTACGGGTGAGCAAGGCTTTGAAGCTCATGTGTTTAAATGCGAGAAGTGTAAAAATAAATTTTGGAACTGGAGACTGTCATGTTAAATGGGGTTATGACATTGTTGGGATTACAGAGACATGGCTTGGCGCAGCGGATGGGGAAGAATATAATGTAGAGGGGTACAAATTGTTTAGGAAGGATAGAACTAATAAAAGAGGAGGGGGAGTGGCCCTTTATGTGAAAGACAATCTTAATGTGCAGGAAATTCCAGGTATAAACCCATTAGTTTCTTGTGAGGACATCTGGATTAGATTATTGGGAGATCGTGAGAAGGGCCTGAATATAGGAGTATGTTATAGACCTCCAGCTTCAGATAGTAACATAAATAGTACGCTCTTTGATAACATAAAACAAATCTGTGCTGAAGGAGAAACGTTAATAATGGGCGACTTCAATTACCCCTCTATCAATTGGGAGATAGTGACAGGTCAGGGCAAATGTGAAGAGGAGTTTATAGATATGGTCAATGACTGCTTTTTGGTACAGTCTGTTACTCAGCCTACAAGAGGGAAATCAATACTGGATCTGGTTTTGTGTAACAATCCTGATAGAATTTGCAGCACAGAGGTAGGAGAACCAATAGGAGCAAGTGACCACAGTGCAGTTATTTTTGATATTTTTTGGCAAGTTAAGACAGCCTCCTCTAACTCTCGAATTTTTAATTTTAGACGAGCTGACTTTAATAAAATGAGAGAGAATTTAAGTAATATAGATTGGGTTAAACTTCTAGATTGCAGAACTGTGAATGAAAAATGGACTATATTTAAAAGAGTTATTGTAGATGTACAGTGTAAATTCATCCCCAAAGTAAGGAAAAATAGGATGAAAAACAGTCTCCACAATGGATGACTAAATCTTTACGGGTGATTTTGAGGCAAAAGAAACGACTGTATAGAGTATATAAAAGGATAACTCAGAGAGAAACAAGTTAGATTATTGTAATATGCGGGCTAAGGCTAAAAAGGAAATAAGATCAGCTAAAAGGCGGTTTGAAATTAAAATTTCCCAAGATGCAAAAAGTAACCCTAAGAAGTTTTTTTCAATATTGTAGCAGAAAAAGGAAAGTTAAAGATGAGGTTAAGTGCATTAAGAATAAGGAAGGAACTTTGGTTTATAATAATAAGGACATTGCAAACACACTAAACAGTTACTTTGTGGAGAGCTTTACTAGAGAAGAGGTTATAAATATGCCTAAATGTATAGACAAGGTACGGAATGTTCTGGAGGACTTTGAGATAAGGGATGTAGAAGTACTACAAAAACTACAAAAACTTAAGACAAATAAGGCAGCAGGCCCGGATGGCATATATCCCAGAGTACTCAAAGAACTTGGGGAAATTATATATAAACCATTGACAGATATTTTCAGTCAATCCATAATCACTGGAGAAATACCAGATGACTGGAAGCAGGGTAGTATAATTCCAATATATAAGAAGGGAGACCGTACTGACCCAGGGAACTATAGGCCTGTCAGTTTAACTTGCATCGCATGTAAAATGCTGGAATGTATTATTAGGGATAAGTTGGAATCATTCTTGAAAAATAATAGTATTTTAAGGGAGAGCCAGCATGGATTTCTCAAGGGGAGGTCATGCCTAACAAACCTCCTGGACTTTTTCGAAGAGGCTACAAAGTGTGTTGACCTGAACCAGGCTTATGATGTTATATATTTGGACTTTCAGAAAGCATTTGACAAGGTACCACATGAGAGGCTCATTGCTAAAATGAAATCAGTAGGAATTGTAGGAGTAGTTTCACAGTGGGTTAAAAATTGGCTGCAAGGGCGAATACAAAGAGTAACAGTAGGTGGGGCCGAATCTGACCTCGGTGCTGTGGGCAGTGGTGTCCCGCAGGGATCGGTGCTGGGACCTCTGCTCTTCCTTATTTACATAAATGATCTGGATATGGACATTAGTAGCAAAATAGTTAAATTTGCAGATGATACTAAACTTGGGGGTTTGGCAAACAGTTTGGAATCGACAAAAGTAATCCAAAATGATTTAAACAAAATCCAAAAATGGGCAGATACATGGCAGATGACGTTCAATATTGCTAAATGTAAAGTAATGCATGTGGGAAATAAAAACATTAGACAGGAGTATTTTATGGGAGGAGAAAAGTTAGTAGGTGTTCAATTTGAAAAGGATTTAGGAGTTGTAGTGGATCAAAGCCTATCTGCATCAAAGCAGTGTGCTACAGCAGTGAAAAAAGCCAATAGGATGCTGGGATACATAGCAAAAAGTATAGAGTACAAATCAAAGGAGGTTATATTAATGTTATATAACGCCTTTGTCAGACCGCACTTAGAATACTGTGTGCAGTTCTGGGCACCGCACTACAAGAGAGATATTGAAGCTCTTGAAAAAGTCCAAAGAAGGGCAACTAAACTGATACCTGGTATGAAAGGTAAAAGTTATGATGATAGACTTAAGGCACTCAATTTATTTAAACTTAGCAAACGTAGACTTAGGGGGGATTTGATTGAGGTTTTTAAATTCCTAAAAGGGATTAACAAAGTAAATTACCAAAGATTTTTTAAGATAAGTGGGGTCAGCAGAACAAGAGGCCACAGGTGGAAATTAGTTAAAGGCAAATTCCGCACAGATATTAGGAAGTTTTTCTTTACACAGAGAGTTGTCAATGCCTGGAACAGCTTGCCAGGTCAGGTAGTAGAGGCAGAAACGCTCGGGCTATTCAAGGCCAGGCTAGATGTAGTACTAGATGTTCTTTAGATTAGGACATGATGAGCCAAGATGGGCCGAACGGCCCGTTCTCATCATTATGTATTCTTATGTTCTTATGTTCTTACTCCTTCATACTGCCTACTGCCGGCCCCCCATCGGCACCTCCGACCACAAGACTGTCATGATGCTCCCAGTCTACAGACCGCGGCTGGTGCGCTCCAAGCCAGCTACTGAGACCATCAGAACCTGGCCAGAGGGAGCCACCTCAGCCCTGTAGGACTGCCTAGAGACCACAGACTGGAACTGAGAGGCAGCCACCCAGGACCAGCACACGTGTGTAGAGGAATACTCAGCCTCTGTGACTGGTTTCATTGAAAAGATCATCGAGGATGTCACCATGGAGAAGACCATCACCACACGCGCTAACCAGAAGCCGTGGATGACAGCGGAGGTGCGGACCCGCCTGAAAGAACGGAACGCAGCCTTCAGATCTGGGGATGAGCTGTCATTCAAGGCGGCAAGGGCTGAGCTCTCCCGTGCCATCAGGGGGGAAAAACGCCAGTACGCACAGAAGATCAAAAACCACTTCTGTGACACCAACGACACCAGACGCATGTGGCAGGGCATTCAAGCTCTGACGGATTATAAGCCCAACCCACTGGCCATCCACAGTGACGCCGATCTCCCTGATACACTGAACAACTTATTTGGACGGTTTGAGGCCTCAAACCACACACCAGCACACAAAACCATCCCCCCCGCCGGAGAGCAGCCACTCCAACTGGACCCTGCTGACGTGAGGAAAACCCTATCCAGGGTCAACCCGCGGAGAGCCTCAGGTCCGGATAACATCCCGGGGCGTGTGCTCAGAGACTGCGCCGACCAGCTGGCGGAAGTCCTCACAGACATTTTCAACCTCTCCCTAAGCCAGGCGGTCATCCCATCAGGCTTCAAAAAGACCACCATCATCCCCGTGCCGAAGACGGCGTCTGTGAACCGCCTCAACAACTACCGCCCCGTGGCACTGACCCCCATCATGATGAAGTGCTTCGAGAGGCTGGTCATGAAGCACATCAAAGAGGCCCACCCTCTTCAATTTGCATATCGCCCAAACCGCTCCACTGAAGACGCCATCACCTACACCCTACATGCCGCCCTGACCCACCTGGACAGACCCGGCACCTACGCCAGAATGCTGTTCATAGACTTCAGCTCAGCTTTCAATACAATCATCCCCCAGCAGCTGATAGGGAAGCTCCTCCAGCTGGGCCTTGACACCGCCCTCTGCAACTGGATACTGGACTTCCTGACAGAGAGGCCGCAGGCAGTACGTATCGGCAGCAGAATATCAAGCAGCATCACACTGAGCACAGGTGCCCCGCAGGGCTGTGTGCTCTCCCCGCTGCTGTTCACGCTGCTCACTCACGACTGCTCCGCCAAGTTTGGATCCAACCACATCATCAAGTACGCAGATGACACAACAGTAGTTAGCCTCATCAGCAACAATGACGAGGAGGCGTACAGAGAGGAGGTGAAGCAGCTGGCAACCTGGTGCAACGACAACAACCTGGCTCTCAACGTCGACAAGACCAAGGAGCTGGTGGTGGACTTCAGAAGAGCACCAGCTGACCACCCCCCACTGCTCATCAACAACACCGCGGTGGAGAGAGTCGAGAGCACCAAGTTCCTCGGCGTGCACATCTCGAACAACCTCAGCTGCTCTCTCAACACGAAGACCATAGCCAAGAAGGCACGGCAACGCCTCTACTTCCTGCGCAGGCTGAGAGACGCCAGAATGCCACGGCCCATCCTCACAACGTTCTACAGAGGGGCTGTGGAGAGCATTCTCACCAGCACCATCACAGTGTGGGGAGGGAACTGCACGGAGGCTGAACGAGACTCCCTGCAGCGCACAGTGAGAACAGCCGAGAAGATCACAGGTGCCCCTCTCCACTCCATCCGGGACATCTACACGAAGCGCTGCAGAAGTAGAGCCAATGGCATCATCAAAGACACCACCCACCCAGCGCACGGACTGTTCGAGAGGTTACGGTCGAGCAGGCAGTACCGCAGCCTCGCAACAAAGAAACAGACCACCAGATTCCACGTCAGCTACTTTCCCCAAGCTGTCAGAATACTGAATGGACATTAAACTCTAACATAAACACTGCCTCCAGCCCTGCGCCGTGGGCTGAACTGCACTATAATGTTACCTCAATGTGACCTAAATGTCGTCGTAAATGTTGCACTGTCCTAACTGGTGTGGAATTGTTGCACTGTTGAGAACAGTCACGCTGCTACTAGTGTCCACCTGCCGTTTCTGTTTTCTGCACAACAAAACAATACATGCCTGCACCTTATTGTTACCTCAATGTGTTTCTGTTGCACTTTATAATGTTACTGCACTTTATAAAATGTTACCTCAATGTGACCCTCAATGTGACCTTGTTACCTCAATGTGACCTAAATGTTGTGTCGTAAATGTTGCACTGTCTTAACTGTTGTGTAATTGTTGTCTTAATGTTGCACTGTTGTAAATCGAAGCGCAATCTCGTTCTTCTACGTACTTGTATGTGGCGGAATGACAATAAAAGCAACTCAACTCAACTCAACTCAACTCAATACTCTCATATTGCTGTCTCTGTGACTGCACTGTATGACTCTGCAGACTGTGAATAAGGATGCACAGGGTTTCGTCTGTGGAGACTCCTCTCTATGGGAGATAATACTGGACATTCCAGCATTCAAATCACTCCCACCGTGTACACACACAATGTTGAAAATAAATATTTTAAAATATAATGCATTGATATAAATTATTTCAATATTTTTTTTATATTACTTTAACCATGTAACTGAAAATGCCCATACATATTGTGTTTCTCTGGGATGTGAGGTGGAGGTTAATGTTGTTTCATACAGTGTTTCTCTTCTGTCTGTATATTGATCCCCTGCAATGTGTCTGTAAGATTTCTTACGCTTTATCTTCCTGCAGAGGGGTTCCATCCACCCAGAGCCAGGTCCCTCTGTTTCTGAGTCACTCAGTCCAATCCAGTAATAATCACTCTTGTGTGTTTGGAGATGAAGTCCTGAACAAAGAAGCAGAATTACTCACTACTCACTCTGCTGACAGAGACAACAACATTAAACACACATCAGATTTTAAGAGCCGGCAAGATATCAGAAACATAATTAGCTTACAAAGCCTACTTATCAATCTATATTTTTAATTTTCTATCCACCACTGACTCACTTTCTCATCCATTCATTCACAGTGTCTTACCTGTTCCTCTTCACTCTCTATAATCACCAGGTCAGCTCCCTGTTTAAGGCAGTCACTGCGACTGTCCTGCCAGCTCTTCTCCTCAGTAGAGAAGTAGTAACACGTGGAGTTTCTCTGCTCCCAGCCCTCTGGACAGGGTCTACACACTCTCTCTGTACAGAAACAACAGGCAACAGTTTTCTATCAATGACTTATAAACACCAAACAGTATACTTTGAACTAAGAGTTAAGAAAAATAAGTAAAAGTGCTCTTTGACAGACAGAGTAGCACCACTCACTCTGTGATCTGAGGGGACAGTACTGATCCAGAAAGGGGAATTTCGCTACCAGTTCTTCCACATATCTCATTGAACAGTTTGGAGATGCTCTCATATCTAATACATACGGGGAAAAGGCACAATTTAGTTAATCTATGAAACAATCTTCTTAAAACCATATTATGTTAACTACAAATATCATTTGTTAAAAGTTTGTTTTTACCTAAGGCATAGAAATTTGTTTTAGAGGACTATGAATTGTTAGATAACACCCAGTTCCAATCAGAGTTCCAATGCCAATCTCCAATTAGAACCGGGTGTTGTGGTCAGATGAAACCAAAAGTTTGCTCTTTGGCCATGCACACCAGCAGTGGGTTTTTGTGTCAGAAGAAGGACGCGTATGTTGAAAAGCTCTGTACCTATGGTGAAATATGGTGGTGGATTTTTGATGTTATGGGTTTTTTTGCATCTTGGCTCTTTTTAAGGTCAATAGAATCATGAAATCCAGTAAGTACAAAGACATTTGGGTAAAAACCTGGTTCCCACTTGCCAGGAAGGTGAACCTGCCACAAATCGTTAAATGACCACAAAATGAATGTTTTGCAACGGCCATCTCAGTCTCCAGACCTGAACACAATTGAAAACGTGAGGTTTGAACTGAAAAGGGCAGTACACAAACACAGACTGAAGGATCTAAAGGATCCTTGGAAAGGGGAGGGACTACCTGCCGGTACCAGCCATGGCACCCCCGATGGACACTCTCGGTACTGCACCCATGTAAGGGATCCCTCATTTACTCTTTCTATTATTTTTACAGTTACCTGTATATACATACATACAATATACACATATATAATTAAATAAAACAATTAAAGAAAATATCTCATGTTGCCAATGACACTGTCTTGAATTGTCAAAAACAAAGAGCTTTATACTCATTCATTGAACTCTTAATCAAGCCTTTAAAATTGTTTTCTTCCACAAATAATTTTTGTTAATCTTGTTAGTGCAGGTCATCTTTACTTTCTAAGGTTGTATTCTTTCTTCAGCTTCCTAACATTTACAAATCATACATCTCATTCAGTTGCACACACAAAAAGGCTTCTAACATCTAACTTTTACTTCTAAAAATCGAATGAAAATATAAGGCATAAGTCAAATTGCCCAGAAAAAGCCCCAAAAACACAAATAAGTGTTGAGGGGGTGGCAGATGGTGTAGCGGTGTGTTACGCCCATTTCTGCTTCAATGAGGTGGAGTACCAACGGAGGCGGAGCCATGGGATGTGCTGCTTCCACCTGTTGATTGGAGATGTGTTGCACCTGCCGCTGATTGTTGATGTGTTGCACCTGCCGCTAAAGTTTTAAAAGAGGCTCAAGACTTTAGGCATGAGGTTGCCCTCTCGACACTGCCTAAACACTATGCTTGGTTGTAACCTGTGCGTTTGATATTTATTCACCCTTTTCTTTTCATCTTGTTTGGACATAAGATATTTGAGATAAATAGGTATTGATACTTCTGAAGTTTATTTTGGTTTTCCTGGCAGGGTGGTGAGTTTGTGTTTTGTTTTCTCCCTGATTCTTTTGTGTTTTGTAGAACTGCAAAAACCTACTTGATTTGTTCGCCTCTTGTACATCTCCCCTCTGCCCTGCCAGCTGTTTGTCTGATTTAATTAATTGTATTAAGAAGTATTGTAAAACTAATACCTCTATTAAAGGGCACTCTAATTTAAACAACTTGCTCATGTTCTAGTTGTGGTTTGTTTATGGGTACGGCTATCCGGCAGCAGGATAAATTAGTTTGTTAAATTACTTTGAAACATTAAGCCGTAACACGGTGTAACGCACCCTTATTTTGCCTGGTCCGATACAAGTGTGAGCTGCCTATCATGGACGCGGTTTGAAACCACATCTGTGCCAGACCAGACCTGACCCTGTGTAACAATAGTGCAAGTGGTGTGGAAATAGATTCCTCCTGCACTACTCTTTACACATTTCATCCCCAGGACACGGCCCTTTTCACAGAGCTTGCTGCAGGTGAGATGTGCGTACACTGAAGTCATATTTAAGCACAAAAAATATCAACTTGAAGAGAGACGATACTGGAGAGTAAGTGGAGAGTAGATTCCAGTTAGTCTTGCTCACGGCTTGCATTCTGTTTCAGCGACTTTCAACCAATTTGATAGTCACCGAGGGGCGGACGGAGTGAGCTTTTTCGACGCGTAATCAGGGTTCACAAACAAACATTGTCCAATGCAATCCTTATCTTTGGACGCTGTGTTCCATTTATTCCCATCAAATACAGGCTGATTCATGCTCACCTTAGCATAAGTTCATAACAACAGTTAGATCCATAGTTAGTATGTTTCCATTCATACATTCAAATTAAGCACGCCAGTCGCGCTACATTTCATTGAACCTAGATATGCGTTTCATTGAACCTTGATATGCGTTTCATTGAACCTTGATATGCGGTCAAAAACTGTATGGCTTCCTCCATTCACGCACCTATGGTTCATTAGTCCGGAGCTCATTAAATAACCAAATGCTCCACCTAATGTTGAATGGGGGAACTGCATGTACAAATCATATTTTAGGCAAGCTTATATAAGGATAAAATAAAACAAACAAAAATGACATAATGGCTCCAACACACCGGCCCCTAATTGTTAATGGCAGGAGGGCATAAACAATTCAATACATATGTACTTAAAGGAGCCAATAAATTCAGGTGAAAATTGAAAAACAAAACAAAAAAAATCCCCTATGGGTCAGAGGTCACAATTGCCTGTCCAATTACAACTTATGTTGCAGCTTCTTGAAGAAGACAAAGTTTGGTCACTGGCCTATCTAGTGTGCTGGTCTTGGTCTGCACTCGAGCAGAACGCACCAGTCCTTTCCTGTCTGGATAGGTCTCTAGAACTCTTCCGAGTAACCAGGAACCACGTGGAGCTGTAGCATCTGCAATAAGCACAATGTCTCCAGAAACAAGACTTCGTCTCTCTTTACTCCACCTTTGACGCTCCTGTAGCAAAGGTAAGTACTCTCTTAGCCAGCGT
>JAINUG010002222.1:0-12626 GCA_029706075.1 Aldrovandia affinis
AAAAATCATGAATTTTAAAGCTCTGATTTTCCAGCTTAGATAGATGAAGAAACATCTGGAATGACTTACTATGAAGAAATTTGTTGAATAAAATGCATTTGAAGACATTTATCATGAAAAGTACATTTCTTGGAAAATCACAAAAAACAAGTGTATAGCCTTACCTCCGAAGTGAAAAATCATGAATTTTAAAGTGATTTTCCAGCTTAGATAGATGAAGAAACATCTGGAATGACTTACTATGAAGAAATATGTTGAATAAAATGCATTTGAAGACATTTATCATAAAAAGTACATTTCTTGGAAAATCACAAAAAACATAAGTGTATAGCCTTACCTCCAAAGTGAAAAATCATGAATTTTAAAGTTCTCATTATCCAGCTTAGATAGATGTAGAAAGATATGCAATTACCGCGTATGGAGAAATACGTTGAATAAAATGCATTTGAAGATATTTATCATGAAAAGTACATTTCTTGGAAAATCACAAAAACATAAGTGTATAGCCTTACCTCCGAAGTGAAAAATCATGAATTTTAAAGTTCTGATTTTCCAGCTTAGATAGATGAAGAAACATCTGGAATGACTTACTATGAAGAAATATGTTGAATAAAATGCATTTGAAGACATTTATCATGAAAAGTACATTTCTTGGAAAATCACAAAAAACATAAGTGTATAGCCTTACCTCCAGAGTGAAAAATCATGAATTTTAAAGTTCTGATTTTCCAGCTTAGATAGATGAAGAAACATCTGGAATGACTTACTATGAAGAAATATGTTGAATAAAATGCATTTGAAGACATTTATCATGAAAAGTACATTTCTTGGAAAATCACAAAAAACATAAGTGTATAGCCTTACCTCCAGAGTGAAAAATCATGAATTTTAAAGTTCTGATTTTCCAGCTTAGATAGATGAAGAAACATCTGGAATGACTTACTATGAAGAAATATGTTGAATAAAATGCATTTGAAGACATTTATCATGAAAAGTACATTTCTTGGAAAATCACAAAAAACATAAGTGTATAGCCTTACCTCCGAAGTGAAAAATCATGAATTTTAAAGTTCTGATTTTCCAGCTTAGATAGATGAAGAAACATCTGGAATGACTTACTATGAAGAAATATGTTGAATAAAATGCATTTGAAGACATTTATCATGAAAAGTACATTTCTTGGAAAATCACAAAAAACAAGTGTATAGCCTTACCTCCGAAGTGAAAAATCATGAATTTTAAAGTTCTGATTTTCCAGCTTAGATAGATGAAGAAACATCTGGAATGACTTACTATGAAGAAATATGTTGAATAAAATGCATTTGAAGACATTTATCATGAAAAGTACATTTCTTGGAAAATCACAAAAACATAAGTGTATAGCTAGATTACCTCCAGCGTATGGAGAAATATGTTGAATAAAAGTGAAAAATCATGAATTTTAAAGTTCTGATTTTCCAGCTTAGATAGATGAAGAAACATCTGGAATGACTTACTATGATGAAATATGTTGAATAAAATGCATTTGAAGACATTTATCATGAAAAGTACATTTCTTGGAAAATCACAAAAAACATAAGTGTATAGCCTTACCTCCAGAGTGAAAAATCATGAATTTTAAAGTTCTGATTTTCCAGCTTAGATAGATGAAGAAACATCTGGAATGACTTACTATGAAGAAATATGTTGAATAAAATGCATTTGAAGACATTTATCATGAAAAGTACATTTCTTGGAAAATCACAAAAAGATAAGTGTATAGCCTTACCTCCGAAGTGAAAAATCATGAATTTTAAAGTTCTGATTATCCAGCTTAGATAGATGAAGAAACATCTGGAATGACTTACTATGAAGAAATATGTTGAATAAAATGCATTTGAAGACATTTATCATGAAAAGTACATTTCTTGGAAAATCACAAAAACATAAGTGTATAGCCTTACCTCCGAAGGGAAAAATCATGAATTTTAAAGTTCTCATTATCCAGCTTAGATAGATGAAGAAACATCTGGAATGACTTACTATGAAGAAATTTGTTGAATAAAATGCATTTGAAGACATTTATCATGAAAAGTACATTTCTTGGAAAATCACAAAAACATAAGTGTATAGCCTTACCTCCGAAGTGAAAAATCTGTGTGTGCATCTGTACCTCGGCTAGAACGGTCTTGTGGCGTGCTTGTAAAGTGTACTTATCCGGCGCTAGATTTTGTTTGCTTAGCCTCTGCGTTCGTATCCTGTCCCATCGGGTAGAATTGGCACTTAATGCTACTTTGTTATTGTAACTAGCTGGCTATAGTATCGCTGACGTCCAGCAGTTATTAGATTAGATCGCTGCGTTGTAACTGTATTTCAAAGCTGATTGCGACTCAGCTGTTTTCTATCGGTTTTATTGTATCAGCCCGTGTTTGTTGTTGAGTGTTCCTTTAGTAGCCTTAGAAAGCGAACAGTTGTTAATTACTGTGCATTGTTGTCAGGAGGATTTAAGCGTGTTCAGCCAGAACTCAGACAGTGTGCATCTGTACCTCGGCTAGAACGGTCTTGTGGCGTGCTTGTAAAGTGTACTTATCCGGCGCTAGATTTTGTTTGCTTAGCCTCTGCGTTCGTATCCTGTCCCATCGGGTAGAATTGGCACTTAATGCTACTTTGTTATTGTAACTAGCTGGCTATAGTATCGCTGACGTCCAGCAGTTATTAGATTAGATCGCTGCGTTGTAACTGTATTTCAAAGCTGATTGCGACTCAGCTGTTTTCTATCGGTTTTATTGTATCAGCCCGTGTTTGTTGTTGAGTGTTCCTTTAGTAGCCTTAGAAAGCGAACAGTTGTTAATTACTGTGCATTGTTGTCAGGTGGCACTCGCCACTTAGCGCCCAGCATCACTCGGCTATATTAGCAGCCATAGTTGTGGATAGCGGCAGCTGCGGCAGCCTCCCCGTCCTAGCTCTCCCGGACGAAGACTCGGCGGACAAAGACGGAGGAGTCTACCTGCAGGAGTCCACCGAGGGGGGCCAGCTAGGGAGTGCTCGCCGCACAGTAAGTATCATAGTTTTGTATCTCCCTGTTCTACTTCCTCTGCATCTAACACTACATGCTTCCTCCCTATCCCAGTCCATGTCTCCTCTTCTAGATTGCCTAGAAGGAGAGATTCTACCCACACCCGTAATCTGTCCAACCTCATCCACCCTCCTAGATCTCCCGGTGTTGACGTGGTGGTAGCAGGCGGACTATGGAACTGCCAGTCCGCTGTCCGGAAGGCCGATTTCATCTCGGCCCAGGCCTCACTACTCTCCCTGCAGTTCCTGGCGCTTACGGAGACCTGGATCACTCCGCAAAACACGGCCACCCCTGCTGCCCCTGCCGCCTACACCTTCTCCCACACTCCACGACCCTCAGGTAGAGGTGGAGGGACAGGTATACTCATTTCCCCCCTGTGGAAATTTGGTATTGTTCCTCTTCCTCACTTCTCACCCTCCTCCTTTGAATTTCATGCTGTCACTGTCACTGTTCCATGTAAACTGCACATCATTGTTCTTTATCGCCCTCCAGGTCCACTGGGGAGTTTCCTAGACGAGATGGATGCCCTACTCAGTGCCTTCCCTGAGGACGGCACTCCCGTCTTACTCCTCGGGACTTCAACCTGCAGCTAGAGACCTCCCAGGCCTCTGCATTCCTCCCCTCCTTCAGTCCTTTGACTTCACCATGGCTGAATCCCCATCCACCCACAAGGCCGGCAACCAACTGGACCTGGTCTTCACCAGGAACTGTGCCTCACCCAACATTACGGTATCGCCTCTACATGTGTCTGACCATTCCTTTCTGTCTTTCTCCCTCCCCCTCCCCTCTGTCCCTAAACCATCCTCACCTGCTCCCACTGTCCTTGTCCGTCGCAACGTCCGCTCTCTCTCACCCGCTGCCCTGTCAGCTACTGTCCTATCTTCCTTCCCCCTGCTGATGCCTTCTCTCAGCTACCTGCTGAAGTAGCATCATCCACCCTACTTTCCTCTCTCTCCTCCTCCTTTGACTTACTCTGTCCTCTATCCGCTAAACCCGCTCGTCTCCGCCCCCCCGCCCCCTGGCTAACCGATTCCATTCGGGCTAACCGTCTGAAGCTGCGTGCGGCAGAAAGGAAATGGAGAAAATCCAAATCCCCTGCAGCTCTGTCTGACTTCCACATACTCCTGGCTTCCTTCTCCGCTAACCTCTCCTCTGCTAAGTCTGCATTCTTCCTTTCTAAGATTCAATCCTCTGTTTCCAACCCACGTAAACTCTATGCTACATTTTCCTCTCTCTCTCACCCCTCCTCCTCCCCCACCCCCTCCTCTATAACCGCAGATGACTTCTCATCCTTCTTTCACGAGAAGGTTGAGGTCATTCGCAACTCCTTCCCCCTACCCCTCCCTCTCCCATCCCGCTACCTAAACCTCCCACCTCTCTGTCCTCCTTCTCACCCCTCCCTGACTCGGACATCCTTCAACTTGTTCTCTCCCACCGTCCCACCACCTGCCCTCTTGATCCCATTCCTTCCCCCCTCTTCCAGTCCATTGCTATGGACATCCTCCCTTTGTCTCTAATGTCATTAACTCCTCTCTTTCCTCTGGCTCTGTCCCCTCCTCCCTCAAATGCACCCAGGTTGTCCCCCTCCTCAAAAAACCCTCTCTGAATCCTGCTGTCATCTCTAACTACCGACCTGTCTCTCTCCTCCCATTCCTCTCCAAAACGTTAGAGCGGGCTGTCTATAATCAACTGTCTGCTCATCTCTCACAGAACGACCTGCTTGATCCTAACCAATCTGGGTTCAGAGCAGGCCACTCCACAGAGACTGCTCTCCTTGCGGTCACAGAGGCTCTTCACATCGCTAAGTCCCGATCCCTTAGCTCCGTCCTCCTTCTCCTCGACCTGTCGGCGGCATTCGACACCGTGGACCACCGGATCCTGCTCTCATCTCTCGTCGAGATGGGAATCTCTGGATCTGTGTTGACATGGTTTGAGTCCTACCTGGCTGACCGGTCCTACCAGGTGGCCTGGAGAGGATCCCTCTCCTCTCCCCGCACCCTCTCTACCGGTGTCCCGCAGGGCTCGGTGCTAGGCCCTGTCCTATTTTCTCTGTACACCAAGTCACTTGGTTCTGTTATTTCTGCTCATGGTTTTTCCTATCACTGTTATGCTGATGACACTCAACTGTTTCTCTCCTTCCCTCCATCTGATACCCAGGTCCCGGCACGGATCTCTGCATGCCTGGCTGACATCTCCGCATGGATGTCCACCCACCACCTGAAGCTGAACCTGGGGAAGACAGAGCTGCTCTTCCTCCCAGCGAAGGGCTCCCCGATGATTGATGCATCAATCACCGTGGAAGGCTCCATAGTGTCTCCGTCCCAGTCTGCCAGGAGTCTTGGGGTAACCCTGGACAACCAGCTGTGCTTCTCGAGCCATATTGCAGCGATCACTCGGACCTGCCGTTTCTCCCTCCACAACATCCGGAGGATCCGACCGTTCCTCACCCAAGAGGCCACTCAACTCCTGGTCCAGGCCCTGGTGATCTCACGTCTGGACTACTGCAACTCCTTGCTGGCAGGCCTTCCGGCCTGTGCCATCAAGCCACTGCAACTAGTCCAGAACGCTGCTGCTCGCCTGGTGTTCAACCAGCCGAAGTTCACCCACGTCACCCCTCTACTCTCCTCTCTGCACTGGCTCCCCATCGCAGCACGCATCAGATTCAAGTCACTGGTGCTTGCTTTTCAAGCGGCCAGAGGTACTGCTCCCCCATACCTCCAGTCACTCATCACGCCCTACACCCCGTCCAGACCTCTCCGCTCCGCCTCCGCTGGCAGACTGACTGCCCCATCCCTCCGGGCGCCTGGCAGCCGCTCTCGCGGTCTCGCCTCTTCTCTGTCCTGGTCCCTCGTTGGTGGAACGACCTCCCGCAATTGGTCAGGACTGCGGAATCACTTCCAATCTTCCGCAAGAGACTCAAAACCCACCTCTTCAGACTCCACTACCCCTGATCTCTGTCCATCTAGCTAAATTGTCTTCACCACTGTTTACTTGTTAAAAAAAAAAAAAAAAAAAAAAACCCACTAACCTTTTCTTTCCCAATGTTACAGGTATGATACGCAGATGCCTGCAATGATGTCTTTTGCCGTTTTACTGCACTGATCTTGTACGCTAACTTTGATTGTTCTCACCTTGTATTAATGCACATCTTGTAAGTCGCTCTGGATAAGAGCGTCTGCTAAATGCTTAAAAATGTAAAAAATGTAAATGTAAAAATCATGAATTTTAAAGTTGTCATTATCCAGCTTAGATAGATGTAGAAACATATGCAATTACCGCGTATGGAGAAATACGTTGAATAAAATGCATTTGAAGTCATTTATCATGAAAAGTACATTTCTTGGAAAATCACAAAAAACATAAGTGTATAGCCTTACCTCCGAAGTGAAAAATCATGAATTTTAAAGCTCTCATTATCCAGCTTAGATAGATGAAGAAACATCTGGAATGACTTACTATGAAGAAATTTGTTGAATAAAATGCATTTGAAGACATTTATCATGAAAAGTACATTTCTTGGAAAATCAAAAAAACAAGTGTATAGCCTTACCTCCAGAGTGAAAAATCATGAATTTTAAAGTTCTGATTGTCCAGCTTAGATAGATGAAGAAACATCTGGAATGACTTACTATGAAGAAATATGTTGAATAAAATGCATTTGAAGACATTTATCATGAAAAGTACATTTCTTGGAAAATCACAAAAAACATGTGTATAGCCTTACCTCCGAAGTGAAAAATCATGAATTTTAAAGTTCTCATTATCCAGCTTAGATAGATGAAGAAACATATGCAATTACTTACTATGGAGAAATATGTTGAATAAAATGAATTTGAAGACATTTATCATGAAAAGTACATTTCTTGGAAAATCACAAAAAACAAGTGTATAGCCTTACCTCCGAAGTGAAAAATCATGAATTTCTGATTTTCCAGCTTAGATAGATGAAGAAACATCTGGAATGACTTACTATGAAGAAATATGTTGAATAAAATGCATTTGAAGACATTTATCATGAAAAGTACATTTCTTGGAAAATCACAAAAAACATAAGTGTATAGCCTTACCTCCAGAGTGAAAAATCATGAATTTTAAAGTTCTGATTGTCCAGCTTAGATAGATGAAGAAACATCTGGAATGACTTACTATGAAGAAATATGTTGAATAAAATGCATTTGAAGACATTTATCATGAAAAGTACATTTCTTGGAAAATCACAAAAAACATAAGTGTATAGCCTTACCTCCAAGTGAAAAATCATGAATTTTAAAGTTCTGATTTTCCAGCTTAGATAGATGAAGAAACATCTGGAATGACTTACTATGAAGAAATATGTTGAATAAAATGCATTTGAAGACATTTATCATGAAAAGTACATTTCTTGGAAAATCACAAAAAACATAAGTGTATAGCCTTACCTCCGAAGTGAAAAATCATGAATTTTAAAGTTCTGATTGTCCAGCTTAGATAGATGAAGAAACATCTGGAATGACTTACTATGAAGAAATATGTTGAATAAAATGCATTTGAAGACATTTATCATGAAAAGTACATTTCTTGGAAAATCACAAAAACATAAGTGTATAGCCTTACCTCCAGAAGTGAAAAATCATGAATTTTAAAGTTCTCATTATCCAGCTTAGATAGATGAAGAAACATCTGGAATGACTTACTATGAAGAAATATGTTGAATAAAATGCATTTGAAGACATTTATCATGAAAAGTACATTTCTTGGAAAATCACAAAAAACATAAGTGTATAGCCTTACCTCCGAAGTGAAAAATCATGAATTTTAAAGTTCTCATTATCCAGCTTAGATAGATGAAGAAACATATGCAATGACTTACTATGGAGAAATATGTTGAATAAAATGCATTTGAAGACATTTATCATGAAAAGTACATTTCTTGGAAAATCACAAAAAAACAAGTGTATAGCCTTACCTCCGAAGTGAAAAATCATGAATTTCTGATTTTCCAGCTTAGATAGATGAAGAAACATCTGGAATGACTTACTATGAAGAAATATGTTGAATAAAATGCATTTGAAGACATTTATCATGAAAAGTACATTTCTTGGAAAATCACAAAAAACATAAGTGTATAGCCTTACCTCCAGAGTGAAAAATCATGAATTTTAAAGTTCTGATTGTCCAGCTTAGATAGATGAAGAAACATCTGGAATGACTTACTATGAAGAAATATGTTGAATAAAATGCATTTGAAGACATTTATCATGAAAAGTACATTTCTTGGAAAATCACAAAAAACATAAGTGTATAGCCTTACCTCGAAGTGAAAAATCATGAATTTTAAAGTTCTCATTATCCAGCTTAGATAGATGAAGAAACATCTGGAATGACTTACTATGAAGAAATTTGTTGAATAAAATGCATTTGAAGACATTTATCATGAAAAGTACATTTCTTGGAAAATCACAAAAAACATAAGTGTATAGCCTTACCTCCGAAGTGAAAAATCATGAATTTTAAAGTTGTCATTATCCAGCTTAGATAGATGTAGAAACATATGCAATTGACTTACTATGGAGAAATACGTTGAATAAAATGCATTTGAAGTCATTTATCATGAAAAGTACATTTCTTGGAAAATCACAAAAAACATAAGTGTATAGCCTTACCTCCGAAGTGAAAAATCATGAATTTTAAAGTTCTGATTATCCAGCTTAGATAGATGAAGAAACATCTGGAATGACTTACTATGAAGAAATTTGTTGAATAAAATGCATTTGAAGACATTTATCATGAAAAGTACATTTCTTGGAAAATCACAAAAAAACATAAGTGTATAGCCTTACCTCCAGAGTGAAAAATCATGAATTTTAAAGTTCTGATTTTCCAGCTTAGATAGATGAAGAAACATCTGGAATGACTTACTATGAAGAAATATGTTGAATAAAATGCATTTGAAGACATTTATCATGAAAAGTACATTTCTTGGAAAATCACAAAAAACATAAGTGTATAGCCTTACCTCCGAAGTGAAAAATCATGAATTTTAAAGTTCTCATTATCCAGCTTAGATAGATGAAGAAACATATGCAATGACTTACTATGAAGAAATATGTTGAATAAAATGCATTTGAAGACATTTATCATGAAAAGTACATTTCTTGGAAAATCACAAAAAACAAGTGTATAGCCTTACCTCCGAAGTGAAAAATCATGAATTTTTTCTGATTTTCCAGCTTAGATAGATGAAGAAACATCTGGAATGACTTACTATGAAGAAATATGTTGAATAAAATGCATTTGAAGACATTTATCATGAAAAGTACATTTCTTGGAAAATCACAAAAAACATAAGTGTATAGCCTTACCTCCAGAGTGAAAAATCATGAATTTTAAAGTTCTGATTTTCCAGCTTAGATAGATGAAGAAACATCTGGAATGACTTACTATGAAGAAATATGTTGAATAAAATGCATTTGAAGACATTTATCATGAAAAGTACATTTCTTGGAAAATCACAAAAAACATAAGTGTATAGCCTTACCTCCGAAGTGAAAAATCATGAATTTTAAAGTTCTCATTATCCAGCTTAGATAGATGAAGAAACATCTGGAATGACTTACTATGAAGAAATTTGTTGAATAAAATGCATTTGAAGACATTTATCATGAAAAGTACATTTCTTGGAAAATCACAAAAAACATAAGTGTATAGCCTTACCTCCAGAGTGAAAAATCATGAATTTTAAAGTTCTGATTATCCAGCTTAGATAGATGAAGAAACATCTGGAATGACTTACTATGAAGAAATTTGTTGAATAAAATGCATTTGAAGACATTTATCATGAAAAGTACATTTCTTGGAAAATCACAAAAAACATAAGTGTATAGCCTTACCTCCGAAGTGAAAAATCATGAATTTTAAAGTTGTCATTATCCAGCTTAGATAGATGAAGAAACATATGCAATTACTTACTATGGAGAAATATGTTGAATAAAATGCATTTGAAGTCATTTATCATGAAAAGTACATTTCTTGGAAAATCACAAAAAACATAAGTGTATAGCCTTACCTCCGAAGTGAAAAATCATGAATTTTAAAGTTCTGATTATCCAGCTTAGATAGATGAAGAAACATCTGGAATGACTTACTATGAAGAAATTTGTTGAATAAAATGCATTTGAAGACATTTATCATGAAAAGTACATTTCTTGGAAAATCACAAAAAACAAGTGTATAGCCTTACCTCCAAGTGAAAAATCATGAATTTTAAAGTTCTGATTTTCCAGCTTAGATAGATGAAGAAACATCTGGAATGACTTACTATGAAGAAATATGTTGAATAAAATGCATTTGAAGACATTTATCATGAAAAGTACATTTCTTGGAAAATCACAAAAAACATAAGTGTATAGCCTTACCTCCGAAGTGAAAAATCATGAATTTTAAAGTTCTCATTATCCAGCTTAGATAGATGAAGAAACATCTGGAATGACTTACTATGAAGAAATATGTTGAATAAAATGCATTTGAAGACATTTATCATGAAAAGTACATTTCTTGGAAAATCACAAAAAACATAAGTGTATAGCCTTACCTCCGAAGTGAAAAATCATGAATTTCTGATTTTCCAGCTTAGATAGATGAAGAAACATCTGGAATGACTTACTATGAAGAAATATGTTGAATAAAATGCATTTGAAGACATTTATCATGAAAAGTACATTTCTTGGAAAATCACAAAAAACATAAGTGTATAGCCTTACCTCCAAGTGAAAAATCATGAATTTTAAAGTTCTGATTTTCCAGCTTAGATAGATGAAGAAACATCTGGAATGACTTACTATGAAGAAATATGTTGAATAAAATGCATTTGAAGACATTTATCATGAAAAGTACATTTCTTGGAAAATCACAAAAAACATAAGTGTATAGCCTTACCTCCGAAGTGAAAAATCATGAATTTTAAAGTTCTGATTTTCCAGCTTAGATAGATGAAGAAACATCTGGAATGACTTACTATGAAGAAATTTGTTGAATAAAATGCATTTGAAGACATTTATCATGAAAAGTACATTTCTTGGAAAATCACAAAAAACATAAGTGTATAGCCTTACCTCCAGAGTGAAAAATCATGAATTTTAAAGTTCTGATTTTCCAGCTTAGATAGATGAAGAAACATCTGGAATGACTTACTATGAAGAAATATGTTGAATAAAATGCATTTGAAGACATTTATCATGAAAAGTACATTTCTTGGAAAATCACAAAAAACATAAGTGTATAGCCTTACCTCCGAAGTGAAAAATCATGAATTTTAAAGTTCTCATTATCCAGCTTAGATAGATGAAGAAACATCTGGAATGACTTACTATGAAGAAATATGTTGAATAAAATGCATTTGAAGACATTTATCATGAAAAGTACATTTCTTGGAAAATCACAAAAAAACAAGTGTATAGCCTTACCTCCGAAGTGAAAAATCATGAATTTTAAAGTTCTGATTTTCCAGCTTAGATAGATGAAGAAACATCTGGAATGACTTACTATGAAGAAATATGTTGAATAAAATGCATTTGAAGACATTTATCATGAAAAGTACATTTCTTGGAAAATCACAAAAAACATAAGTGTATAGCCTTACCTCCGAAGTGAAAAATCATGAATTTTAAAGTTCTGATTTTCCAGCTTAGATAGATGAAGAAACATCTGGAATGACTTACTATGAAGAAATATGTTGAATAAAATGCATTTGAAGACATTTATCATGAAAAGTACATTTCTTGGAAAATCACAAAAAACATAAGTGTATAGCCTTACCTCCGAAGTGAAAAATCATGAATTTTAAAGTTCTCATTATCCAGCTTAGATAGATGAAGAAACATCTGGAATGACTTACTATGAAGAAATATGTTGAATAAAATGCATTTGAAGTCATTTATCATGAAAAGTACATTTCTTGGAAAATCACAAAAAACATAAGTGTATAGCCTTACCTCCGAAGTGAAAAATCATGAATTTTAAAGTTCTCATTATCCAGCTTAGATAGATGAAGAAACATCTGGAATGACTTACTATGAAGAAATTTGTTGAATAAAATGCATTTGAAGACATTTATCATGAAAAGTACATTTCTTGGAAAATCACAAAAAACATAAGTGTATAGCCTTACCTCCGAAGTGAAAAATCATGAATTTTAAAGTTCTGATTATCCAGCTTAGATAGATGAAGAAACATCTGGAATGACTTACTATGAAGAAATATGTTGAATAAAATGCATTTGAAGACATTTATCATGAAAAGTACATTTCTTGGAAAATCACAAAAAAACATAAGTGTATAGCCTTACCTCCGAAGTGAAAAATCATGAATTTTAAAGTTCTCATTATCCAGCTTAGATAGATGAAGAAACATCTGGAATGACTTACTATGAAGAAATTTGTTGAATAAAATGCATTTGAAGACATTTATCATGAAAAGTACATTTCTTGGAAAATCACAAAAAACATAAGTGTATAGCCTTACCTCCAGAAGTGAAAAATCATGAATTTTAAAGTTCTGATTTTCCAGCTTAGATAGATGAAGAAACATCTGGAAT
>JAINUG010002223.1:0-12620 GCA_029706075.1 Aldrovandia affinis
TATTTTTGGGTCAAATGTTTTAGTATTTTTTTAAAATATATATACTTTGTTTCTTTTTACATTTTTTATATATATTTTTTTTTTGTCAAATTTTTAGTACTTTTTTTAGATATTTTTCCTTTATATATATATTTTATATTTATTTTTGTTTTTGTCAAATCTTTTAGTACATTTTTTAATATATATATATTTTCCTTTATATATATATTTTATATTTTTTTTTTTGGTCAAATTTTTTGTAGTTTAAAAAAATATATATATATTTTTCCTTTATATATACATTTTATATATTTTTTTTTGTTGTCAATTTTTTATTTTTTTAAATATATATATTCTTTCCTTTATATATATTTTTTGTCACATTTTCTTGTACATTTTTTTTTTATATATTTTTCCTTATATATATATATTATTATTTTTTTTTGGTCAAATGTTTTAGTAATTCTTTTTTAATATATATAATTTTTTTGTCAAATTTTTTTGTACATTTTTTATATATATTTTTTCCTTTATATATATTTTTATTAAAAAATATATATATATATTTTCTTTATATATATATTTTATATATTTTTTTTCTTGGTCAAATTTTTTGGTAATTTTTTTTTATATATTTTTTCCTTTATATATATATATATATATATTTTTTTTTTGTCATTTTTTTTGTAAATTTTTTTAATATATGTATATTTTTCCTTTATATATATATTATTATTTTTTTTTTGTCACATTTTTTTGTACATTTTTTTAATATATATATATATTTTCCTTTATATATATATTTTATATATTTATTTTTTTTTGGTCACATTTTTTTGTACATTTTTTTTATATATATATATTTTTCCTTTTATATATATATTTTATATGTTTTTTTTTGGGTCAAATTTTTTTGTAATTGTTTTAAAAATATATATATATATATTTCCTTTATATATATATTATATTATATTATTATTATTTTTTGTCAAATTTTTCCTTTATATATATATTTTATATATTTATTTTTTTGGTCACATTTTTTTAGTAAATTTTTTTAATATATATATATTTTTCCTTTATATATATATTTTATATCAGTGTAAAGCATCGCTAGGTATTGGCTTTTGACACTCCCCCTCATTAACCAGGCCGTTTTCCCGGTCCAAATCGGTCGGAAAAGTAGTTTAAAACAAGTCGGAAACATGCTAACTGGCTATCCATTCAATTCAATGGCAGCGATAGCAGTGGCGTGACATTTTCTAATGTAGCGGCGAATCTAGCGGTTTAGTCAGTGTAAAGCATCGCTAGGTATTGGCTTTGACACGCCCCCTCATTAACCAGGCCGTTTTCCCGGTCCAAATCGGTCGGAAAAGTAGTTTAAAACAAGTCGGAAACATGCTAACTGGCTATCCATTCAATTCAATGGCAGCGATAGCATCGGCGTGACATTTTGTAATGTAGCGGCGAATCTAGCGGTTTAATCAGTGTAAAGCATCGCTAGGTATTGGCTTTGACACGCCCCTCATTAACCAGGCCGTTTTCCCGGTCAAATCGGTCGGAAAAGTAGTTTAAAACAAGTCGAAACATGCTAACTGGCTATCCATTCAATTCAATAGCAGCGATAGCATCGGCGTGACATTTTCTAATGTAGCGGCGAATCTAGTGGTTTAGTCAGTGTAAAGCATCGCTAGGTATTGGCTTTGACACGCCCCTCATTAACCAGGCCGTTTTCCCGGTCCAAATCGGTCGGAAAAGTAGTTTAAAACAAGTCGGAAACATGCTAACTGGCTATCCTTTCAATTCAATGGCAGCGATAGCATCGGCGTGACATTTTGTAATGTAGCGGCGAATCTAGCGGTTTAGTCAGTGTAAAGCATCACTAGGTATTGGCTTTGACACGCCCCTCATTAACCAGGCCGTTTTCCCGGTCCAAATCGGTCGGAAAAGTAGTTTAAAACAAGTCGGAAACATGCTAACTGGCTATCCATTCAATTCAATGGCAGCGATAGCAGTGGCGTGACATTTTCTAATGTAGCGGCGAATCTAGCGGTGTAGTTAGTGTAAAGCATCGCTAGGTATTGGCTTTGACACGCCCCTCATTAACCAGGCCGTTTTCCCGGTCCAAATCGGTCGGAAAAGTAGTTTAAAACAAGTCGGAAACATGCTAACTGGCTATCCATTCAATTCAATGGCAGCGATAGCATCGGCGTGACATTTTGTAATGTAGCGGCGAATCTAGCGGTTTAGTTTCGTTTTTTTTGGTCAAATTTTTTGTAGTTTAAAAAAAAAAAAATATATATATATTTTTCCTTTATATATAAATTTTATATATTTTTTTTGTCAAATTTTTTTAGTTTAAAAAAAAATATATATATTTTTCCTTTATATATACATTTTATATATTTTTGTTGTCAATTTTTTTATTTATTTTATATATATATTCTTTCCTTTATATATATTTTTTTGTCACATTTTCTTGTACAATTTTTTTTGTACATTTTTTAATATATATATTTTTCCTTTATATATATATTTTATATATTATTATTTTTGGGTCAAATGTTTTAGTATTTTTTTAAAAATATATATACTTTGTTTCTTTTTACATTTTTTTATATATTATTTTTTTGTCAAATTTTTAGTACTTTTATTTAGATATTTTTTTCCTTTATATATATAATTTATATTTATTTTTTTTTGTCAAATTTTTTAGTACATTTTTTAATATATATATATTTTTCCTTTATATATATATTTTATATTGTTTTTTTTGGTCAAATTTTTTTGTAGTTTAAAAAAAATATATATATTTTTTTCCTTTATATATACATTTTATATATTTTTTTGTTGTCAATTTTTATTTTTTAAAATATATATTCTTTCCTTTATATATATTTTTTTGTCACATTTTTCTTGTACATTTTTTTATATATATTTTTTCCTTTATATATATATATTTTTTTTGGTCAAATGTTTTAGTAATTGTTTTTTTAATAAATATACTTTTTTGTCAAATTTTTTGTACATTTTTTTATATATATATTTTTCCTTTATATATATTTTTTAAAAAAAATATATATATATTTCCTTTATATATATATTTTATATATATATTTTTTTTTCTTGGTCAAATTTTTGGTAATTTTTTTATATATTTTTTTCCTTTTTATATATATTATATATATATATATTTTTTTTTATCATATTTTTTTTTTATTTTTCATATTTTTGTCACAAAATTTTTTAAATATATGTATATTTTTCCTTTTTATATATATTTTATTATTTTTTTTTTTTGGTCACATTTTTTTGTACATTTTTTTAATATATATATATATTTTTCCTTTATATATATATTTTATATATTTTTTTTTGGTCACATTTTTTGTACATTTTTTATATATATATATTTTTCCTTTATATATATATTTATATATGTTTTTTTTGGGTCAAATTTTTTTGTAATTGTTTTAAAAATATATATATATATATTCCTTTATATATATATATTATATATATTATTATTTTTGTCAAATTTTTCCTTTATATATATATTTTATATATTTATTTTTTTGGTCACATTTTTTTAGTAAATTTTTTTAATATATATATATTTTTCCTTTATATATATATTTTATATCAGTGTAAAGCATCGCTAGGTATTGGCTTTGACACTCCCCCTCATTAACCAGGCCGTTTTCCCGGTCCAAATCGGTCGGAAAAGTAGTTTAAAACAAGTCGGAAACATGCTAACTGGCTATCCATTCAATTCAATGGCAGCGATAGCAGTGGCGTGACATTTTCTAATGTAGCGGCGAATCTAGCGGTTTAGTCAGTGTAAAGCATCACTAGGTTTTGGCTTTGACACGCCCCCTCATTAACCAGGCCGTTTTCCCGGTCCAAATCGGTCGGAAAAGTAGTTTAAAACAAGTCGGAAACATGCTAACTGGCTATCCATTCAATTCAATAGCAGCGATAGCAGTGGGTGACATTTTCTAATGTAGCTGCGAATCTAGTGGTTTAGTCAGTGTAAAGCATCGCTAGGTATTGGCTTTGACACGCCCCCTCATTAACCAGGCCGTTTTCCCGGTCCAAATCGGTCGGAAAAGTAGTTTAAAACAAGTTGGAAACATGCTAACTGGCTATCCATTCAATTCAATGGCAGCGATAGCATCGGCGTGACATTTTGTAATGTAGCGGCGAATCTAGCGGTTTAGTCAGTGTAAAGCATCACTAGGTATTGGCTTTGACACGCCCCCTCATTAACCAGGCCGTTTTCCCGGTCCAAATCGGTCGGAAAAGTAGTTTAAAACAAGTCGGAAACATGCTAACTGGCTATCCATTCAATTCAATGGCAGCGATAGCAGTGGTGTGACATTTTCTAATGTAGCGGCGAATCTAGCGGTTTAGTCAGTGTAAAGCATCGCTAGGTATTGGCTTTGACACGCCCCCTCATTAACCAGGCCGTTTTCCCGGTCCAAATCGGTCGGAAAAGTAGTTTAAAACAAGTCGGAAACATGCTAACTGGCTATCCATTCAATTCAATGGCAGCGATAGCATCGGCGTGCCATTTTGTAATGCGAATCTAGCGGTTTAGTTTGGGGTTTTTTTTGGTCAAATTTTTTGTAGTTTAAAAAAAAATATATATATATTTTTCCTTTATATAAATTTATATATATTTATTTTTTGGTCAAATTTTTTTGTAGTTTAAAAAAATATATATATATTTTTCCTTTATATATACATTTTATATATTTTTTTGTTGTCAATTTTTTTTTTATTTTATATATATATTCTTTCCTTTATATATATTTTTTTGTCACATTTTTCTTGTACATTTTTTTGTACATTTTTTTAATATATATATTTTTCCTTTATATATATATTTTATATATTATTATTTTTTGGTCAAATGTTTTAGTATTTTTTTAAATATATATACTTTGTTTCTTTTTACATTTTTTATATATTTTTTTTTGTCAAATTTTTTAGTACTTTTTTTAGATATTTTTTTCCTTTATATATATAATTTATATTTATTTTTGTTTTTGTCAAATTTTTTAGTACATTTTTTTATATATATATATTTTTCCTTTATATATATATTTTATATTTTTTTTGGTCAAATTTTTTTAGTTTAAAAAAATATATATATATTTTTCCTTTATATATACATTTTATATATTTTTTTGTTGTCAATTTTTTATTTTTTAAAATATATATTCTTTCCTTTATATATATTTTTGTCACATTTTCTTGTACATTTTTTTATATATATTTTTTCCTTTATATATATATATATATATATTTTTTTTTTGGTCAAATGTTTTAGTAATTGTTTTTTTAATAAATATACTTTTTTGTCAAATTTTTTGTACATTTTTATATATATATTTTTTCCTTTATATATATTTTTATTTAAAAAAATATATATATATTTCCTTTATATATATATTTTTTATATATATATTTTTTTTCTTGGTCAAATTTTTGGTAATTTTTTATATATTTTTTTCCTTTATATATATATATATATATTTTTTTTTGGTCATATTTTTTTGTAAATTTTTTTAATATATGTATATTTTTCCTTTATATATATATTATTATTTTTTTTTTTGTCACATTTTTTTGTACATTTTTTTAATATATATATATTTTTCCTTTATATATATATTTTATATATTTATTTTTTTTTGGTCACATTTTTTTTTGTACATTTTTTTATATATATATATATTTTTCCTTTATATATATATTTATATGTTTTTTTGGGTCAAATTTTTTTTTGTAATTGTTTTAAAAATATATATATATTTCCTTTATATATATATATTATATATATTATTATTTTTTGTCAAATTTTTCCTTTATATATATATTTTATATATTTATTTTTTTGGTCACATTTTTTTAGTAAATTTTTTTAATATATATATATTTTTCCTTTATATATATATTTTATATCAGTGTAAAGCATCGCTAGGTATTGGCTTTGACACTCCCCTCATTAACCAGGCCGTTTTCCCGGTCCAAATCGGTCGGAAAAGTAGTTTAAAACAAGTCGGAAACATGCTAACTGGCTATCCATTCAATTCAATGGCAGCGATAGCAGCGACGTGACATTTTCTAATGTAGCGGCGAATCTAGCGGTTTAGTCAGTGTAAAGCATCGCTAGGTATTGGCTTTGACACGCCCCCTCATTAACCAGGCCGTTTTCCCGGTCCAAATCGGGTTCGGAAAAGTAGTTTAAAACAAGTCGGAAACATGCTAACTGGCTATCCATTCAATTCAATGGCAGCGATAGCATCGGAGTGACATTTTGTAATGTAGCGGCGAATCTAGCGGTTTAGTCAGTGTAAAGCATCGCTAGGTATTGGCTTTGACACGCCCCCTCATTAACCAGGCCGTTTTCCCGGTCCAAATCGGTCGGAAAAGTAGTTTAAAACAAGTCGGAAACATGCTAACTGGCTATCCATTCAATTCAATGGCAGCGATAGCAGCGGCGTGACATTTTCTAATGTAGCGGCGAATCTAGCGGTTTAGTCAGTGTAAAGCATCACTAGGTATTGGCTTTGACACGCCCCCTCATTAACCAGGCCGTTTTCCCGGTCCAAATCGGTCGGAAAAGTAGTTTAAAACAAGTCGGAAACATGCTAACTGGCTATCCATTCAATTCAATGGCAGCGATAGCAGTGGCGTGACATTTTGTAATGTAGCGGCGAATCTAGCGGTTTAGTCAGTGTAAAGCATCGCTAGGTATTGGCTTTGACACGCCCCCTCATTAACCAGGCCGTTTTCCCGGTCCAAATCGGTCGGAAAAGTAGTTTAAAACAAGTCGGAAACATGCTAACTGGCTATCCATTCAATTCAATGGCAGCGATAGCAGTGGCGACATTTTCTAATGTAGCGGCGAATCTAGCGGTTTAGTCAGTGTAAAGCATCGCTAGGTATTGGCTTTGACATGCCCCCTCATTAACCAGGCCATTTTCCCGGTCCAAATCGGTCGGAAAAGTAGTTTAAAACAAGTCGGAAACATGCTAACTGGCTATCCATTCAATTCAATGGCAGCGATAGCATCGGCGTGACATTTTCTAATGTAGCGGCGAATCTAGCGGTTTAGTCAGTGTAAAGCATCGCTAGGTATTGGCTTTGACACGCCCCCTCATTAACCAGGCCGTTTTCCCGGTCCAAATCGGTCGGAAAAGTAGTTTAAAACAAGTCGGAAACATGCTAACTGGCTATCCATTCAATTCAATGGCAGCGATAGCAGCGGCGTGACATTTTCTAATGTAGCGGCGAATCTAGCGGTTTAGTCAGTGTAAAGCATCGCTAGGTATTGGCTTTGACACCCTTCCTCATTAACCAGGCCGTTTTCCCGGTCCAAATCGGTCGGAAAAGTAGTTTAAAACAAGTCGGAAACATGCTAACTGGCTATCCATTCAATTCAATGGCAGCGATAGCATCGGAGTGACATTTTGTAATGTAGCGGCGAATCTAGCGGTTTAGTCAGTGTAAAGCATCGCTAGGTATTGGCTTTGACACGCCCCCTCATTAACCAGGCCGTTTTCCCGGTCCAAATCGGTCGGAAAAGTAGTTTAAAACAAGTCGGAAACATGCTAACTGGCTATCCATTCAATTCAATGGCAGCGATAGCATCGGCGTGACATTTTCTAATGTAGCGGCGAATCTAGCGGTTTAGTCAGTGTAAAGCATCGCTAGGTATTGGCTTTGACACGCCCCCTCATTAACCAGGCCGTTTTCCCGGTCCAAATCGGTCGGAAAAGTAGTTTAAAACAAGTTGGAAACATGCTAACTGGCTATCCATTCAATTCAATGGCAGCGATAGCATGGCGTGACATTTTGTAATGTAGCGGCGAATCTAGCGGTTTAGTCAGTGTAAAGCATCACTAGGTATTGGCTTTGACACGCCCCCTCATTAACCAGGCCGTTTTCCCGGTCCAAATCGGTCGGAAAAGTAGTTTAAAACAAGTCGGAAACATGCTAACTGGCTATCCATTCAATTCAATGGCAGCGATAGCAGTGGCGTGACATTTTCTAATGTAGCGGCGAATCTAGCGGTTTAGTCAGTGTAAAGCATCGCTAGGTATTGGCTTTGACACTCCCCCTCATTAACCAGGCCGTTTTCCCGGTCCAAATCGGTCGGAAAAGTAGTTTAAAAACAAGTCGGAAACATGCTAACTGGCTATCCATTCAATTCAATGGCAGCGATAGCATCGGCGTGACATTTTGTAATGTAGCGGCGAATCTAGCGGTTTAGTTTGGGGGTTTTTTGGTCAAATTTTTTGTAGTTTAAAAAAATATATATATATATTTTTCCTTTATATATAAATTTTATATATATTTATTTTTGGTCAAATTTTTTGTAGTTTAAAAAAATATATATATATATTTTCCTTTATATATACATTTTATATATTTTTTTGTTGTCAATTTTTTATTTATTTTTATATATATATTCTTTCCTTTATATATATTTTTTTGTCACATTTTTCTTGTACATTTTTTTGTACATTTTTTAATATATATATTTTTCCTTTATATATATATTTTATATATTATTATTTTTGGTCAAATGTTTTAGTATTTTTTTTTTTAAATATATATACTTTGTTTCTTTTTACATTTTTATATATATTTTTTTGTCAAATTTTTAGTACTTTTATTTAGATATTTTTTTCCTTTATATATATAATTTATATTTATTTTTGTTTTTGTCAAATTTTTTAGTAAATTTTTTTAATATATATATATTTTTCCTTTATATATATATTTTATATTGTTTTTTTTGGTCAAATTTTTGTAGTTTTAAAAAAAATATATATATATTTTTTCCTTTATATATACATTTTATATATTTTTTGTTGTCAATTTTTTATTTTTAAAATATATATTCTTTCCTTTATATATATTTTTTGTCACATTTTCTTGTACATTTTTTTATATATATTTTTCCTTTATATATATATATATTTTTTTTTTGGTCAAATGTTTTAGTAATTGTTTTTTTAATAAATATACTTTTTTGTCAAATTTTTTGTACATTTTTTTATATATATATTTTTTCCTTTATATATATTTTTATTAAAAAA
The DNA here is from genome assembly GCA_029706075.1 of Aldrovandia affinis. Taxonomy (NCBI): domain Eukaryota; kingdom Metazoa; phylum Chordata; class Actinopteri; order Notacanthiformes; family Halosauridae; genus Aldrovandia; species Aldrovandia affinis. Next base: position 9,096 of record JAINUG010002223.1, read on the forward strand.
ATATATATATATTTCCTTTATATATATATTTTTATATATATTTATTTTCTTGGTCAAATTTTTTGGTAATTTTTTTATATATATTTTTTCCTTTATATATATATATATATATATATATATATATTATTTTTTTGGTCATATTTTTTGTAAAATTTTTTAATATATGTATATTTTCCTTTATATATATATTATTATTTTTTTTTTGTCACATTTTTTTGTACATTTTTTTAATATATATATATATTTTCCTTTATATATATATTTTATATATTTTTTTTTTGGTCACATTTTTTGTACATTTTTTTATATATATATATTTTTCCTTTATATATATATTTTATATATTTTTTGGGTCAAATTTTTTGTAATTGTTTTAAAAATATATATATATATATTTCTTTATATATATATATTATATATATTATTATTTTTTGTCAAATTTTCCTTTATATATATATTTTATATATTTATTTTTTTGGTCACATTTTTTTAGTAAATTTTTTTAATATATATATATTTTTCCTTTATATATATATTTTATATCAGTGTAAAGCATCGCTAGGTATTGGCTTTGACACTCCCCCTCATTAACCAGGCCGTTTTCCCGGTCCAAATCGGTCGGAAAAGTAGTTTAAAACAAGTTGGAAACATGCTAACTGGCTATCCATTCAATTCAATGGCAGCGATAGCAGTGGCGTGACATTTTCTAATGTAGCGGCGAATCTAGCGGTTTAGTCAGTGTAAAGCATCACTAGGTATTGGCTTTGACACGCCCCCTCATTAACCAGGCCGTTTTCCCGGTCCAAATCGGTCGGAAAAGTCGTTTAAAACAAGTCGGAAACATGCTAACTGGCTATCCATTCAATTCAATAGCAGCGATAGCAGTGGCGTGACATTTTCTAATGTAGCTGCGAATCTAGTGGTTTAGTCAGTGTAAAGCATCGCTAGGTTTTGGCTTTGACACGCCCCCTCATTAACCAGGCCGTTTTCCCGGTCCAAATCGGTCGGAAAAGTAGTTTAAAACAAGTTGGAAACATGCTAACTGGCTATCCTTTCAATTCAATGGCAGCGATAGCATCGGGCGTGACATTTTGTAATATAGCGGCGAATCTAGCGGTTTAGTCAGTGTAAAGCATCACTAGGTATTGGCTTTGACACGCCCCTCATTAACCAGGCCGTTTTCCCGGTCCAAATCGGTCGGAAAAGTAGTTTAAAACAAGTCGGAAACATGCTAACTGGCTATCCATTCAATTCAATGGCAGCGATAGCAGTGGTGTGACATTTTCTAATGTAGCGGCGAATCTAGCGGTTTTAGTTAGTGTAAAGCATCGCTAGGTATTGGCTTTGACACGCCCCTCATTAACCAGGCCGTTTTCCCGGTCCAAATCGGTTGGAAAAGTAGTTTAAAACAAGTCGGAAACATGCTAACTGGCTATCCATTCAATTCAATGGCAGCGATAGCATCGTAATGCCATTTTGTAATGTAGCGGTTTAGTTTGGGGTTTTTTTGGTCAAATTTTTTGTAGTTTAAAAAAAAATATATATATATTTTTCCTTTATATATAAATTGTATATATATTTATTTTTGGTCAAATTTTTTGTAGTTTAAAAAAAAAAAATATATATATATTTTTCCTTTATATATACATTTTATATTTTTTTGTTGTCAATTTTTTATTTATTTTATATATATATTCTTTCCTTTATATATATTTTTGTCACATTTTCTTGTACATTTTTTTGTACATTTTTTTAATATATATATTTTTCCTTTATATATATATTTTATATATTATTATTTTTGGGTCAAATGTTTTAGTATTTTTTTAAAATATATATACTTTGTTTCTTTTTACATTTTTATATATATTTTTTTGTCAAATTTTTTAGTACTTTTATTTAGATATTTTTTTCCTTTATATATATAATTTATATTTATTTTTGTTTTTGTCAAATTTTTTAGTACATTTTTTTAATATATATATATTTTTCCTTTATATATATATTTTATATTTTTTTTTGGTCAAATTTTTTTGTAGTTTAAAAAAAATATATATATATTTTTCCTTTATATATACATTTTATATATTTTTTTGTTGTCAATTTTTTTATTTTTAAAATATATATTCTTTCCTTTATATATATTTTTTGTCACATTTTTCTTGTACATTTTTTTTTATATATATTTTTTCTTTTATATATATATATATATATTTTTTGGTCAAATGTTTTAGTAATGTTTTTTTTAATAAATATTTTTTTTGTCAAATTTTTTTGTACATTTTTTATATATATTTTTTTTCCTTTATATATATTTTTATTAAAAAAAAATATATATATATTTCCTTTATATATATATTTTATATATATATATATTTTTCTTGGTCAAATTTTTGGTAATTTTTTTTATATATATTTTTTTTATATATATATATATATATATATTTTTTTGGTCATATTTTTTTGTAAATTTTTTAATATATGTATATTTTTCCTTTATATATATATTATTATTTTATTTTTGTCACATTTTTTTGTACATTTTTTAATATATATATATATTTTTCCTTTATATATATATTTTATATATTTATTTTTTTGGTCACATTTTTTTGTACATTTTTTATATATATATATTTTTCCTTTATATATATATTTTATATGTTTTTTTTGGGTCAAATTTTTTGTAATTGTTTTAAAAAATATATATATATATTTCCTTTATATATATATATTATATATATTATTATTTTTTGTCAAATTTTTCCTTTATATATATATTTTATATATTTATTTTTTTGGTCACATTTTTTAGTAAATTTTTTTAATATATATATATTTTTCCTTTATATATATATTTTATATCAGTGTAAAGCATCGCTAGGTATTGGCTTTGACACTCCCCTCATTAACCAGGCCGTTTTCCCGGTCCAAATCGGTCGGAAAAGTAGTTTAAAACAAGTCGGAAACATGCTAACTGGCTATCCATTCAATTCAATGGCAGCGATAGCAGTGGCGTGACATTTTCTAATGTAGCGGCGAATCTAGCGGTTTAGTCAGTGTAAAGCATCACTAGGTTTTGGCTTTGACACGCCCCTCATTAACCAGGCCGTTTTCCCGGTCCAAATCGGTCGGAAAAGTAGTTTTAAAACAAGTCGGAAACATGCTAACTGGCTATCCATTCAATTCAATGGCAGCGATAGCATCGGAGTGACATTTTCTAATGTAGCTGCGAATCTAGCGGTTTAGTCAGTGTAAAGCATCACTAGGTATTGGCTTTGACACGCCCCCTCATTAACCAGGCCGTTTTCCCGGTCCAAATCGGTCGGAAAAGTAGTTTAAAACAAGTTGGAAACATGCTAACTGGCTATCCTTTCAATTCAATGGCAGCGATAGCATCGGCGTGACATTTTGTAATATAGCGGCGAATCTAGCGGTTTAGTCAGTGTAAAGCATCACTAGGTATTGGCTTTGACACGCCCCTCATTAACCAGGCCGTTTTCCCGGTCCAAATCGGTCGGAAAA
>JAINUG010002224.1:2500-12601 GCA_029706075.1 Aldrovandia affinis
GTCTGTACTTGGTCAGGATCTGTCTCTGCTTTGTATCTCTGACAGTGAAGAGATACTCTGCCAATGTGTACTCTCTTTTTAGGGCCAGATAGCAATTAAGTTTGTTTTGTGTTTTGTTTTGATTGTTCCAATGTTCCAGATAGGTATTTTTAGTTTGTTTAACAATTTGGTTTACTCTGATTTGTGATTGTAAAGCAGTGCTGGACTGAGATTGAACTATGTTAGGTGTTATTTGGTTAGTAAGTCTCATGACCAGCTGACTTAGGGGATTGGTTTTGGAGTTCAGTTCTTGGTTTTGCAGTGCTTGAAATTGCAGAGTATCTTGGGGACTAGATTTAAGATGCATCCAGAATTTAAGTGTTCTTTTTTAATGTTTATAATTAATGGGTATCGACCTAATTCTGCCCTGCATGCGTTGGTTGGTGTTTTCCTTTGGATATTAAGTACAGTTCTGCAGAATTCTGCATGCAGGGCCTCTATAGGATGCTTGTCCCATCTAGTGTAGTCGTGTTGACTGAGTGGACCCCACACTTCACTTCCATATAAGGCAATTGGTAGGATTACACTATCAAATATCTTAGACCAAATTCTGACTGGTATGTCAATTTTGTGGAATTTTCTTCTAATTGCATAGAAAGCTCTACAGGCTTTCTCTTTCAGTGCATTCACTGCCAGACCAAAGTTACCTGAGGCACTGATTTTGAGCCCCAGGTAGTCATAGAACAAGGTGTGCTCTAGTGTGGTGTTTCCTAGAGTGAACACATGTCTGCTTTCCTGGGATCTGGGCTTTTTTTGGAAGATTATTATTTTAGATTTTTTAAAGTTTACCGTCAGGGCCCAGTTCTGACAGTATTGCTCCAGCAGATCCAGGTGCTGCTGTAACCCCTGTTCTGTGGGTGACAGCAGCACCAGGTCGTCTGCATAGAGCAATAATTTAACTTCCTTGTTGTTTAGGGTTAGGCCAGGGGCTGCAGATTGTTCCAACAACACCGCCAACTCATTAATGTAAACATTAAAGAGAGTTGGGGACAAGTTGCATCCCTGGCGAACCCCTTGCCCTTGAGTGAAGAAATCTGTTCTTTTATTTCCAATTTTTACTCCACACTTATTATTGACATAAATAGATTTGATTATGTCATAAACCTTACCCCCTACCCCACTTTGGAGAATTTTATAATACAATCCCTCTTGCCAAATTGAATCAAATGCTTTTTTTAAATCAATAAAGCATGCAAAAATTTTCTTTTTTTTTTTTTTGGTGTACGTGTTGATCAATTAGGGTGTGTAGGGTGTAAACATGATCAGTAGTGCGGTGATTTGGTAGAAAGCCAATTTGTCCTTTACTCAAGACATTGTGTTCGATAAGGAAGGCTAGCATTCGGGCATTGATAATGCTGCAGAAAACCTTCCCCAGACTACTGCTCACACAGATGCCTCGGTAGTTGTTGGGGTCCAATTTGTCTCCACTCTTGTGTATTGGGGAAATAAGCCCCTTACTCCAAATCTCAGGAAAGCAGCCAGCTTGAAGAACAAGATTGAACAGTTTAAGCAGGGCCTGCTGCAGCTCAGGGTGCTGTGTTTAAGCATCTCTGTCCTGATACTGTCAGGGCCACATGCTTTTCCAGATTTTAGTTTTTAATGTTGTCTTCTAATTCTTTCATTGTAATTTGGTAATCAAGAGGATTCTGATTGTTCTTGATAGTTGCTTCAAGGATTCTCAATTTTTCTTGAATTTGTTTCTGCTCAGAATTTAGACTGTTAGGGGACATTTGTTCATAAAGGTTTTCAAAATGTTTTTTCCAAATGCCACTGTTTTGTAAGGCCAAATGTTTATTATTCTTTTTGCTTAAGCTGTTCCATCTCTCCCAGAATTGGTTTTGGTCAATTGAGTCTTCAATTTCTTTTAGTTTTTGATTGTAGTGTTCTCGTTTTTTTCTGTTTTAGTGTCTGCTTGTATTCTCTCAGTGTTTCAACATAATTTTGATGCAGGTCTATGTTTTGTGGTTGATGGTGTTTTTGGTTGGAAAGGTTTCTTAATTTTTTCCTGACATTTCTGCAGTCCTCATCAAACCACTCTTCCTTTTTGGCTTCTGTTTAATTGTAGAGCTGTTTTTAATGAGACCTGCTTTATTGGCTGATTTATGATAAATGTTATTAATATTTGTTACAGCCATATTTGTGCCTAATTGATTTGGTTGAAACTCTTCTGATAGAAAGGTGTTAATAAGGTTAGTAATTTCAGGTGAACTGATTATATTTTTGAATTTGACCTCACTGTCAGGAGCCCATCTGTATGATGTATTTAGTCTGAACAGTTTGCAGGGCTCAGATTCAATTTTTTTCTGCTGTCCAATTCTTTTAAATACACATTTATCTGACAGTGGTCTGTTAGTGGTGTCTGTGGTCTGACAGTGAATGCACTAATGAAGGAGGGGTCTATGTCAGTAATTGCATAGTCAACTACACTAGTCCCAAGAGCTGAACAATACGTGAACCTCCCTAAAGAGTCCCCTCTGATCCTACCATTAAGCATGTACAGACCTAAGGATCGACAGAGATGTACTAACTCTTTCCCAGTTTTGTTGACGACACGGTCAGGATTGTTCCTTTGGGTAGTGGTGGGGGTGAAGTATAGTGAGGACTGTCTGAAGATGTGGCTATTGCCAGCAGAATCCACTATATCCGGCTCACATCCAGTTCTAGCATTCAAATCTCCAATCAATAAAACATGACCCTGGGCCTGGTAATGTCCGATCTCTAAATGGAGATTTTCAAAAAGGTTGTCATTATAATAGGGTGATTCCAGAGGGGGAGTGTAGGCTGCACATATATATAATTCGTCGTCACACTGGATGGTGTCTTTATTTAATTTAAGCCAGATATGAGTTGGTGCTTTTTTGATTTGCTGTAATTGGGTTGACAGGTCCTCTCTATACCACACAATAACTCCACCTGAATCTCTGCCGTGTCTTACGTTTTTCTGTTTGAGGGATGGCAGTAAAATTTCTTCATAGCCTGGGGGGCAGTGAGTGTCTGTGTCATGTCGACACCATGTCTCTAACAATATTATTATGTCATGAGTTGAGATACATGAGATAAACTCAGGGTTTGTGCTCTTCGGTCCAAAAACCGAAGAATACAAACCCTGAATGTTCCATGAACTAATAGAAAGAGATTTCATTAATATTTCATTATATAGATTTCTGTACAATGACAAGTAGGACAGTGTGATTAAATTTACATATTATTTACAATTATTATTATTATTATTTTTAATTTTTTTGGGGGAAGCAACACAATTAGGAGCAGGCAGTATAGGCCATTTACCCCCTTTTTTTTTTTTTTTTTTTTTTCAACCAATAATCTTACAGATGAGGTGTAGTAACTGCCTCAACTCTCCAATATCTGGATTTCCTGAGACTACCTGTGCATAGGTAGGATGCCTCTCAGGGGATAGCATGGCTTGAGCTGTGCCATGCTGTGCTCCTATGTAGTGTGCATTGCTAGCCATGTTGTCTTGAGACCTGGCACCAGTGTCTGGCTGGGCTCTACTAGGCGGGGCTCCACTGGGCGGGGATCCGCTGGGTTGGGTCCTACTGGGTGGGGTTCTGGTAGGCTGGGCTCTCCTCTCTCTTCGCTGGTGGGGCGTGTGCCGTCTTGCCTCGTGGGGTTGTGGTGGTCCTCTGATGAGATGTGGAGCTGAAGGTTCTCCGCTGGCTGTTGCTCCTCTCAGGTCCTCTGCGAATATCCAGACGCTGTCCCGGACCAGGTGGACATGATCGTATAGGTGCTCGTGTGTCAGAGTGGGGTGGTAGGCAATGTTTACGTTGGTCAGCATCGCACAGTCGGTGGTGATCTTCCTGTTGATTTTGTTGATCAGGTCACAGGGGAAGTCTGTCCGTGGCAGTAGTGTGGAGATGGTGATATTGGCCCTGGGAAACTCTCTGTGTGCTTTTCTAGCCACCTTAACCACTGCTTCTGCTACCTTCTCTCCCTTGTAGCGCAGGTCGTTTGTGCCTGTGTGTATTATGATGTTGTCAGGGTCACCTAGGTGAGTGTGACAGAGGAGCTGTAGCGCTTTGTCAGTGTGGGGGCACCAGAACTTACCAACACTGTGTCTGGGGAACACCTCTCTGTGGTTGAGGAATTTACCGTTAGAGTCCATGAGGATGGCAGTTTTCGGGGGCTTTCGGCATTGCTGTAGTCTCTGTTCCTTTGCAACAGGCTGTGCGCAGGCGGGGAGGGCCTGTGTGTGTGGCTGAGGAGCAGTGCTGTCCTGTGGAGGGTGGGGGGCTGGGGTCCACACTGGAGTCCAGGCTGATGTGTGGCTCTGCCTGGCTGCTGGTCTCAGTCTGTGAGCCTGTGTCTGTGGTCTGGCTGTGGGGGGGCTGCTCTGCTGCTGTCATGCACAGCAGTTGTTCTCTGAGATTGAGGATGTGTGTGTCCCTCTGCTCCACCTCCTCTCTCATTTTATATAGTTCATCTCTGAGAGTCTTATTTGCTTTATGAAGCTCACTCACATTCTCTCCTAACCGTGCGATTGTAGCTCTGGTTTCCTCTTTGAACAGACTCATGTCATCTCTCAGTTGTTTAACGGCATCAGTCTCTGGGAGTTTGTTCTCCTTGAGTTCAATTATCTCCACCTCTAGAAGGGAGAGACACTCCTGGATGCGCTGTATTGACACTGCTGTCCTGGGTGTCTGGGGGCTGCGAGGGGCTGTGTGTGTGTTGGAGCAGGCTGCTGGAGGGGTACTCGAGGTTGTGTGTGCAGGGGAGGTAGGAGCAGTGACACAGGGGCCGAGACTTTTGCTCTGAGTCAGACAGGGCAGGAGGTATGGTAGCACTTTTTTTTCTAGCAAGAGTTTTCAGTCTATCAAAGTCTCTTTCAAATTCCTCTATTTTTATTTCTGCTCCTTGAACCATTACAGTGCCAGTGTAGTAAAAGTTTATATTAAATTTTGGATCACTCTTTCACAATTTGACCCCGATGAATCGTGGCATTGTCATCTTGGAATATGCCCGTGCCATCAGGGAAGAAAAAATCCATTGATGGAAAAACCTGGTCATTCAGTATATTCAGGTAGTCAGCTGACCTCATTCTTTGGGCACATAACGTTGCTGAACCCAGATCATAACACTGCCCCTACAGGCTTGTACGGTAGGCACTAGGCATGATGGGTGCATCACTTCATCCACCTCTCTTCTTACCCTGATGCGCCCATCACTCTGGAACAGGGTAAATCTGGACTCATCAGACCACATGACCTTCTTCCATTGCTCCAGAGTCCAATCTTTATGCTCCCTAGCAAAATGAAGCCTTTTTTCCGATTAGCCTCACTGACAAGTGGTTTTCTTAAGGCTACACAGCTGTTTAGTCCCAATCCCTTGAGTTCCCTTCGCATTGTGCGTGTGGAAATGCTCTTACTTTCACTATTAAACATAGCCGTGAGTTCTACTGTTGATTTTTTACGATATGATTTCACCAAATGTTTAAGAGATCGCCGATCACAATCATTCAAGATTTTTTTCCGACCACATTTCTTCCTCGAAGATGATGGTTCACCACTATCCTTCCAGGTTTTAATAATGCGTTGGACAGTTCTTAACCCAATTTTAGTAGTTTCAGCAATCTCCTTAGTTGTTTTCTTTGCTTGATGCAGGCCAATAATTTGACCCTTCTGAAACAGATTAACATCTTTTCCATGACCACAGGATATGTCTTCCAACATGGTTGTTTAAGAAATGAGAAGCTACTCACTGCATCAGTTAGGGTTAAATATCTTGTTGCCAGCTAAAACATATTAATCACTGCAGTAATTATCCAATGGAAGGCTCTTACCTATTTGCTTAGTTAAATCCAGGTGGTTACTTTTTTTTTTTTTGGCCAGGCAGTGTGTATATACAGTAGGCCTATATATAGCCTAACTATATAAACTATGTTTGCTCAGGTTCTCTGCATCACCAACGGAATACGTATATGTACCGGTGGCTAGACAATGTAGGGCAATACATAGCTTGCTGCACAGTGATCGCATGGCTTTGACGAGTGGCATTTGTGACATGTGTCTCTAGAAGCTTGCAAAAATACAATATTCCCTCCGCGGAGAATCTGTATCTCTAATATAAAGAAATCAGATTACACAATTCTCTATGATTGGTGAGGCCATTATCCAGAGAGCTGATTGGTGAGGGGGCGGGTTTATTATAGGATTTGATCCGTTAGCCTGAATTTAACCTACTCCGGAGCAGGTTAGGTTCGCAGCATAAATCACCATGGTGATGCAACCTGGTTAAAAGTGAGCCATAGTCGTGAGACCGAAAACCCAGGGTTAAACTCAAAGTTAGCTCGCTACCCCACTATTAAAAATCCTTCCTTGAGTTGCCTCCTCTTGAAATCTCACTGGAGCATTTCTTACAAATAGCAAATCGGTGGTCTTTCTTCGACAACAAAAACGGCATGGCACGGCGATAACCGAATTTTACACCGTTATCATAATTTCAATTTACAACCGCGGCAAATTTACAAATGTTTAAGATTGCGGTTAAGCTGTAATGTTGTTGCGTGGAGGAGAATAGTTCCTAGTTTTTCCAACCAATACACAACACAGCCAATCACAGCCAGCCTTGAAGCCGAACGGAGTTTAGTCCCTAAGCATTGCATTGTGGGGCGTATATGTTTTGTTTTGGAAGAGAGTGGCCGTGTGGAGAGAGTGGTAGCGGAAGAGAATTCATTCATGTGAATTACTGGTACACAGAGCAGTTGGCCGATAGTTTAAGTGCATTTGTTTTTATCGTGAACACTGTAGAAATGTATGCAACGCCCAAATAAATGCCATCTGCTTCCGTCTGGCTCTTGACTCACGTAGACGCAGCTGAATAAATGGACATTTCAAATAGTGGAGTTACCTCGGAAATCGACTAGGCTAGCTATTGCTGTTTTCTTGCCTGGAGTTTTTTAAGTTGTTTGAAATTCCCCTGCAGCTATCCTGACCACGGTCAGGAAGCAGTCAGGAAAGGTAACATTTGTTTACGCAAAGTGAAAACTTTACACTTGAAATTATGCTTGAAAACTTACCGCACATACAAGCATTGAATACGATTGTGTTTGAATATCTGTGTATACTCAGCTTTTTCCGCATACAAATATTGTTATCGAAGTATTTGGTCAACATATGATGCTAAATATTTTTGGCCATATCGCCCAGCTCTAGCGTGGATCTTGTGCAAGACTACGTGGCTAGTCAATCGCAGCATCGTCAGAGGAGTAAATTAGGCGTGCTTTCAGTCACTTTAGCCTGTAAATAAAAGATGCTGCTGTTCCATTTAAGTTTGAACATTTAGACCAGATCGACGCAACACAAACTGACGTATAATAATCGGCCACTGTCATCGGTAAATTCAATTGTATCGGCCGATAAGCCGATTGCAGTCAACAAGGCAAATATAAATATAAATATATATATGTATATATGCCATTTAGCAGACGCTTTTATCCAAAGCCACAGTAGTGAATGTATACATTTTTCAGTATATGTGGTCCCAGTGGGAATTGAACCCACAACCTAAGCGTTGTCAACGCAATGCTCTACCTACTGAGCCACACAGAACCACAAATATTGTCCGATACCGATAATCCACTGATATATCGGTGCACCCCTAGCTATTACCTGTCTTTGCTTTGGAGACAAGTGTTTTCTCCCATCTTTCTTCAGCCAGGAGAAAGTTTTGGGATCCAACATCAACTCCAGGTCCAAAAACTCAATTTCAATTTTTTTAATTGCACTACCTCCTCTGGCCTATAGGTGATGCCCTCTGCCCGCATTCATTTTTACATTACATTTTACATTTTAAGCATTTAGCAGACGCTCTTATTCAGAGCAACCTACACAGTTAACATTTCTTTACATTCAATCCATTTATACAGCTGGATATTTTTACTGAAGCAATTCAGGTTAAGCACCTTTAGCTCAAGGGTACAACGGCAGTGCCCCACCTGGGAATTGAACCTGAAATACCTTTTCAGAGGGCGTAGACAATTTAAGAATCTGGAGGAGGCAGTATTCAAAACAAAACGATAATTTTACTTAACTGACTTAACTTAAAAGAACACAAAAAAGGAATGGGGTAATCGGGGAATCCAAACACATACAGTCCACAAGCCTTCTCTTGTTATCTTTGTCTATAATCCAATGTCGTTATTCCAAGCCAGGTCCTCAAACAATCACTAGTCTACACGCACTGGGGTTTCAGACAATCCAAAACAAGTTTGAGTGGCTCGAATATAGCGCTGTGAGCAATGCTGCATTTTGTAAAATGCGTAGACATTTCCCTGACACCAACATGGAAAAGGCATTCATCAGCCATGGTTAGACTGGAAACACCTTTGCCGGTCTTGTGTCCAACATCGGTCCAACAAAGCTTTCAGCTCCATTGCACTCACAAAGTATGAGGGCTACAAAGCAAGCCGTGAAACCCAGGGGACTGTAACTTAATCAGTTAATCCGCGATGCAATGGAAAAAATCACGACCACGTCAAAGTAGTTACTGACATCGTGATGTTTTGTGCAAAACCCCTCTACTCCATGTCACCCCTCTACTCTCCTCTCTGCACTGGCTCCCCATTGCAGCACGCATCAGATTCAAATCCCTGGTGCTTGCTTTTCAAGCGGCTAGAGGAACTGCTCCCCCATACCTCCAGATACTCATCACATCCTACACCCCAGCCAGACCCCTCCGCTCCGCCTCCTCTGGCAAACTGACTGTCCCATCCCTCCGGGCGCCCGACAGCTGCTCCTCGCGGTCTCGCCTCTTCTCCGCGGAATCACTTGCGATCTTCCGCAAGAGACTCAAAACCCACCTTTTCAGACTCCACTACCACTGAATTCTGTACATCTACACCCAGCCATTTTGTCATCACCACTGCCTACTTGTTCAACACTTTTTGTACATGTATCCTTGCTTACTCCTCATTCAAAATAAATCAATAAATCAATTAATTAAATTTACGAACCTTTTCCTTCCCAGTGTTACAGGTATGGTATGCAGCCGTTAACAATGATGCCTATTACTGTATTAATGATCTCTTGCGCAAACTATGATTGTTCTTACCATGCATTAATGCACATCTTGAGCATCAATGAGCATCTGCTAAATGCCGTAAATGTAAAATGCAAAACAAGGCACATGTATCTCTGCGCGGCCATGAAGAGACATTAAATAAAGGCAATTTTTTGAACTGTTTAATTCATTTCCAAATACGACCCAGACGTCCGATATTGCCTCCAACAGATTCTAGAAACGCAGGACCAGAAATTACGAACGAGCTATTTATGGGATTTATTGTCTGTGTATAGGCTACTCGCTGTATGTTCTAAAATTAACAAGGCTGTATGGGGTTTAATATACAGATTATTGTGTGATCAGTCCCCAGGGTTGTTTCCACATTAGGAAAAACTGCCTTTTCATATTGTGCACCCACAACATGGAACACCTTAGAAAAGGTTCTCCAGCTAGAGGTGCTGGTACCACTTAGGGAGTTCAAGACCCTGGTTGTAGATGTCCTTAAGGAGGAGTGTAGATGTTTCCCATAGGCTGGATTCTTTAAGTATATATATAGGTGTCCTGGAAGATGTTTTAATGTATTGTATTGTCATATATGTGTCAATGTAACTTTTAAATGCTGTTCTGCTGCCTTTCTTGGCCAGGTCTCCCTTGAAAAAGAGATTGTATCTCAATGGGCTTTTTTCATGGTTAAATAAAGGTTAAATAAAAAAAAATGTGCTTAAAGTCACGTAATCAACGCATTCATGTTGCAAAATGTAGTTTGCCGACCTCTTTTATGAGTGGTTGTACTGAGAGTCGCGCTTGTGACTCGAGCTTTCGTACAGAGCTATCACACAAGTTTAGTGACAGATGTCGTTCATGACTCAGTTTCAAGGAAGTAGTTACAACAAGGCCCGCCCACTTTTAACCAAAAACAAAATTCTAGCTACGCCACAGGTATGAGTGTCTATCGCATACCTGTTTGGGGAATGTAACTCTTCCCGTTTAGTTACACCTTAGACAATTACACCTTACATCCAGTAATTTCACCCTATAGAT